>JAGPOW010000261.1:101045049-101096964 GCA_030014935.1 Caiman crocodilus | reverse complement strand
TATATTTCGAAACATCAAAGTCGTGGCGGGCGAGACAAAGGGTTAAAGGGACAACCTGCAGGAGCTACACACGACCCAGGGGCCAACCGCAGTCACACCACCACAAACCCATGAAGTGAGTTTTGAGCTACCTGGGTATGAATGATTTGTGTTGTACTGTATACTTTTCCAAAGGCTTTTTACAAACCTGATAAGATGGATAGCCTCAATGGTGGAGGAGATCAAATGAGCACTTCTTGCTGTAACTTTTCTTTTGGTATCCTGATTGTATCAAATTAGTATTTATCCTTGATCGTGTTCTTTGGGTGTAGACTTATTGTGGTAGTGATTCTAAGAAAAAGTGCCTCCATCTGCTTTTAGATGATAAAACCTGAAAAGTAAATTTCTGACTGACTTTATAGACTCATCAGCTTATACTGACTGAGTTTTGAATATGTTCCATTTCATTCTTGAATCTTTCTGTAGTAATACTCAACGCCAAAAGTTTTGTTGCCAGAACTTTTAGATCTACTTACAAGCTGCCAATATGGCTTCAGTTATTAGAATTCACACCTGCCCATAACTTCTTCAGCTGATGTTATGTGTTTTCCAAGCAAAAAGTTGTACTGGCAGAAGACAAAAGTTTATCGCAAGTAAGATGTCTGGGCTATAGCCTCTAGCACTGCTTGATAGCAATGGTATACTCCTACACTGGCATTTTTTTAGGAGCTGTGTGTTAGCTGAGGGCTTGTGTTGTTTGGGGAGATTGCTTTATGTAGATGACGCATCAAATGTGTGTGTAGATGCATACAAAGCTGGGATGGAAGAGGGCAATGTCTGTCAACAAAACTTTTTAGTGAATACTATGTCCTAGATTTGAGTATTTCTCCCCTTTTTGTGAGAGATGAACAAACTTGAATGTTTCCTGTCTGTGGTTCAACCACGAGTTAGTCAAGATCTATAATCTGACCTCCCATGAAAGTGCCTGGAAAACACTTGCCTTTTTGATTTCCCGCCTCACCCAAAATGTACACCGAATTTTTTAGTGGGAACATTGTGATCTCAAAGGACTTGTGTTGGCACTGAAAAATTATTCATTATGGCTGAAAGGAAGCTGGTCTGTGAACAAAACACAGGCTAAAAACCACACAATTGTTTTGCTGTATAATGCCGGTAATAATATTTAGCACTTATCTTGCCCTTCAAATCATTTTCTGACTAAACTCATGTGGGATCCTCAATCCAGTCATTTTTTGCTGAAATCAGGAAGTCTGAAGCATCTGGGACATGTGACATTCCTGGCAGTAAATAGGAAAAAAATAACCCATGCCTTCTATAATATTCTAGCCAATTAACTCCAGTTCATTGAGTCAACTTTGTTATGAGGCAGGTAATTACCAAGAAAACTAATTGCATAGAACAGTGACAAATTACTTATGGATTTCTATAGAGCCATGCCAGTTGACAAGAGCAAAGAATTAGATCCAGCTTTTTACTCCTTTTCTAGACTGAATATTTTCACTTTATGCTTAGCAATCTGATCAGAATAATAAATAATCTCTCCATTTAGAAATAAGGTGTATGTACTTTCTTTTTCTTCCAAATTTCAAGAGTTTGCTTTATTTCTGTCTGATTGGCCTCTGTTATGCAATATTGTGATAAGAGGTCCCAAGAAAAGAAATTGGGGAAAAAACGCTATTTCAGGACTTGCCTGCCATTCTTATTGACTCTCTGTGATGCTATCTGAAAAACAACCATTTATATTACCTTTTTATATGCAATTGCAAAGTTGTGCCTTACTCTGAACTGCATATAAGTTTTTTAAAGAAAGAAATGTCCTGTTTCATTGTTCAGACTGCTTTCTCTCATTGCCATACATGTCAGAAGACTGATGGCACCATACAGAGATCACTTTCTGAATTGAATTACATACCTTAGAAGCTCCTCTAACTTCTTCAGTGCTCCAAGTTAGGATGTATTACAGTGGTGTAGTTCAGGGGTGGCCAATCTGTTGCGTAAGTGCCATAAGTGGCACAGACAGCCTCTGTGTGTGTCACTTGGCAGATCAGGGAGGGGCAGGTAGCACTGGAGGAAGAAGAAAGCAGCCCAGGAGACTGGGGACAAAACACAGGCCTGGAAGCAGAAAACAGCAGAGGAGATTGGGCAGGGAGTACAGAGTAGGAAGTGGAACGCAGAGCAGCAGATTGGGCATACCTGCTACAAAGGTTAGCCTCCACTGTCACAGTTTGTGAGTTACTGTAGTTAGAGCCAGGCATGATCTGTTATAGGCATGATCAAAAAATTCAGTCAGGTAAATAGGACTCCCACTGACTTTGTAAGCTTTGAATCTGGTCTCATGTCTGATTTATTTGCCCACATCACCAGTCTGCCATGCTTTTATGCTTTCCTAACAGTACTATCAAAATGGGATTTCGTTTCCGGAGATTCTTTGCTAATTAAGATAAATCTGCATTTTTGTTGGAATTAAGATGAAATGGGAAACATAAAGTTCAGTTGTGCTTTTTGTACAATGTCAGCATTTGACACCTGTAAGGAAAGGTTTGCTTGTGGTGGATTTTCAGATTTCCAATTAAAACTCCTACCGTTAAATTAACAAATTACAGTACCATCAGTCAACAGCTTGATAACAGTTTGACATCTAGACAGTTAGCATGAGAGCCATAGAAATTTGGATGCATCCTGATGTCTCACGAAAATAAACTCATTAAAGTTTCCTGGGGGTTTGACAATGAAACAGGATTAGCTCAAGAGCCATAGGAAGAGGAGGAACTTGGGTAGAGCTGGGTTCCCCTAGGGCCACTGAAGCTCAATTTATGTTTGAATTATAAAACATGTCATTTATAATTCCCCCATATTTGTTTCTCTGGACTGCAATTTGCAATACAAGCCTCAGGGTTAATTTTTTTTAAATTAAATGTTGAAAAATAGCTTGCTTACTATATTTTGAAATGCTTTATTGGATGGGAGGAGAAGGAATGTACAGAGCAAGTACACACAGTAGGAATACACAAATCACTTGTGGCTGATGAGGAAGCAATAAGGGCAGTGCTGAGTTTAAGTTCATACAAAGAATCAAGCAAGTTGATCTTGACCTGTGTGGTGAGCTCTGCTTGAGCTTTAATACAGTTCCAAGATACCCTGCATTGTCTTTTGTTTGTTATCAAATAGTTTGGCCAAGATAACACTGCTTTTTTTTCAGCTAGCAACTCAATATTCCAGTTTTGAGAGTTTTCCCTTACAGCTGAAACTCCTTAGTGACCAGAAATTCTTGCAGTTTCTCTATTAAATGCATCTAAAGCCTTTTCATAATTCTAGTTTGAGTGTATATCCTGTATTTCCAGAGCACAAGATCAGATCAGTCATACAGACTGAAATTGATATCAGTTGGGTACATTCTCATTTATTGTGGATTAAATTGCCATTGGAATCAATGTAATAAAAGCATAGCTGGGAGAATTTGACTGATGTAGTAGATGCAATAAATTTGGCATGTTCTCCTGCTAGGAATTTTTGGCTGCACAAAACTCATAAACACCTGGAAAATTCAGTAAAATATAAAACAGGCATGAGAGCTAAGACTTCTGGAGAAATTATTCTTAAACAGATTTGTTTCATAAGTGTTTTCTTTACTTGATTGGGTGAAAATCCATGTTTGATCTGATTCTGAGGGAAGTATTGGCACTTTTGAAAATATGTAAGAGGGATACCTAAGCAATGAAGCAATGAAGAGGGATACCTAAGCAATCCCTCATATATATTGTGTTCTATCTTGAAGAGGGTTTCTCTGTTGTAGGAGGTAGTTCTTGGGTTTCATTACTTCCTCCCATCCTTCCAACTTCCCCGCTTCAAAAAGAAAAACCAAACCCACTATAATTTATTTAGGCAGTTTGGTTCCTTCATTATATTCTATGGGTGTGTTCTGTGTAAATGGGGTTTGCATGTAGAGATAGAGAAAAATCAAATTATTTATTCTGTTCTGCGCAACAGGTTAAATGTTGATTTCTAATAGGACTGCAAGATAAATCAGTCCTATAAAGGTGTAGGGTTCCATTGGCACGCTCTCGTTCTCTGTGTGTGTGTGTAAATATACATGCACGCACAGACCACTCTGCCTTGAATAATATCCAGTATAATCTCATGCTGAACAATTCATGACATGGACTTGAAATTAAGATTTAATTTTAAAGTTGGTCTTTCTTTGGATAGGATCTTGCCCAGTAAGATTCTGGCTAGACTCGCCTCTAACTGAAGTCAATGGGAAATGTGGATGCTCATGGGATAAGGCCTTTGGTGCTTTTGGTAACCTTTCTGACATGAAAGGGAGTTGGATAAACAAGAATTACAACTGCCATACATGTTATGACTGTGAATTTTAAGTTTCAACTCAATTTCACTACCATTTTGTGGTGAGATGTGCTGCTTCCTCAAACTTTCACATGACTTGGGTGAAACAGCGTGCCAACACTTGCATCAACAGGTTTTATAGTTTCCCTCTCCTTTGTTCAAGTGTCAAACAGTTGGATAACAGTAGTCATATTAGAATTAATAGTTGTTTCAATGGAAAAGCTAATGATTAAAAAAAAAAAAAAAAGCAAGCCCAGTCTTATGCTCAGCAAAAGATGCACTATATGTGTGGAAGTAAAACATTACTGCAATCAGTACTTCCAGTTAATTTTTTCCTTCAATTCAGATAGGTGATCTGGCCATGCAGGTTGAAGCCTACTTATTGCCTTACCAATATTCATAGATGCTAGATGTTAGGGGCTGGAAGGGACCTTACAGATCATCTGGCACAGCCCCACCCTGCACTTGGGCAGGGAAGACTGCTGGGATCAGAGGACCCAGCAAAATGTGCGGCAAGATGCTTTTTGAAGATAACTAGTATGGGTGACTGTATCAGCTCTGCGGGGAGCCTGTTCCAAACCCTCAATGACTTGTAAAGAAGTTTTTCCTTATGTCTAGCCTGAAGTGATCTTCAGCCAGTTTGTGCCCATTATTTCTTGTCCTCCCCTGAGATGCCTTGGTGAACAGAAGTTCCCCCAGGCCAACTTATGACTGCTGTTACATGACAGTTTACTGAAAAATTATCTGAGCAATTGTATTCAGTTTCAATGTGAAGTAAATAAATTATAAATATATATATTTTTATTGGGCATTTTATCTTTAGAAGTTTCCAAATTGCTTTATATATATCATTGGTCTAGCCATAAACAGAATTATGGACCTCTGTGTTTAGGAATTGCTTTTTGCATCCCTAATAAGTTAGTCACCATGCATACTCAGCAAACCATTTTCAAGGGGACAAATAAATATTAACTTTGCAATTAAATGCACTTAACTGATGTAGCACTTTATGCACAGTAGCTACTTGATCTTTGCTTCATCTTTGCTTTGAAGCAGGAAAGCCTTTTCATCCATACTGGGGAAGTTAAGGTGTTCTCAGGTATCTTTTGTTTCTGTGTACCTAACTTTTCTGTGTGGTCTACTGCAATGTGCATGCAAATGAATGACTATTCATTTAACTAATGAATTGTACATCTGGCTATGGTTGCATGCTTGGTCATATTAATTGGATATGTTCATTTGTTCATTTGGCAAATACTGCTGCCCCCACACAGTGAATTTATGTGTAGCTTGCTCTTGGATGAGAGTGACTCAGTGACAAAGTCTGTGAAAAATAGTCCAGGCTATAAGCGGACAAGGAGTTTAAAATTAGAAAGTGTCTTGATGAGATCAACGTATTGTCTGATAAAACATTTTTGATTATACTATATCTTTATTGTACCATCTATAATTTATTTGTCACCCCCACTGTTTTCTTGCTGTATGTTTTTTTTTAAAGTTAGACTGAAGATGACATATTTGAAAAGCAAGATAAATTAAAGGGTTTTTTTTTTTTTAAATAGCAGTAACTCTCACTAACTGGTACAAGGCTTGGTACTATGCAAGCAGTTTCTCACTCTTAGAATGCTGTTACTGAAAAGCAGATATTGTGTAAAGTACCATCGATCACTGCCTCTGTTTTATACAGTTTGTCACCATTGTTCTTCATATAGCATTGAGTCACATTTAGAGCTATAGTACAGATTGCAAGTGTTCAGGCAAGAAAGGAAAGTTAAAAAATGACCTCCTTGTTTTTTAAATAAACTATTTTCAGTATATTTATTTTAACATAGAAAAAGATGACTGTAATGTGCAGTTGATTATTTTAGACTAGAATAGGTTTCTTAATCTATCCAAAGGTGCTTTATAGTCTGCAATGATGGAGTGTAGTGGTGTTGAATTTTTAAAAGGTTTCGTATATTTTAGGCTAGAGATGAATGATTAGGACAGAAGCGTGAATCCTGTATGTGCTTGATGATTACCTACAAGGGTGAATGCAAATCTAGGCTACATGTTTTTTAACAGCTTTGAGATTCTTTGTGATTAACCCGTGCTTAATCCTGAGTGATTAAAAGTAAATAACTTGTAGTGTGTAAAATTAAAACCTAGTACTTTGCATTTAATTAAACCATGTCTGTTAGACTAAACCCCAAACAGAAACACTAGGGTTTGGCTTTGTGGCATTTCTGTAACTTTTAGTTGCTTTACATCAGTGTTGTCAAACTCACCAAGAGCCCCAGGCTGGATCCAGCGTGGGACAGCATCAGTCACCACGGTGGTAGGAATGGTAGCAGTGAGGCAAGCAACTGTAGGCCAGGCAGCTACTTGCTATAGTGGAGGTGTGGAAGTAACCACTGGCCAGGCGGTAGGATGGCCAAGGGCTGCAACGTATAGCCTTTGCTGGGGGCCATGTCCACTGGGGCCACAGGAGCCCAGATTGTACAGCAGCCCACTGCTGGCCACACCCCTCACTTCTAGTAGCTCAGCAATGCATGGAGCAACTCCATAGGCTGGATGGTTGACATGCCACTTTAGATCATTTTCAATGGCTTCTTTTTCAGGCTTATTTCTGCAGCGTCCCAGGGCACTACATGAGACACTAACTGTACAGTAGCCAAATAATACTGTGCAGTAGCACATCACAGCACATACAGTGCTAATACACTATTGTGCAGTAGCATCACTAAAAAAGTGTTACTTTGCAAAAGTGCAGTTACTGTGCATTTATTTAGTACTTGATTATACAAGTACTAAGTAAATGTGCAGTAACCACTGCGCAGTAGCATTTTGTGTAGATGCATCTGTTGAGTACTTACAGCTATTGTATTTATCATCTGAAGGCTATTACCTTGTTTTCTGACAATTTATAACACCCTTGTGGTATGTTCTAGGGTTCAGATTTCTAAATTTATATTGGATCTAAATTGTTTGTCATAATGTAAATTTAAACAAATTATTTTCAAGCAGTTTGCTTTCACCTCTGGCCAATAGTTCCATTTTCCTTCTGTCACAGATTTCCTGGCTGTATTGACTACTTCAGTTTCCACTAGTGCTCCCTTCTAGGTTGGTAGACTAGTCATAACAGACTTTCTGATGGATTTTGTCAATCTGGTTAAAAAAATGATACTGAGAATATATTCTGAAGCAGGGCTGGAAATGTTAATTACTATGACACACATTTGGTTGGGTGAATAGAGGATGAAATCATAGATAGCCTAAAAGCCTGAAACTGCTTTTCTTTTAAAGAATAAATCATTTGAAATTTGACTAAGTGGAGCAAAAATTCTTGGTGGTGTTTATGGTGAAATTTGAGGAGAGAGAGTTTTGCATTCATATAAATGAATGATATTTTTTTCCTTTAAAAGTGTATGCACATTGACACCAGCTGTCTGCTTACCTTTGGACCCAACCCAACTCTCACTAAATCAGCATCACAATCTCTCTCTTTTCAGTGATCCTAAAGTTTATAGCTAGGCATTAAATCTGTAGTTCAGTAATTTGTGTTTAGCAAAGCAATTATAGAGTCTTGTAAAGATTGTGTCACATAAAACTTCAAAAATAAAATGATGAGATAAAGTAAATGTAGTAAGAAAAAATAAATATGCTAGGCTGGCAGTATAAGAGCCCAGATTGACTCAGAGAGCAAGACTGGGTCCATGATAATCTGTAGCTTTTATAAATTGCCAAGTGGGAATGGATCTGTTGAAAGTAAATGAATGAAGCTTGGACATTAGCCATCAGAAAAAAAATTGAAGTGCATTCAGAAGTAAAATAAAGCGAGGGTTAGAAAAGTCAGCAACAGAACAAGCACCATGGCATGGTGAACAGTAAAGGTTGGCACTCTTTAAGTAAATAGTGATGACAATTGAAAACCAACATTTTAAAAGACTCACTGGTATTAATCACGCCCAGATCATGAAATGGGTAGGGGAGACGGAAGGGTACATGATTATGTATCCAAGCTATACACATCTGGGTATTTGTAGTCCAGCTTCTAATTTGTTTTTATCTTGTGTGCTGGCACTTACAATACCATATTTACTTGAATATAAGGTGACCCTGAATATAGGACAACCCCCAATAATTAGATTCTGTATAAGGAAAATGTATAAACTTGTTATAATTTTCCAGGTATAGAATCTAAGTATTGGAGACTTGTCTTAAACCCACCCGACTTGTACAGCAGCAAAAGCAGTGGCTGATGGGGGCAAGGGGGAGGGTCAGGAAACCCTCATGCCCTCTGCCTACCCACTTATTCTCTCTGCAACCTTTTCTGCACCCCTGCAATCTGCACCCCTTCGCCCCCCAGTACCTGCAATCTCTGCCTCTTCCCTTCCTTCTCCCTCCAGCATGTGCCTCTTCTTGTCCCCCACAAGTCTCAAGTCTTTACTCCTTTTCCAACTCTACTCTCTGTCCCTTCCGCTTCTCCTTCCACACTCCCAGTGGATTGTTAGATGCTGCTCAGGTTGCTCCTTCCTGGAGCGCAGCACATGGAAGCTCAGCCCTTGCCTGACCATGCAGCAGTGTCAGCACTGCTAATTGGCCAGGCAGGGGAAGGAGTTTTCATGTGCTCTGCACCCAGGTGAATCACCAGCCTAAGCCAGAGCTGAGCTATGCATGGCACTAAGGGGAAGGGAAAGGGGCAGGTGGGACATGGAAGCTGGTGGTTGGGTGGGACGGGAAGCTGTAATGGGTCTGATTCTGGCCCCAACCCGGGCTCAGGGCCAGAGTCAAGAGTTGTAGCAGGTGCCTGCCCCCCTCCTTCAAATATAAGATATGGGGCTTTTTTCCCCATGACTGGCAGAGAAAACCTCATCTTTTGAGTAAATACAGTATATAAAAAGGGGCTGTCCTTTCCACAGAGACCTTAGTCTAAAAATCAGTTCAGCAGTAGCTATTTCGGGTGCTACATGTACTTCTGTACATTTCAGTAAAAGACTCTTTACACAATTGTGATGCATCTCTAGGAGAAAGAAGGAAACCTGGCCGTCTCTATTTTCACTCATCTCTCACGCTGCCCCACTTTCCTGTCATCCTCCATGGTTGAAATCAAGGGTGTACATCGGTTGGCAATGTATTGTGGATGAAATTAACTGCTAGGAACAATTTTTTTTTAAAGGCTAATATCTTACTTATGCTCTCAAAATACAGTGCCCTTGTGTGGGCTTTTCGCTCATACTTGGGTCAAGTTGTGTTCATGCCATCGAGGGGAATTTCGCTCTAGGTGCAAATGGTAGCAGTATGTGGCTGGGCCTCCTTAAAACGGGCCCTTTGGTGTCATCGTCCTTTCTGTCCTTCCCCTTAGTGAACCATATGAGTGGCTGGAAGTGTATTCTGGGTTAGAGGAAGTCCTATTTTCAATTCAGGGGAGGCATAGTTAAATCATGTATAGTGTTAGTGGAGTGTCTGTCTCCATGCTCATTTTATATCCTGAAGACTAGGGCCCTGATCAGGGCTGCAAAAGACCTTGCTTGACATCTCTCCTCTCCTCTGCTTTAGACCAATTATTCATCCTAAACCATTCTGATTTAGTCAGGGCAGGAATTTGAACCAAACCATTGGTGCCCTGCCCAGGACATCATGCCTCCCAGCCCAGTGCCCTGACCACCAGGCTAAGGTCTCTCTTGTATTTTCATTCATCTACTTGTGTTCACACCAAGCCCAAAACCTTAAGAAGTTTTTTGGGTTTTTTTTATATTTTGGCAAGGACTCAATTGAAACTCCCCCTAAAAAATGTTTTAACCACAAAAAAGTATCATATTTTCCTGAAATTTCATTTAGTTGAAAATATTCCCGCCAGTTCTAATAGTAATGCAGCCCCAGTAAGGGGCATATACTTAGTTTTTAGGGGCTCCTATGGGAGGGATAAGAGTAAGATATGCTCAGTGTGAAAAAGACACTTCTAGTGGAACAGAAACATATTGCTACTCTGGTGCCAAATGCCAGAGAGGTCTTTATACCTGATAACAGGAAAACAGTTAGACATGAACTGCTATACCATGCCTGTTAATAAACAAGTTATGGGCTGATGCGATAGAATTGTCTGAAATCTTCCCATAATAACTCTTAGGGAGTAGCACAGGATCTGGTCAAAAATCCAAAAGTTGTCTTAAGGTAGACATACACAATTGCCTAATGCTCCCTTTAAAAGCACCCCTGTTTAAAACACTTGAACATGCTCAGAAAGCACGTTGTGTGCCTAGCAAATACTGGATATGGATGAATAAACAATACACAGTGTGTATTCAGTTTTACATTTAAATGAGGTTTTCATGACAGTTTAACCTTAAAAATCTACCTCATTTCCAGGTGAATAATAATTGAAACCTAGATGTCCTAAAAGCAAAGGAGTTAAGACTAGGGACTGCTTAGGTGGGAGGAGGTGGGCATATGGCTTCTGCAGATGGGAGAGATTTCAGGATTGGATTGCACTGGAAGGGGTACAAGGATAATCTGGAAGCTTGTCAACAAAGGATTTTATAGGTCCTTGTCTAGACTAGGGAGCAAGATTTTTATGGGCATTGTGCTAGTGGGCGCGTTTCAAACTGGAAGTGAGGTTGGGATAGCATTTTATTCATACAGTGGGGAAAGCAGCTGGAACCAGAAGTTTAATGAAGAAAAAAGTTGCAAGAAGGATTGGTCATTTGAGTATCAAAGCAAGAACAGGGTACTTGTCATGGAACAGTAAAAATGGAAAGATCACTTGTCTTCAGGATGACAATTCAAACACTTAACCTTATATTTGAGTGGGATTCTGTGCTTCGTGACAGAAATGTTTTACAATCCACTCTACTGTGTATAACACACTTCCGATTCTCTGTCCCATGTCAAAGAATTGCTTGCAGGAATACAAACACATTTATTAATATTCATATCCAGTTCTAAATATTTTCAAGTTCATGTTTCTTTCTAAACTGTTAATCATCAGAAGAAGTGTTAGTCTCTGCCTCTGGTGTCTTTCTTCACAAACATTTTATTCTCAGCTCTCATCTGGCATTTAAATTATTTGTGAAATCTGCTTGTGCCAGTTTGATCAGTCCTTCTGTTTTAGCCCTTCTGTATTCATTGTTGCACTTGTGACTTCCTATTAGCTTTCAAGTATTTCTCCTTCTGGTTTTAGGACTGTACTTCTGGCCATTGTAGAGGTTACCTCATGTGAGCCCTAGATATGAATTCTTAAGACAGCTAATCAAGATCTTTCTTTTAAAAGTCAAGCTGAGTATATCCCTTGGTTATTATTTTTTGATACTGGAAACTTTACATTTTTACTGAACTTGATGTTTTCTGAAATCCTATAAAGGAACATTCTTGTGGGGTGAAAAGTCTAAAATTTGGTATAACCCACTTTAAAAATGGCTGTTTGTTACAGGAAGTCCTACATTTTGAAAATCTGGGGACTTTGAATCAATTTAGAGAAATGTAATTTGAACAAAATATCCACTATTTTCTGGTCAACTTCGCAATACATTTGTGTCTTTCTGCTCATTCTGCAGCAGCCATTAACACGCTCTGTATTCCCAGAGCTGTGAAGCTTGATTATGCAGCTTCTAAACAAAGGTATTTTGACAAGTCAGATAGGGTGTTATGGCTAAAATCCTGTCCCTGTCTGCCACACAGGAGGCAAAAGGGCAAAGGATGGCTGCACACTCTGGTGCCGTGTTCCTTGTGGCTTTCTCTGAAGGGGTATTTTAAAACTTGTTGGAATTAGAATGATTCTTTGCTTCTGGTAGACAAAGTTTTTTTGGGTAAATGTGATATCTTTTATTAGACCAACTAAATAGTTGGAAAAATTCACAAGCTTTTGGGCACAAACACCTTTCTTCAGGGATAGGGAGAGTCTGCTGGTGTTTGTGTGCTTTTCGAGGTGGAATAGAAGCTTAAGCCAATATGCAAAATGCAGGCCTGTGAAAATGCAAATGCGTGACGGGGAAGATCAGAGGGGATGCAAGTTAATCAGTGTGAGACAGGTAGGTGGGGAAGGAAGTGGGGAATATTGACCTGATGATAGAACATAGCTCATAAAATGTAGAGAGGTTACCTAGGGTTATCAGATGGCTGGCAAATTATAATGTGCCATAAATGGTCTTTACATAATCCATGCTTTTTGTATCCAGTAGATTGAAGTGAAATTCATAGGCTCGCCTACAAAAGGTGTTTTGTAAATTCCCCATGGAGCACTCTTGCCTCAAATCCATACACTCCATATAGGACAGGATTCACTCCAGTATACATAGAATTTAATGGTTAGACAGAAGAGCTGTCTAACTTAGACTGTATTTGACGTTCAGAAGAATTGCCTGCCCCCAAGAGCAAAAAAACTGAAAAGTTCACAACTTGTATGCCCATAAAAAGGCTGATCTATGAAATGCTCTTGCCTCTTTACTTACCTATTGGGCACAGCTACAGGTGTGCCTGACTGCATAGTTGTTACTGCACAGGCATTTAGTAGTTGCTAAAGCACGTACTAAATGGCTGCAGAGTAACTGCTAGTACTGCATAGTCCCAACGCTTCACGGGTTGTTTCTGACCCTACGAACTGGCATTCCTACCCACATTCTGACCCATGAACTGGTGTCATGGTTCATGCCTGCTGGCAGTACATTGCCATAGCAACAAGCTACATTGCTGTAGCTCATCACTAGAGCAATGTAACATCTTGTGTAGATGCACCCATTGTATATTTCTTGTATAAGCCAGTTCTTTAATTTCGCTGCAGTTGATGTCTGTGCGTTATCCTTTTACAGCATCTAATGAAGTATGTTCAGGCGTATGAAAATTTATGCATCTTTAATTTTAGTTAGTCTGTAAGGTGAAACTCTACCTTGCTTTCTGCCTGACTTCAGACTGGCATGTCTGCCATGTTTGGCCTGAAGTGATGTTTTGTTTTACTGCTGTGGGTAACTGGATAGCTTAAATGTTCTGAAACTCATCACTAATAAAGTTAGGCTAAAAAGTTGTAAATAATGTTGATTTACATCTCTTATTTGTATTCTTACAGATAGGTTTATGCTGCATACATGACATTTTATTTGACTTTGGTTCAGCTTCAAAGACCACACGTAAGATATGGCCTTACTGAAACTAAACATTACTTTGTCTCAAAACAACGTATAAAGTACTTATCATATTGGTATAAAAAAAACGATGAATATTTCTAAGTCACCATTGAAGCTGACTTCCTTAAAAAAGAAAAGGCAATTTATGCTCATTTGTTTTCATTTCTCAATTTATTTTCCAGTTTACTTTAGGATATCAGTAGTGATTCCATTCTCAGATTATCCTGATATCAGTTAATTGGATACATATGTGCAACAGCTGAGTATTGCAAGTGGATTGGTTCCTAGTTAATGTTAGGACAAATACTGGTACTTCAGCCGTGTGTCTGGTATAATAAGAACTTGTGTCTATGAATGTCTCTACTGGGAAATTGATAGCCTGTAGTTCTAGTAATTTAAATTCGACTTCAGGAAGGCAAATACTTAAAACATCCTGTCACCATGCTGTCTTGTCCATTATGGGCACTCACAGTTGTCATTGATTTCAGGGGAGTTCTGCCTTGATTATAGAGCTCCTAAACAAGGACATTTTGAAAAGGACATTGAGGCAAAAAAATCCTGCCCCAACCTCTATACAGTAGTCAGTAGAGTGCAAGATGATGCACACCCTGATGCTATATTCCTTGTGGCTCTTGCTGGAAGAATATTTAAAAACCTGCTGAACGGAAGGAAAACGTCTTGTCCCAAACTCAATGGGACAACAAATGGGGACTCCAATATTGCACTAAATATCTGTCTGGGATCTGATTAGCTTGAAAATCAGAGGTGTATCAGAACGCCCAGCACATGCATCATACCATGCATGTATCTGGCAGGTTCTGCAACAGGCCTGGAATTAAGTGTACAAATTAATGTGGCACATATTCAGGGCTAATCTGGGCTATGGGATAATGGAGGAAGGGGCTGGAAAAGAGGAAGGAGAATCTGTACCAGCAGTGATTCTCAGAGAGGTGTTGTGCTGGTCCCAAACACAAAGCCGCAGAGACAAGAGCACACTCTGACTGGATAGCATATACTTTTGTTACAGGTTGCATCCTGTGCTTCGCATGTACAAACCCTGCATCGCTTCTGAATGGGAGATGAAGACATGGTCCCACCATTTTTTAGCTGTTGGGATTTCTATCACTACTGTTGTCTCTAGAGCCCTCATTCTTGTGCATTGAGTGTCATGACTATGTCTGCACTGATCCCTTCACATCCATGCAACTGCCATTTTGTCGAAAGCAAAGAAATTTACAGCCATAACTGCAAGGGGACTTGAATATGGTGATGCTCATCATCATGCTGCCTAACTTCTAGGTGCCCAGCTACAAAAGTAAAATTTTGTATTAGGTGCCAGGAATGGGGACAGTGAATAGGAAATGTTAGCCACAGAGGTGTGGGACTCATAGCCGCTGGCCTGTGGTGCAGAGTACTGAAGTTAATCAAGAGGATATGGTGGAGAGGAGTCCACAACTGGTTGCATACATGAGATACAGATTCCCAATCTGAAACCCCTGCCTGGGTTTAGGCACCCAAGTCCTCCTCTTGGGTACAGATGTCTGACTCTTTACTGTTAGAGCCAGGGCCAGTGGTGGTCACCACATGCTTATCTGGAGAGGGGGGCACATTTCACTCCTCCTGTTGAAGCTGGTAGTGAACATGTGTGATGAGGGAAGCCCAGCAAGAAGGGACACCAGGGTTCCTGTCCCTGCTTCTGGGAAAACATAAGAAATTAGTGTTATGGGTTTTGGATTAAATGCATCATCAAGCTTAGGAGCAGGGACCAGATCCCCGGTCTGCTACTTTTTCCTTATCACTCTGACCTCCTCATCACTGGGATACAGAATTAGTTATTGTTTTGTTCTTCCTCTCTGACACCATGAATCTTGCATGCTACTGTCACCAAACTGAACCTGTAGCTACCTCCCAGTTAGCATTCTCCTGGGAATTGAGGGCTGTGGGTTTAAGTCACCTCAGGCAGAAGAGTGTACTGTACCCAGATCTCTCCTTCCAGGATAAGTACTGTAATCAAGAGGTAAAAGCTAGACATCAGCACCATCCTCTCTTCTTTGTCTTTTAGCCATGTTTTTAAATTGAAGTGCAGCATACTGAAATCAGGGGTATAGGTTGTAGCTGTGTTGGCCTAAGGACATAGGCAGATAAGGTTCTTTGGGTAAATGTGATGTCTTTTATTAGACCAATTCAAACAGTTGGAAAAGTCTTCTTTGCAAGCTTTCCAGTATTTAAATACCCTTCATCAGGCTGAGGAAGCATCTACAGTTGGTGTGTGCTCTTCCAGGAACAGGTCTCCTTCCAGGAAAAGTACACATCAACTACAGATGCTTCCTCAGCCTGAGGAAGGGTATTTATGTCTGAAAGTTTGGAAAGAATAATTTTTCCAGCTATTTGACTTAGTCTAATAAAAGACATCAAATTTATCCAAAGAAACTTGTCCGTATACGTACTGAAATCAGCACTTTCAGGGTGCAACAGTTGCTGATTTCCAAATGGCTTTAGGCATGAAACAGGTGCTGAAATGTTCAGCTCAGCCAAGCAAATGGCAGTTCTGGTTACATGCAGTAGCAGACCTTCAGGGAACAATGCTGATAGTGTAAAAGGCCACCTTGGAAGCCTATAGCACCTGAGTAGGTAGACAGGTATTTGTGGATTCTTGATTTGGACTCAAGTGCTTAAATATTGCCTGTGTTGCATCTGAGGTGCTCAGGTGTGTTTTGGATTTGAACAAAAAGTCTCCAAATAAAAGCATACATGTTTTGGCTATCTGCAGCATTGCTGGCTGGGAAGGAAGGGGGAGTGTAAGGAGAGAGAATAGGACTGGAAGTGGGGTGTAGGCTACAAACTCCTCATTCTGCCCCTTTCTCCTCTTCCCCACTTGCTTTGTCAGGAGCTTCATCTCTGCAATAGCTTGTTCCCTAAGCAGGGACTGTCTTATGCAGATTAGGTCATGGTGGGAGGATGAACACAGTTCTGTCCATTGCCTGGTGGGGGGTCAGCAGGCAGTGATGCTCATGGCTAGGAGAAGATCTGTTCCAGAATTCAGAGGCTTCCTGCCCCTGCTGCAGTTGGCTGAGTTTTTACAACTGTCTCCACTGAGAGTTTCAGATGACATTGTAACCAGTTCTATGTATGGCAGGGCTCAGGCCCAAGCTTGGCATTGTCGCCAACTCCCCGTCACAGCTGCTTCCAAAAACAATCCTGTTAATTCCACTTGAGTTAGTTTCATTTCCTGTGCAAGTGCCCATTTGCAACATAGCTTCCCTTTACTTATCCAAAGGTGCTCTCTCTTTGACACCCAGCATGTGCTGTTGACAGATTGTTAACCCTAATAAATTTCACAATCTATATCCTACCTATAAATCTTGTTTTGCATGGGCTACAAATCTGATTAACTCTGTAATGTGTGTGTTTCATAATAATAGCCAGTATTAAACAAGCCTTGAAAAGAGCTTTTACATGGAAAAGTAGATTGTCATAAATCAAAGGAGAATGGAAAAATAATATAGCAAAACAGCTGAAGCAGTGCTTAACCTGAAACATGTAAGCAGTTTCACTGAATGCCATGGATCTCAGCCAGAAGCAAGTATTTTGTTGAATTTGAGCCTGGGAGAGTGACCCTGCAAAAATGCAAGAACAATTTTTCCCCCATTTTTTAATGTGATTTATTGAGGCAAATAAAGGTGTTCATAAAGCAGTCACAAAGCGCCATTTCCCCAAACAGCAGATTTTTATTGGCTTATTATGGGTATTTAATAGAGAAGAACATTAAGAAAACATTATTTGTGCAATAAAATGGCTTCACAGAATTACAGACACAAGTGAGAGAGACCTTCCTGGGGCTATTGTATAATGGCTCCCTGTAGAATATATTTTATTGCTTTTTTTGATGCTGCCCATCATGCTTTTTAGTGATTTCCCTGAACATCAGCTAATGTAGTCCCTCTCTTGTTTCATTCAAGTCTCTTCCAAAATCATATCCACTGTGAGATGTGTTTTTAAAAAACAATCCTTGCTATCTTCCTGTCCAAACAGTTACATGTTTTTTTATATTGCACATTAATTTTAAGCACAGATACAAAGCTTTATTTTGAAATAGTGCAAATAGGCACATGGGAAATATTTCCAGAATATGGAATTATTTTTATAAAATCTGATAATTCAATCATTTTGTTGTGCTTGTCCATCTTGAAAGCTTTTGGTTTGTTTCTGTCAAGCACCTGGTTTTGTTTCTGTCAAAAGTTTGTCACTGAAACAAAAGCAAGTAACTAAACATTCTTGGTTTAATACTACTGAATCAAACAATTTATCTTTTTTTAATTCCAGGAGGTACCTTAATTTTGCAGCTAAATAAAGAAAGCGTGAACACTGTGCTCTGTAAATGATACCCCTAGGTTACTGTACTGTGGGAGGGCTTGTGTGTGTGAGATATTTAGAATAAATAAAAACTATATGTTCTAGTAACACAATGTAACATTTATGATTGAAGGCAGTAGGTGGATAAAATTCACTTATGTAAAAGCTTTTTTAAAAATCTCTGCGGGTTGTATGGATAGTTGCCACATGCCTCTCATAGATTCCAAATTTCTGCCATAGCAAATCCCACTGGCTTCAACCAGAGGCTTTTTTGTTTTCTGTGTTCTTCTTTGTAACCCTAAGCAAACTGTGTCAGTGCCAGAAATATTTAGAAAACAAGGGCGATATGCTGCAGCCCAGGCCTACACTTTCAAATTCCAGTGCAATGTCAGCCACCATGTGGGCATTGCTCTACCTCTTCACTGGACATCAACAGTAGAGATAAAGAATGGACTAGGGACGTGAGAACATGCACAGTGCTGGTTTCCTGCAACTCAGTTCTTTGAAATTTAAGCTAAACTGATGATTTGGTGTTTGTTACAGTATTCATATCAAAATCTTTATTTTCCCCCTTATGTAATTTATTTTTAAAGGTCCAATAAAAGCTGGATAGAAACCAGCTATAGAGTTGTTACACATTGTCAAGCACTAATTATGGAGCAGGTTGGCTATTTTTATGGTGTAAATTTATTGCATGATTAACAGGTGAATTGCATAATATGTGTAGCAGGGACCTGACTTTCTGAATATCTGTTCTAGGTGCGAGACTGTGAGAAGGATAAATGAGTATCTCTGTCTTTTCCCTCCTTCCCGTGCAGACAAGTAGTCTCACTGGGAGGGCTTTTCTGTTGCTATGGTCTGTGTCCAACTTTTTGCAAATATATGCATTTGCCTTTTTTGTTTGTGTGGCTGTAGATGGTCAGGTGCAGTTGTGTTTAGTTTTGCTTAAGGAAAAATCTTTTAAGACCTGTCATTTCTCATAAGGTGCTACATTGGAGGTGGAAAAAGCATCATAACCTGTGCTCTAGCACATATTAAATAAGTGGGAAAGAAAGAATTTTCAAACAAACATAGCGAAAGGACAACTTGCATTTTTCTCAGGCATGCTGCATCTTGCATTTGGAACCAAATAGTGCAGTATGTATCTGCTACTTTTATAATAGCTAATTTTTCAACAACCCTGCAGTAGATCATTCCTTGTACTCTGGGTGACAGTCCATTGTCACTTACCAGCTATATGGAGAGAGATGTATAGTCACAACACATCTATTCCTAATATATCCAGGTAGTAAAGATGCATATTTCTCTGTTCTGACTACCTCTTGCCTTCCAAAGTCTTCATTGATGTGACTATAAGAAACATGGCTATTTCAACACGTTACCTCACTACTTTAATCCACTCCAGATATTACATATAATTTAATGTTTAAAAAAATTCGGTTATGTATATGAAATGTTTTCCTCAGCAAATAAAGTGGAAAATGGGCAGGTGCTGATTTAAACGGGTGATATGGAAAAGAGCTTGGTAACTGGAGCATCGTTAGACCTGCAAGTGCTATCAAGATTTTATTTAGTTACCTGTTATGAATGAAGATTCTTGGTGGAGTCCTTTGAATTGTTATGGTTTTTCAGCGAGAGGGGTTAAGGGCTCCTGTTGCTGATAAACTAAATCAAGGAAACTCCTTGATTCATTTAAATACAATTTTTCTTATTATTATCCAGTCAAATTGAGAGTTTGGCCCATCATGGTCCCTGTCCCCCAAGACTGTACACTACGCTTTCATGCCAGTTTCATAGAAATTGACCTACCCATTGTATTGCCTAATATACAGTCCTCGAATATGAAACCTTGTCAGTACATGCTGTCAGATTTATGTGCAGCTTTCTGATGAACAAGAATAGGAAGAAACAAGGAAAAGCCAAACTTTCAGTTTAATTTTTTCTTTCAAAAATCAATTTCCCCACGCCAGCTTAGCTATGTCTCCAGCAACACTTTATTTGTCGTTAGCCAGTAGATTTGTTTTCCATTAGTTTTATGTTGTTTTTAGTGTTTGTTTTTATTTTAAAAGTGGAGGGGGGGAAGGAAATTTTCTTGCCTATTTTATCAAATAGTGGATAGTTACAATAATTCCCTTCAAACTTCAGCATCTTGCTTACAGTTAGTAGCTGATTTTTATTGGAGGGCCCAAATTGTGTGGCAAATGCATTTTAAGCACTACCTGCCTCAGAGTCTAAACTGAGTAATGAGTTTATTGTAATGGCATTAAATTATTACATTCTGATACAGTTATATACTGAATAAAATCAGAAAGTCATGCTTGCTTCTAGCATAGTATCAAATTAATAATAATTCAGGTTTGCAGTATCACCCAGGGAATGCCAAGAGCTGTTTTAGACTACTGACCTTATGAACAGAGTATTTTTCCTCACTTGATGCTGTAGCCAAATAAGCTAGCATAATTTTATGTTAATTAATGCAAATTAGCATGATGAATATTTATTGACCTCTGACTTGAAGAAAGCAGATAACGTCAAGTAGCATTAGTCTACTGAATAACAAAATATACTGCAGATGATTAATATTGTTTGTGGGGATATTTTTTGCTTGCTTCAAGTATTCCGATGTCAGCTTCAATCCAAAAGGGAACAATAGAGCAATTTAAACTTCCACAATATCAACTGAAAAGAAGGAAGAGAATTGATTTTGCAAAATGTTCTATACTATATGCAAATGCATGCTATTTTAATAAATAGTGCATAGAATTAAACAAGTCAGATGCCCACAGTGACTGGACAACTTTTAAAAGATGTAAAATTTTACAGAGAATAATCCCAGGTACCAAAGCAATACAAGCAAGATAATAGAGCATTAACTGTAGGGAACTGGCCCATCCACCAAACAGTTACTACTCCATCATTTCAATTTTAAAACAGACCACACTTCTGTTTTCAGCAGTGAAACACGCTGATGGCCACAACTATAGGGTAAAAGGCCTCTTCTAATTCACAGCATGTCTCAACAATAGTTAGCTGAAAAAATGTTAATTGGCTTAGTGTTGTTTGACATAGTAGAGCAGTTGTACTTGGAGGCACAAAACCATCTCTGATGAGACTGACTGTCCCTCACCTACACAGCCATAACTTACCACTAGAGATCTGGTGAGCAGGGACAGGACTAGGAGCCTATAAGTAAAATGTTTCTTAGTCAGTGCTGTCAGCTACAATGTTTTGTGTGTTTCTTTTTTAGTCAGTTGTATTTGTCAGCATTTGCTGCAATGCAGGTAAATACACTAGAGACAGGACTGGCTTATTCTTCCCTCTGGTCACAGCCAGTGCCATAGCCACAGAGCACCTGGTGGCAGTGGTGCCTCTCACCAGATCAGCTCACTGCTTGAGCTCCAAGGGGCCAAATCTTTTTTTTTTTTTTCTGGAGCCCAACCCTTGTGCCATGTCAACCAGGTTGCTGACCAGCCAGGTACCACCTGATCTCCAAAAAGTGTTGAGCACCTCAGTTCCCTTGCCACTGCCAGCCAGACCGGATTGCTGCTCCTAGTCTGCTCCAAAGAAAAAGGATCAGGCCCCTTGGAGCTCAGGCAGTACCCAGCTGGCTGGCAGCCTGGCCAGCAGTGGCATGAGGGGAAAGGGAGCTCCAGAGAGACCTGATACTTTTTCCTCTGGTGCTTGCCTCCCCCATCCCTGCACTGCCTTCTGCAGGAGCACCAAGACAGTCTGGGCAACAGGCAAGAGGCACCAGAGCCAATAGCTCTCCAGGGCTGTGCTCTGCCTGATGCCCCCAAGGGGGTAAGGCACCATGCCCAGCACCACAGCACCCTGGTGTCCTCACTAGTGTACACTGGGACGCTGGAGGACTTGAACTTGGGCAGAATAGCTTTGGGAAGTACCACACCTTAATGGAACAAGAGCAAAATTAAGCAAATATTGGAGATAATCATGCCCTGGAATCGTGTAACTTTAAGCTAAATAATGAGTGCTTTAAGCCAGTTAAAAGGTGTTAACATACAGCCAGTCCAGGGACTAAGAGCTGCCTAAAATTACTGTGTAACAAGGCCCTATTGTGCCAAGGATTGTTGATTGAGGGGTTACAGCAAGTTGGTTTTGCTCCTGGCAGGATGCTGCTCCAAACCATGGTGACTTCCTCAAGTCATCTCTGCAATCTCCACTTACCGAGTTTATACAAAGGGCCTGTAGCACCCTTATGAACTGGCACCACAGCTGTGCTATACATTTAATGTCCAGAACTGCTAGTTAGCCAATGAATACAAGTAAGAGTCATTATAATCTTAAAAGCCCTTTCTTTGTTGCCTCAGAAAAACTAAAAGTTGAGGGTTTGGAGTTTTTAAATGAGGAGAATAAGTCACCAACTGATTCACAAGCTAATTACACACAAACACTATTGCTATAAAAACAAAGGTTAAGAGCCATTTTATTTTCAATGTGCCATAAAATATGGGGGGATTTATGTCTGTTGGGCAGCTTTATCCTTTTATATTTATGTGAACATAACCGTTCCCTTATTTGCAGTGTATAAATATTCCTGTGTGCATGCAATATTTCCTCTTAGATGTGTTCTTTCTGAAGTCTGAGTACTTGAATGTGTACAATGAGCTCCCAGAAGAGCAGGTAGATGAATTAGCCTTTGGCACAGAACTGTTATGCTACTTTTGAGTAACTGGTTAAGGGAACCACTTACCATTTAGCCTTTTTGGCAGAAAGAAGATCCTTCCCTAATGATTTCTGCTTTCCTTTCAAGTCAGGCAATTTTGTGACTGCATACCTGATGATCTGAACTGCTGTTAAGCAGCACTACAGCAAATATTCTTAACTGAGAATGTTTCTAGCTAATTCTTCATCTCTAAAAGTAGTGTAATAGAGACAACTGAGCTTGTCAGTATTTATATGAAAAGTAGCTTCTCTCTCTAATGACACCTTCAAAGATACTTGTTTTATGAGTGAGCATGCCAGGCATTATTTTACAAAAGCTAGAAGCTAATATCACAGAAGTGATTAGTGATAGGGTCAAAGCATATTCTTCCACCATAAGAAGTGGGCAGCTTTGGCCAGATTTGTATGGACTGTGGGAGTTTTTCCTTTACTCGGTAGCAGGGGGTATGCCTCTTCCTGGAATCTCTTGAGTGTATATTAACAACCTTTACAGAGTTCATCACTGTGGTCTCCCTACTTTACCTGTGGCAAGTTAGCGTTTTATGTCTTGTGGCTGTGTTAGGGTTAACTCTAAGTTTTGCTAAGAGGTTAGACAATAGATTTGTAGAGGAATGATCCTACCTCAGTCAGAGGGTTGGTCTAGGTGACCTCTCAAAGTCCCTTCCAGCCATACTTCTCTAAGACTCTTAACTTCCAAAATTTTACCCACACTTTTCCTGTAGTTCTATGAATTTCATCCTTTCCTGCACTAAGGGTCTGATTTAGCAGTAGAACAAGGTGGGACTTATCAGGTCAGTTTGGAAGCATAATCTTTTTTTCTCATATGTCAAAGAAAAGATTGATTCCAGTGTTGCAATAGTGTCCTGTGGTCAATGGTCTTTTCAGCAGCTGTCTCCTAGGGAAGAAGATTGCCAGTCATGTTGAGAGAACCTTTCAGTACCCCAGCATGACAACTCTTACTAAAGTTCAGTCGTTGTTCATTTACTTTTACTTCCTCAGAAAAGACTTTAACAAAAAACATATGTGTGTTTGACATCAGTAGTTTTAAGTCCTCAGTCACTGTTTCATTTAAGATTTAGCAGTACTGTCTTCCTGTGGGGCATCCTCGACAATGAAGGACATAAATATCTAGTTCAGAAGCCACGTAGGACCTTATGAAGTCTGACCTCACCACTTCAGAAATCTGAGACCTCTTTTCACTAGAGAGATTTGGAGGATCCTGACCTGTAGGGGGGGAAGCCAGCTAGTTGTCCCTCAGAAGTCTAAAAGGCAAATCAAGAAAATAAATTGCACAAGCAGTTGCGTGGTTAGCAGTTCTACTCAGGCTTGCCAGTGGTTTAAATTTTACAGCAGAAATGGCTTGAGGTTGAAGTTAGCAGCATAACCTAAAAGCAAGGTAAAGTGCCCCCAATTTGGGGTTTTGCAGCCTTCTTTTCAGGACTTCCCGTTAATGGATATTAGATAAATTTCAGTCAATGTCATACACCAATGCAGATTGAATTGCAGCCATAAATGAAGTGCAGCTTATTTTAAAAGTGATTAAATATATACAAAATAATACCTCTTACTCTACTTGTGTGTGGAATTTAATTGCTTTAGGAACAAAAGAATCTTTTTTTGCAACTTTTTATAATTCTCCTAGCCCTGTGAAGCTGACCCAAAGCATTAGCTAGATTTTTTTTGTTTCTTTGCTTCTTCCATCACCAGTAGAATAATTCCATTTGATGGCCAAATTCTGCCTTTTGCTACAATTCTGCAACCCTTCAGGAGAACAAAACTGGATTTGGAGAATCTTAATTGTAGATAATCTACAAGACAGACAGCAACCAAACTTACCTTTAGATCCTAGGGCAGGGGAGGGTGACCTCAGTTTTCAGGATTATCAGTTCAAGAAACCATATTTTTATTTGACAGTTGATAAAATTTGGATCTAGCATTATTTGGACAGTCTAAATATAGAAATCCATGATACCATCTTACAGAAACACTTATCACAAAGCACTGCTTAATAGAAATGTAAAGTCTAGCTATAAATAGAAAAAGTACATCTGTAAAAATGGCACTGTCAGGCTTTTTTCCACAGTTAATATGAAGTGAACCTTAGTCCTGTCACCTCAGTATTACTCTAAAAACAAGACAGATTCTTTCTGCTGTTTATCAGTAGTAGTGGCTTACTTTTCAACAAATTTAACAAGTGGCTTTGTTAAAGTAGAAAGTAGAACATATTTGAGTTCACTCTTCCATATGCAATAGCAGATCAACACTAAAAATATCTCTGTAGGTAAAGGAACTAACTGTGATCTTGAGTAAAAGGGTACCATTTTTACATTTTAGAACTATTTGTGTACTCCAGAGTTTACTCAATCTATTTTTTTTTTTAAGTTTTACCAGATTACTCCAGTTCAATTGTATATGAATTAATGGAGGGGGAAATTAGGTCCACCATTCTTTCCTCTTGTTCTGTTTTGTTTTGTTAAGACTCTTACACCAGTTTTATCAACTTAGCATGCAAGTGCCTTCCAGTGGTAGGTTTAAGCAACATTATTTACAGTTCTCAAATGGGGGTATTGCTTTTCCTTTGTTCCTCTTCTCTTACCCCTCACCCTCAAGAAAAAACTGTGCATTCACTGGAGCATTTTGAAAAAATTAATTCAGAGGAAATAATTGCTGACTGGAACCAAGTGTCAAAAACTTTGATAAATTCATGTAGAGCTAAAATGTATACAGCTTTTTATAATACGAGAACTGGTAGATAGCATAGGCAAAATAAGATATTTCTGAAGCTCGCAGGGCAGTATCTTGCAAAAAAAAAAAATATTTCTTCCAAGATATTACACAGTACACAACCACAGCTGTCTTTAGTGTGTTTAAGGTTTTAAAAGGAAGCAGTGCCTGCCATTCTGAATATAAAATGGAAACAATTTTGGCAGTTTGTGCCTCTCTTTTTTTTAATACTGGGTTATTGTGAAGTCAGCTAAAAGAAATATTATCCTCAAAATTTTTATCTTTGAGTAAGAATAATGTACTTCTCAAGGTAATAAGCTCTTGAAAAATATTTATGATGAAAGGGCCCTTTTGACCATAACTGTAGCATTAGTATAATACAAATTCACATGGGTATTATGACTTGGCTGCTGCAGAGACATATTGGCATGTGCCAGCTGCATCATTTGGCTAGCAAATGGGGAAGAATAACGTTCACATAATGGCTAAATGCATTAACAGAGCCATTCTACTTGTGTTATGAGAATTTTGACCAACTGTTCTTTTCATAATTACCTTGCATGCAACCCATTCCAAACTGGAGCACTTTAAAAAAAATATTTTAAACCAGACAAAATCAGTAATCACGTGTGAAGAAAATGCTTGCTGGCAAATTGCCCACAAACTGTAACACTGGAGTCAGGCTGAGAGGCTTTATCTGTTTTGCCTTGCAGCAGCTTAGCCTGCTGAGGATGAATCAAGGTTTGCAGCTGGAATGTAATATTGCAAATCTGTTCTTTACCCCTCAGCCTCCAAAATCTTATTTAAGGGAGGGAAGCAATTAGTAGAACAAGCTGCTTCAGAAATAGCCACTCCTTCTGCTGTGATTCACTTTGCACTATCAGTGCAAACTAGTGGCTGGGTTTTGCCTGGTCCCTTTGTTGGTGGGCTAGAAGGAGTAAGCACAATGATCCCCCTTGCTGAGCATCCCCCTTGCTGCACATTCACAGTTTTCTCAAGTACAGTGACTTTTCCTTAAGTATACCTCCACTAGTTCAGTCTGTTCTAATGATGAGGGGCTTTGTTACACCACAACATCCTTTGCAACAGCAACAAGGGTATGTATATTGGTCATCGTAGGTCATAGCAGTGGGAGTGCTCCTTCTGTATGCCAAATCCTCTGGCTAAGATAACACTGTTCTGTGCCACTTCCAAGCCCATGTCTAGTGCTCTGACCACAATAGAAGCTTTTTACTCTTGATGGGTGAACTACTTCTGTACACAGACGCATGAAACAGTCTTTTGCTCAACCGGTTTGTTGAATTAGACAGTCCAATCCTGCAAGGTTTTGTTCTGAATAGAAAAGGCCTGGGTCAGGACCAGCTGTTACATTCAAAACCCAACCAACAGGGTTATTATTTGTGGTTGTTCCTCCAAAACTCTCCTCCATAAAACATAAGGCTTAGTATTTCTTTCTTACTTACTGCATCTACACGAGATGCTACAGCACACTATCAGCAAGCTACTGCTCTGTAACTTACTGCTATCACACAGTAACGTTGTTGGGCGCTAACCGTGTGGCAAGGATACTGCTCAGTACTAATGAACGACTGTTCAGTAGCTTGTTGTTGTTGTGCAGTAGCACCAGTTACTGCACAGTCATTTTTCACTTACTTATACAAGAACTAAAGTACAACTACACAGTAGGCATCTCATGTAGACATGCCTTGTATGGCACTTCTGGATGAATCACCTGGGGAGGGATAGTAGAATGTAGAGGTGCACCAGTATATCAGTCCATACTGGATTGGCACCAATAAAAGAAAATTGACATTATCCTCAGTTGGCTTTTTTGGCTGGGGTGGCTGATAATATTGCCAATAAATGCCATGTGCATGTGCACAGCTGCAGCCTCAATCTGCCCCCCACCCCTTCCCTTCCTGCCACAGACAAGCAAGCACTTGGGGTGGGGCAAGCACTGCTGGGGCAGGGCAGGACACAGGGCAGAGCCACAGTTCCTTCCACTATGTGCACCCCAGTAAGGTATGGGGAGCATGTGCCCCCCTCGATTTGTGCACAGGGGAGGGGTGGGCTGCCCACTGTACTTGGGGCCAGGGTCTGCATCAGCAGCTTCCCAGTGGGGGCTGGGTTGGGGCTGCAGTTAGAGCAGGTGAAGGCAGGGCAGGTGACAGCAGGACATGGAGGGGCGGATCTAAAAGGGTGCACCATCTGCCCTGCTCCACCCCATCCATTCCAGGCCCAGCCCAGCCCCCACTGGGAAGAGGCTGGCACAGCCGCTAGCCCCAAGCCCACAGACGGCAACCCATCCTCGCCCTGCACACAAATCTGGGGGGGCACATGCACCCCCTGGGGGTGTGCACAGTGGTGGAGAGCTGCCCCCTCCCCACCCACCTGCACCCTCCAGACAAGTCATCTGTAGCTCCATCTCATGTCCCACCCTGTTCCAGCTGGTCAGTGCCTGCTCATGCCCCTGTCCCAGCCCCACTTCCTCCCTCACTGTGGGGGCCTCGTTCTGCTCTTCCACACACTCATTCCCTCCCCTCCCCACACACAGCCTGGCTGGCCAGATGCTGCTGTGTATGAAGCTGGGGTGCATGTCAGCTATTGGATCAGTATTGGTTGATATGGCTGGTTAATAATAGGCCATTGGTATAGACTAAATAATCTTTATCAGTGCACCCCTGTAATGTGACGACAGAGCTGGAGTATCAGTCACACGGTGGTTACTACACTTGTATATTTCCTATTTCTCTCAGTGCTCGGCTAAATTTAGCTGTTGGATGAAGAACAGGAGGCTAAAATCTGCAAGATTAAGATGATTTTGGTAGACAGGAAAACACTACTGACAAAAATATACTCAGATTGCTTGCCAGAAGATGACCTGGTTTAAAATACAGAATGTTCCTCCATCACCACCCCCCCAGGAAATCTGCATGCCATATTTTTCATAAAACAGTCATTGAAATTTTGAGTTATAGATTAGGCAGCAACTTCAGTTATTATCATAATTTCAACATATTTGTCTAAAAGTCTACAACCTACTCCACTGCCCTTTCCTCTTGGGGTAGTACACAAAAATAAAGAAAATGTGAGCTTGCTATTTTATCATGGGTTTTTTAGAAATCTACACAATGACACAAGAGAGGCACAATGCTAGAGGGGCAGGAATGGAAAATCTGACAGTTTAAGTTTAGGTGCTATCATAAGAAATAAAGGCTACAACCAAAATCAGGACACTTATTTTTATAAGTAATACACATCTTCAGAATAAGTCAATCCATTGTTTCAAAGGGCTTTTATAGACATGCTTCGGAAGTCAAAAGAGGCAGGGGGCACTTTAATTAGTGAGCCATGCTAATTAAAAGCACCCAAGTGTCACATGCATCAGTGTCCCTGTGCTGAAAAAATGTCAGCAGGGTGCTTTAAACTAAAGCTCATTTGACTAGTTTGAGTTCAAAGCACCCTGCCACCATTTTTCAGCATGGGGACACTGGTACACATGACACTGGAGGCTGCTCAAGCACATTAATTTCTACGCTGAATTTACAGCACATCAGAGCAGCCTCCCTGCATGTGTATAAGGGTCCAATGAACTTAACAATATAAATAAAAAGATGGACAAAAGGTAAGATAGAGGCACTGCCATCACAGGGAGCAGGGTACAGACAGCCCGAGCAACTTATCCACAACAACCCATAAACTAAGTAGCAGAGCTGAGATTTGAACTGAAATTTCCAGTATGGTGCTTTGGCCACAAGACCATCTCATTAAAGAACAGCTTTTACCCTATTTGAACTGGCAGTTGTCAACTTTATTAATTAATTGTTGGCCTTATTGCATATTGTAAAATCCTGTTGTGATTTACGTCTAGAACATGCAACATTCCTTTAGGTATTATGATACATGTAGGAAAGAGTTTTTTAATGTTATATATACAACTTTCTTGATGTAAGAGTTGAAAAAGTTAAGAGTATTTATCAAGATCCTTGGAGAGAATGCCAGCATTTAACTCTGTTGAAGACTCTTCTTTGAGCCATGGAGAGCACGACATACTGATTTACAATTCTAAACACAAATCTGAGCCAGCATAAATCCCAAATGTTTTCAAGTTGAGACTTTATTAGCTGCATGTGGTTCATTAAAATTCAAATGCAGGAGGACTTTTGTGAAATGTTTAGACAAGTCATCCAACTACTGCCCAACATTTCTGTAACAAAGGGAAGTGGGGGGAGTATTTATGTGAAGAGGTCAGTAATCTATACTTTTGCTGAATCGTGGATTGGGGAATTTTATTTTGTATGAATAAATTTAATAGAAGTAGCATTAGGTTTTTTCTGAAATGTTTTTAAACGTTCTAATTAGAATTCAATAGCAGTGCAGGAGTCATTCTGTTTAGATTTAATACTGCCCTCTGAGCTTACTCAGCAGGCATAAAAAACAAGCAAAAAGACATAGCCGTTGCCAGTAGCGTAGCAAGGGCAGTGCCAGTGGTGCACGGGCACCAAGCACTCTCGAATGGGAGGCACCAAATCTAATGGAAATAATGTTATGTAATAGCATGTAGAGGTGTGCTCTGCACCTGAGCTGTAGTGCCCTGGGTTCTCGTTTTAGATGCCATGCTCTTTCTAAGGAAATGGGATGGTGCAAGAAATTACTAAAAAAAAAAAAAAAATCACAGCAATCATGATTTGAATTTAAGAAATTTGTATCGTCATATTAATTAATGAAGTATATCTAACTGATTGCCAATAATGAGGAACTAATTAATACAGTTCAGCTGTCAGAAACCTAGCCAAAAATTAAAGTTGCCAATATACAGCTGTAAATCAAGACTTGTAAGATCATATGACCAGACCTGGGCTTTGCAAAATGAGTGGAGAGTGGCAGTTAAGCAGGCTGATCCAAAGTGCAAAGAAAATTGTATACAAAAGGACCACACTAGTCAGACTTAAAAATTAATTAAATGCTAGTAATGAATTGCTAAAATCCCCCTGGAACTTACTAGGGGACTTATTATTCCAAAGTGACTTATCACATATTAGAATACATTAATTGCAGTTGTGCTTTTCTGTCCTTATTAACTTTGATTAAATAAGAAATTTGGAAAAACAAATGGTAAAACTTTTTCATGGGTTGTGGTGAGGTAAGCTTATTTGAGGACCAGACAAAGGCACAGTGCTCTCATCAGTTTTCACAAAGCACTTTTCCTAACTTAAGCTGTAGATTTTAATAGCAGAGTAACACTATAGGTATTTGGTACCACAAAAAAATCTCTCTATGTATTTTGATCTGTAGCTCAAACCTCAAATAGCAAAACCTCAATGTATCTCTTGTAATGGTATCATACTCTAATTCCAACATGAACTACTTAAAATAATCAGCTCAGCCTTACAATGGAAAAACTTGTGCTTTGGCAATCATTTTCTTCCACAGGCATTTGATATTGGCATCTTCACGTAATTTCTGTTTTGAAACAGAGTTATTGCATTGTGCAACTGGGGGCCGGTATAGTGCAGGGTGGGGTAAGAGATGGTGGTACAATTGCATGAAAGATTTTGTTTTTCCTCTAATCTACTTTACAAAAATTAGTTTAGTTAAATCAAGCACTTAAAGTTAAAAATACAAGTATAAAAGCTTCCCTTCGAAATTTCTAATGCACCAGCTTACATGATCAAATTCTGTATTTTCTGTAGAACCTTTAGTCTCCTGCAGTGCATAGGACAGACTTCCCTCTATGACTATATACTGTAACTGAAGTCTACGGCACAATGCAATTGAAACATATAGAAAGGTACTTAACTAAGGTTGTTCAGCTTTGTAACTTAAATAGCTTACCTTAATTTTTTAGAATATCTGAACCATGAAGATTCAATTCTGATTCAGAGAATCAGGTGATTTGGCCATAGACACATCTTTATATGTTTTTTATACATTCCTCAAGGTAACAGGGGTGGCTTGTGAATGCTAAGATGGTGGGGTGGATGGAGTGTCCCATGGGGGAAGGGGGGAGATCCCCTTTGCACTCAGCAGTGAACCCAGACGTGGACCAAAAGTACTTCTGGTCCTCTTCCAAGTCTGCCACAGAGTGCGCAGGGCATCCCCCCCACCCTCCAGCTCAGTGACAGGTCAGAAAGCACCCGGGGTCCCACCCCATGGCCGATCACTGAGCCAGGACGGGGACGGGGGACCCGCTGTGTACTTAGCAGCAGACCCAGAAGTGGACTAGAAGTACGCCCCCACCATTTCAGCATTCATGAGCCACACCTGGACATCGAGGTACGTAGAAAAAACATCTAAATCTGTGTCTGTGGCCAAATCATCGAATCTCTCCAAATTGAGTTGGAGGCTTCCTATTTGTTTTGGAGAGATTAAAGGGTCTCCTGATTTGATTTGGATTTGGAAATTCGGCTGCCGAATCTCCTCCAAATTGAATCAGCGACTGAAGCTTCACACAACCCTACTTAAAGGTAATCTACAAAACACCTTCAGAAGACAGACCTGAAAATAAAAATTCATAAACTTACTGGACACTAAAAATGAAGGACTAAAGAGACATTGACTATATGGCTCACTACAGTCTCCACCTGAGATCACTACTAATTTCTGTATACTCCATTGGTGATAACAACTCTCTCTCTCTTGTTATTCCACCAATCAGTTCTCCTGCGCTTGTCTTGTCTTTTCTATATTCCTGATGACTTTGCTGTTTGGTACCATTTTGCAGGCCTCTTCTATTCCTAAGCCAGAGGTGTTAAACTCAAGTTGGGCCCCAGGATAGTTATGAATGGCAGGGCTTCTCATGGTCTGGATCCAACCCAGGGGGGAGGAGGGGAACTCCATGGTGAGCATAGATGCCCCCACCCCTCATGGCAGTCTGGAAGCAGTGGATCTGGGACAGCGGTCCAGTAGCGGCAGAGACCATGGGGCACAAAAAAGTGTTCAAGGGGAGCCACAGTCAACAGGGTGGAAGGGGCCCACATGCTGCAACAAGCCACACCCCCAACTTTGGTAGCCCACTTACAGCCCAGGAGGCTGGACCCAGCCTATAAGCTGGGTGTTTGATGCCACTGCTTTAAGAAGACTCATTGTTTTATTTATTTATCAGATGTTACACAAGTCATTGTTCAGTCTGCTACTTAGCTTAAACTGCATCTGATCCTTCCCTAGATCTGAGGAAGGGTACCTTGTGCTTGAAGGCTTGTATAGAATCTCTTCCAACTATGCAGTTGGTCCAATAAGAGATATCACCCCACAAAAAAAATTTTTGCCTCTCACATACTGTGTTTTGCATAGAAAACAGGGTTCTTCCACTGAAGAGTTTATTATTTAAATTATACAGATCCAAAGCATATAAATTGGGTTGAATCAGCAAGTGACAGAAAGGAGATTAGTGATAGAAGTGAGCTTGGAGGAGGAGGGAGCTGAGTTGCAAGTGTGTGCATGATGCACATGGAAAGAGGCTTCTCAAAGTATGAAAAATAATTGAAAATTAGCTTGTAGACAAAATTGAAAAAAACCCTACAAAACTAACAGACTGAAACTTGCAGCAACAGAACCAAAATGGTGATAAACTGAAAACAGTGGAAGAGACCTGAAAAAACAATATCAATAGCATCTTCAGGGTGTTTTCGATATACAAGAGGTAGGATATCAAATGAAAGCCACAGTGCAGGGTTCTGGCATCTGGTTAGAAAGGAAGTAGTAACAGGAATAAGGGTCACAGAAAGCTGATGAGAAGCTAGCAGAGCTACAAATGGTGATAGGAAGCAAGGGAAAGACTAAAATAAGAAAGATTAAAAATTCAAGCAAACTTGTAGATGACACCAAGTGAGGTGCAGTTGCAAATACCCCAGGATCTCCAGAATGACTTGGATGGACTGGAGAGATGGTCTGCAATCAATTACATGAGATTCAGCAAGGACAAGTGCAGAGTTCTTGTACTTGAGACAAAATGAGTGCGTGCACAAATACTGACTGGGGAATGGCTGGCTAGTCCAGTAATGTAGAGAAAGATCTAGGGATGACAGGAAACCATAAACTGAGTATGAGCCAACAGTGTGTTCTTGTTGCATAAAAAGCCAAGAGCATACTGAGTTGTATTAATAGGAGTGTCGAGCGTTACTTGCAAATCAAGGAAAGCGATCCTCCTGCTCTATTCAGCACTGTTGAGGCCTCACCTGGAATACCGTGTCCAGTTTTGGGCCCCACACTTTAAGAAGGATGTGGATAGTTTTGAAAGAGTCAAGCAACAAAAATAATTAGGAACCTGGGAAACACAACTTTTGAGAAAAGGCTAATAGAACTAGGGTTATTTAGTTTGGAGAAGAATGGGGGCATTTGGTAACACTTCAAATACCTGAAAGGCAATTATAGAGAGGATGGAGATGGGCCTTTTTCTGTGACCATAGGGGACAGGACAAGGAACCTCAAGCTTCAGCTGGGAAAATTTAGATTAAAGATTAAGAGAATCTTTTTCACGATGAGGTGGTGAAGCATTGGGACAGGCTACATAGAGAAACTGTGACAGTCCATCCTTGGAATTTTTTAAAAAGCAGCTTAAACAGATATTTGGCTGGGATGGTTTAGGCAGGGATGCTTCTGCCTTGAGCAGAGGGCTGGACTATACCTTGTGAGGTCCCTTAGAGTCCCATTTCCCTATGATTCTGTGAACCTATTATTATTTTTAAAACTGAGCATTGATGCATGGCTACATTTAAACACACATTTAGCCTTCAACTAGATGCTCCTGTTAAAAATCAGTAGTAACCCGACCTACAATGGGGACAGGGCTAGGCTAACACTATTTTAAAAACTCACACAAGTATGTTTTTGAGGGTTAGAAATGCAGCACTCTGCCAATGGAGTCAAATCCATTAATTGTTCCCTTTTTACAAATGGAGTCATTGTTGACTGAAGTCCTTGTTGACTCCAGAATGGACATGAGCCACCAGTGCGAGGAAGCAGACAGTAAGCTTAAGCGCACCTTGTTATGTATCTACAGATGCATCACAAGCAAGTCCAGGAAGGTTATCCTTCCCCTCTGTGTGGTACTGGCCAGGCCACAGTTGGAGTACTGCGTTCATTTCTGGGCATCGCACTTCGAGAGGGATGTGGCTAACCTTGAGACAGTCCAGGGGAGAGCCACTCACATGGTCAGGGGGCAGCAGGCCAGACCCTACAAAGAGAGACTAAAGGGCCTGAATCTATTCAGACTCCACAACAGAAGAGTAAAAGGGGACCAGGTGGCCATCTATAAACTCACCAGAGGGGACCAGCAGAAAATAGGTGAGGTTCTGTTTCCCCAGGCATCACCTGGGATAACAAGGAATAATGGCCACAAATTGATTGACAGTAGGTTCAGGCTTGGTATCAGGAGGCATTCCTTTATGGTGAGAGCTGCCAGACTGGAATGGGCTCCCAAGGGAGGTGGTGCTCTCCCCTACCTTAACTACCACTCCCTACTGCACAGATGATGTGAAGCAAAAGAGCTGTCTCTTCTCACTTGCACAGCCATATAGGGGTTGTTCTAGTCTGGCCTACAGTGGTTTTAGTCATATTTTTTTTATTTTAAAGTAAAGCATGTTTAGTAATATACTTCAGACAAAGCGATGTCTTCCAAAGTCATTACTTAAATTGACAAGTTTTGCAGAAGCATTTCTTCTTTGCAAAAAGAAAAGAGATTGAAAAGATTCCATTTCTTTCCCTAGACAGTATATCCTGTAAAATTAACTTACCATAGACAAGAAAGTCTTCTTTCACCCTCTGCTGTAAGTGTTGTATACCATATTAATGGATAAGCGTCACCTCAAAAAAAAGAAAAGAAAAGAAATCAGAATCATAGCTAACTTCATGATGCAGTAGATCTTGAATCCATTATTATAATAAAGTTAGTTTTATGGTACCTGACTTGATAAATAAAACACACACAAATATATAACTACATATACACACGTGACAAATGGTTTTGTTAATGTAGTAAGTATCCTTAGGGAATTATGGGTATATATACACACTTTAAAAGAATTCAGTTGAAAAATTAAACGCAAACATAGGCAATCTTCCATACATTTTTAACTAATCATTAAGAGGATGATTTAACAGAGTAAAAATATAGAGGAAAAATTAAACAACTTTCATTATTAAAAAAAACCATACAGAAAAGACTTATACTTTATAGCTTGCTGCTTATGCATTGGGAGAAGCTACTTTTGTGACATAAATGCCCTTCTTTGTTGCTTACAAATAACTGTATTCAGTGACACAAAGCACAACTGTTGTAAAAATATTAGTATGCAGATGCTCTGGTGTTTTGTTAATGCATTTAATTAAATACAATATCGCTTTTGTTTTTCTTTTTCTCCTCAAAAGAATTTGTATTATGGTAAAGAATTTTAAGCGCTAATTTTAGCTTAGATTCTCATTAAGGGCCTGACAACAGAAATAATATGCAAGACATTGCCTCTTCCTTAATTCTACATAGAACACTTAATTTCAGAGTATTAATGTTTCCTATAAGATACTAAACTCTTCAGGGCACTGATGTAAAGACTATCAATTTTAAAAATTGTTTAAAAAAAATGAATGTAGACATATTATTATTAATAAAGGTTTCTGATTTCTAGTAGAAGTAGCCTTAATGAATAGTTATATCTGGTTACATATGATTTTGTTCCTGAAAACTAATCTTAACCCTTTTAATTGAAAAGGGTTTTTAATTGAAAAATTGCTGACATATTTCCAGTACAGATAATAATCAAAACATTGCATGCTGAACAGGAACATACACTCCCCTCTGCTCCCCCCCCACCCCCAAAATCCTCTCTGTATAACTGTAGGTGAGTGCTTCTTGTCAAACTATAATTTATTCTAGTTTCTAGGTTACAGATAAACTATGTCAATGTAAAGTAATTTTACTGTCCAGTATAATCTGTATTCCTATTAATTACAACCTAATTCAAGAACCTATGCTTATTAAAAGTTTATTTATCAAAAGGGGAAAAAAATCACTTCAACCAGTTCTTTGCTGCCATGTGGAGAAAAACTGAGAAAAATGGCTTTGCAAAAACTAGAATCCGATGTTGAATCAGCAAAGGTGCTTAGGACACCAAAAGAGATACATCAGTGAGAACCAGATACCTTCTTTCTGGATCATATATCAAATCAAATTGCAGTTTCATCAGATAATTAGTAGACACCAGACACCACTTTGCTTTTTCATTTCACCATAGATTAATAATAGTTCTAAAAACAGCAACCCTCCCTCCCCCACAACCATAGGTTGTTTAGTAAGAGAACACTTTTTTTAAGAGCTGTCCACTCAGGGATATTATTCTGCAACCCAAACTCAGGTTGATTATTCACCTGTTCCCACCAAGTGGGATCTATTTCATGTACCGGTTATAAAAGTGTACCCGAAGCACATTAGAATACAACTGAAGTTAGAAAAGTTGGCATGGATGAAATATTTGCCTCTTTATTAAATCCCAACAGAGGTGGTGCTCTCAGTGTTCATCAGTCTTTTCTCTGTCTTTCACAAACACCAAATGAAAAAAATCTCTACGACAGACACTGTATATTTTCTTACTTACACTCAAGTTGAGACTTTAGATGGGGACTTCTGAGATGGTAGGTGAGAAAAGCTGTCTGAAGGGGGTGTGTGGAAATGTAGTTTATGGTCCTCATATTTGGAAATATCCTAGGTAATAAGTCAAAACACATTTAGAACTTATGAAGGAAGAAACAAATATGCATTTGAAACCGTGGCTCCGAATTACAAGTGAGGACTCGTACTGGCAGGAGTTGTACACTGTAGATAGAGCTCAGTTACACAATTGTTACATAATGCAGGAAGGAACTATAGTTAACATGGAAATATGTTAACCAAAATGTTTTTAGTGCAACAACTAATTGGTCTTCTAGTAAGAAGAATAGCCAATTCTTCCCTCTTACTAACACTAATAATAAATTATAAATGCCCACATAATGCAGACTTACCAGTAATAAAATTATCACCCCAACAGTCCAGGATTATTAGATAACATTTAGAAACTGTAATTGCAGTTTTTTACAACAAGCATCTGGTGAATATTGTTAGTTTTTATCACATTAAATTTTAAATGAACTGAACTCCATATACTCAAGTGTTAAAAACCTAAATGAATTTAGTCTTGGTGTGAGAACACTCTCCTGAGTTGTGCTTCAAGACAGGCATTTGGGAGAGAGAAGAGTTTCATTAAAACTGCACATATATTCTATGGATTTTGTATGAAATGACTAACTCAAGGCAAGGGAAAGAAAGCAGCATTGTTCCAGTTCTCTGTTTTTCACAGGCCTGTATTCATATCTCATCCTTGTTGTTTGCAGGAGAGGCAGATGTGAACCAGAACAATGGGACCTCCACTAAGAGCACAGCGGTGACAGACTCCAAAGGCACAGCAGATCCAAAGAATGCCTGGAAGGAGGCCAACCCAGCTGACACAGTTGGTCGCCCCCACTTGATCCGCCTCTTTTCCCGAGATGCCCCTGGAAGGGAGGACAACACCTTCAAAGATCGGCCCTCAGAGTCAGACGAGCTACAGACCATTCAAGAGGACAGTGTAGCAGCTTCAGAGAATTCGGATTTGATGGCTTCACAAAAGCGCTCCTCTTTCCGGCACGGATCAAAAATGGCAACTGCAAGCACTACAGACCATGCTAGACATGGATCCCCAAGGCACAGAGACTCAGGTCTACTTGACTCACTGGGCAGATTCTTTGGAGGTGAAAAACAAGTTCCCAGGAGGGGTTCGGGCAAGGTGAGCTCTGAGGAATAGAGAATAGAACAGCTACAGCAAAATAAAGTACAATTAAAAAAGAAGGGGTGGGAGAGGGACTGGGTCAGTCATAAAGCAAGTGTTGACTTAACAAGAAATAATGTGTTTGGAGAATCTGATATGATGTTTGGCTCTAAAGGTGAGGGAGAGAGGAAAGGATAGAGTTAGAAAATATTATGTGCTTGCAATAGATTTTAAGGCAGAACCATTAATCTGCTGGTTGTATATAAAGACTATAATAAGACAAGATGTGGCTCTAGAGATATTCCTGAGAGGGTACTTGGTGTAGTATGTTTATCTGTATAATGTACAATTTAGACTGCAGCCTGTTTTTGTTTGTTTTTCTTCCTCTCCCTTTCAGGGGCATTTTATTTCTTACACTTCTCAAAATTAATTTAGATACAAGAAAATCTATGATAATGTTATAACAGCTCCCTAGTAGTATGGGGATAGCCTTGAAAATAGTGTGGTTTTTTTCTCCCTCATTCTGTAATTTCTATGATTGATTCTTTTACTGGAGACTTTACTACCTGGCTGTATTTTACAATCAGTGAAGCTTTAAGACCAGCAAATGGGGTTGCTGGTAGGATGAAGGGTCACATTCTACTGAAACCCAAACTTGATACACAGTTAAAAGTATTTGAGATTGATAGCTGGGAAAATGAGGGAATGATCAGAATTGTACTTACAAGCATCTACAAATTGAATTAAAAAAATTAATGTGACTTAAATTTTGAAATTCAGTATATGAAAACTTATCTTCATTATGATCATACATCCTTGCTGTATGGAGAACAGAGGTATACAGCCTGGTAGTGCTGTATATTTCTGCCAATTCCAGGATTTGTTTAGTTTGATAAGGATGCTGTTATGTCTTTACAGTTGGTTCCACGATCTGTTATTTCTCAGCTGTACCCAAGAACTAAGAAATGTTTTTTTTTAAAGTGATCAGCATTTGAGGTTGACCTATTTTTTGCTACATTAGCACTTGAATGGAAACTCTCTTTACAGGGTTTTAGAACTTCACTTTATCAGAATATCACATTTTTGGTAGCTGAAAAAGAAAGCTTATCTGTTATAGTTCAAACCTTTATTAATTAGCATGTGAAATAAAAATGCAACTCATTATTGTGCTTGGACATCATTTAAACTCCTTTTCCTGTGAGGAAATGCTTTGTTTTCTGCTCCTGTGAGGCAGATAAAACTTGTAGTCATTACATTTTGCTAACAAGCTACAAACAACTATACTTCCATTTTATTGTGTTGGGACATTTAAATATAATAGTGCTTTGAAACTCTGACTTGAGGTCATCTGATGCTTACATATTTTTACTGCAAGTGTGAAGTGTAGCTTGTAGTAATCTTTCATCAACAGAATGGTCCAGTGGTCTTGGACTGGGAATTGAGAGCCCTAGAGTCTAATCTTGCATTTCCTGTTGATTTTTTTCTTTGATACTGGATGTTACTTGACCACCTCTAAAGCTCTCTCTAAGTACTATATATTCTTAATATATTGTTAATACAGGAAATAAGAATATGAACAAGCTGTCACTATCATTATAAAGAAAACCACATTTCTTAAAAACCTTGAACTTTTGTTGCTATCAGTGAAGCATTTGTTGCTCCAGATGTTGGTCATGATTTGAAATGGATTCTCAAACACAATAATGACCCATAGTGGTACTGTGCAATCTGGATGGGTAGCTCACCTCTTCACAAAATGTAAATATACTAGCAAATCCCAACATTGACCAATATGGAAGTAGTCTAAAATGCTACTTATGTGAGGGAAGCAACATAAAATACTAGACTCTACACAGAAGAATAAACATTTAGGTATTTTCTTTTGTTTAGCATTAAAAATCTTATTTCAGTGGTGATAGTGACCTGCATGTGTTTCAACTTGTGCATTCTTGTAGTTACCAAATGTGAATCTATTTACCTTTAAATGGTTCTATATGTAGTCTTGTATTAGAGGATTAAGTACTATGTCTTGTGTCTGTTGCTTTTCAAAAAACTGTCAGACTAAAGGCACAATCAACCTGAGTGGAAATATTCAAAAACAAGTAGTGCCTGCAAAATAATAAAGAGTTACAGATTATTCAATTTTTAACTGGAAATAAAAGCTTTTTTGAGCAACTGTTTTTACAGCAAATTGAGCTGTAAGCACATAGGAGCTTATAACTTGCCCAAGTTGGTGACAATTTTTGAATCAGTAACACTGACTTCCAATGCCAAATCATCTCATCATTGTTTCCAGCAATGATAACACTAGTTAATTAAAATATATCCCAGGAATCCATTTCAAGAAAATGTCAGTGATGGAGGGATTTAACAAGTGCCACAGAGTGATATTTATAAATATTAGTACCAGCACCCTGCTCTTATCATGAGTATTTTGAATGTCCAAGAAGGCTTATGCACCCTACATTTTTGTATAAGTGATAGGAAAGCTAGCATATGGTACTCTCATTTGTATTCAAAACCAAACCAGTTTTAATTGCCAAATTCTGTGGATGGCAGCAAAAGAATATTTTTTAAATGAGTTCACTAAAGAGCTACAAAAACCTAAATCTTCTGCCAGATTTCCAGGCTTACTGTGCTTTGGGTAACATGTTACACGTGACATTTCCTAGGATTAGTTATGAAGGTCAAAATGCAGAACATTCTTGGGGCTGTATTTTTATGTTCCTCAACTTAGTTTTGTAACAATCACAAAACTGCCAAATTGTTAAGCATTTTGAGAGCCATTTTGAAACTGCCTATTTTGTGGCGTCTCTCCCCCTGCTGACTGCCATCCTGTGCAGTACTTGAAGCCCATATGAGAACCTCCCACACCAGGACGCTCGAAATGCAGAGACAACACTTGTTCTTTGTACACTTTTAGGGTTGACATTCAGGCAAAACATTATAAATTCTTTGTGGAGGCATATTCTTCTTACAGTCATGGTTGAAAAGTACAGCAGAGAATAACATTCCCTATTGTTCAAAGAAAGGTGGGGTAGATACAAAAAAAAGCCTGTGTTGTGGCCTCATCCTTCTTCGAGGAGCAGATTTTCATTCTCCCTGATACTCTGAAGCTAAATTAAGAGATGGTGGGGGTTCTGAGAACTCAAAATATAACACTGGATTTTAAAAAGAGATTGTCTTTTCTCAGTAGCAGCAAACAGGTTTGCTACTTTTCACCTCGTCACAAGATCTGATAACTGAAAATACACTGCAAATAGTGCAAGTTAGAGGGCTGGTGACCTCTATTTTTATAAAATGTGTTTGTATGTAAAGAATAACCTAATGAAACCATTGTTAAATAATTATACAGAACCTGATTCTGTTGCACTGGAAACAGTGGTATCCACAAGGGATAAGCCTAATGATGTTGGTGACAGAATCAAGTCTATATAGAACTACAGAAAAAAAATACGCCCTATGATATTCAAGCAACAAGGGGGGAGAAGTTTCTTTGATATTCTAGTGGCAACCATTGGTCATGTTTCCTTTTTAATCCTTTAAAATTTACTTGGAAAAATTTCAACTTTTAGAACTGATTATATTTTATGACAAAGAAATTTACAAATTTGTGTTGAGATGACTGTGCCCTGCTTTGTTTAAAGTTTGTGATTCCCAGGTACTACCTACTTTTTTTTTTGTTTTGAATTATTACATTATTTCCTTGTGTTCAGTATTTTTTTTGTTTTCTTTTTTCTTCAAAAAGCCTGTAAGTAAATTTGTAAAACATTATATAGCCAGAATTCCTTTAATTTCTGGGATTACTTTTATTTGCTGTATCTGGGATTGTAATGCAATCATTTTTTTATATCCTGATACTAATATTATGTGCTAACATTGCAAATGTAAACTAGATTTACGCAGTATGGTAAAACACATGATGTAGGAAAGACACAGTAAATAATAAGGAGCAGATTTTACTGAAATACTAGAGTCTGCACTAACAAAGTAATTTGTCTTCTCCTTTATTGTGCAGTAAGCATTTTTTTAACCTCAGTTTTGTTCACCTTTCTGTAGTTTCTGCAAATCTGTTTAGGGCCCTGTTTCTCCATTTGTTTCACTGAAAAGGCCATTTAGGGTGACAAGAAATATAGTTTTGATTCCTTTTCCCACCTATGCAAAATATATAGAGGATTTAACACACTGGACTATTTGATTAAACATCATAGAAGTTGGTTTTAATACCATAAAGAAACCTTGGGTTTTGGTGGTCCTGCCTACTGATGCCCTCCAAAAATTCTGATATATACATAAACCCATTGTTTGAAAGTTTGGAAAAATAGCAGCTTAATCAGTGCTTGTTGTACTTAAAAGTTGTTTATTCCAATGACTAGACTTTCCAACCACATAAAATGGTAATGATTTACTCTGGCCTTTCTTTTTAAAATTTTTTAGTCATTGGGGGAAGATATCTGGTGTTATTTACTGTTTGTGTATACCTACCTGCTGTATAAATGATAGGGTTGTAAAAAAAGTGTCTGATGTATTAAATGGGACTTGTTTTATGGTGGCTGTAACGTAACATTTTGTGTTAATTTTTGCCTTTTATATGTTTCAACATTTATATTCATTTATTAAACAGTTTAAGTCACTGAGAATTGGTGTACTAATTACTTTGTTTTTTAAATACCTAATACATTAACAAAATCTGTGTCTAGTGCTGCCTTTTATTTTTACTTGTAGAACTTGATAACTGTGGTGCATGCAAAATGGTGGACAACAACATGGGTGCCGGGGGAATGATAGACCTGCCAACTTAACCAGCCTAAGTTAAGCTACCCATTAATTAAGAGAGGCTGAATATTACTGATTTAAATGAACTGAAGGAAACAAATATGAGCATTTTGGTTTGCTGGTGTCTGTGATGACTGAACGCAAGGAATTTTATTCCAGTTTACTTCAGTGGGAACAGATTACCCATAGCCTTATTTGGTAATTGTCATCTCACAACTCTGCAGTCGATTGTTACAGGTTTATGTGTCCTTGAAAAAAAGACAATTAGCAATGGAAAACATTCCAACTGCAACTTTTGGTTAGGGTTTGTGTATACGCCCCAGCAATACTTCAGATTTGTTCTATAGTTGCCTAACCTTTAGCATTTATTCAAAGATATTTTTCTACTGTAGGAAAAAGGCAACCCTCATGTATGTATTTATATGAAACAAATACAGACTTAGTGAAAGTATTGCAAAGCACCACACAAAAAGTACAAAAAATGGAGGAGGTGGTAAAGACACTCTTGCCTTGTGATACAGATACATTTTGCTTATGAGTGACCCAATTGACTTGCGTTTTTATGACCTACCAAGATTATTACATAGAACAAATATGTTCAGAAATCAGATCAAAAGGAAGAAGGACCTGGAAATCAAGAAAGGTCTATAAAGAAAATTTTGACGAAAAGAAGGTAAACTGACAGATAGGAAAAGCCCACTTGACCAAACCATTTACATTTCATGCAAACCCACCTTTCCTGCAATTCTCCTTCTTTTCATTTCCATGAAATGCTACAGTATATTCCCTGAGCCATTCTGACTGACATAACTTTTCACTTGATTAACTTTTATACCTTCCACATTTCAAAGATCCAGTTTCCTGTTTCTGGATCCCTGTGATAGTTGAAATACTATTTTCTTGTTCTTTTAGGATAAAATCACATCAGAAAACTTCCTCCTCTCAAATACTTATGATACCACCAAGCCTTTTTTAAATATTTGCTGCCACTAGCTACTGTTTGACCTGGGCATCTTTGGTTTCAAATCAGTTGTGATCTTTTCAGGACTGGTGTCAGGGTGTTTGTTCTCAGTAGAGGGCATCAGGAAAAACAATCCTTCGATGCTTTACTGGATCCTGAGCCTGCCAAACTTAAATGCAGGGGGTTTGGAGGCCGGGGGGAAGGAGTTACTTTTTCGTCACTGGGTGACATTTAAACTGCATCTGTTTAAATGCAGAACAGAGAAGTATGAAAGCAGCTTGTACAGATGCACCTGAGCTGGCTTTAAACTAGCACTAGTATGAATATGCCATGAAATCCATTTAAGCCAGCTGAGTATATGTATCCAGAGTCCCAAGTGGCTTTTGTAGTTGGTGCTGCAGGTACACTGTTTATGCCTTTGGAGTGCAGTGAAGACTATGTTAAAGGGTGTTATTCAGTATGCTCATTGCTCCTTTATTTGCTGCATAATATTTTATGTAAAAATTGAATGGTGTTTTCTATGCATTAGCCCAGCTGTTGTAAATCTTCAAAACTTCACGCATCTTACTGTATTGGTTCTTCATTATTTCTTTTTTTATAATCAATAACATTCTGCAATTCTACAGCACTTCCTACCCCAAGGCCTCAGCATAATTGACAGATATTAGTGGCAGCCCTACAATGGCCTTGCAATAAGTGCTATTAAACTTCGAACAGATAAAAGATTGAAACGAGACTCAGCCAAGGTCACACTCCACATGGTTGTAAAGATCCATCCTGAAGCTGAGTACCACAATTGTGTGCATCGTGAGCAACTTTTGAGGGTGTTTATGTGATGTTCCCATGCAAAACTTTTACATCAAATAGTTTATAAAAGCCCTCACCCAACTCCAAAATATTTGCTCTCAAGCCAGAAGAATTGCAGTACATAGCTATTTATTTCACATTTGAGCTATTGTGTTCAGTTTTCTATCCAACACTCTTTCCCCTTTAATTGCTATATCCAACTTTCCCCATACCATTGCCAGCTTTCTTTGAATGGTATCCAAAGCATTTTAAAGGTTTCTGAAATTTACTTTCTCCATAGACTTAGATACTATGCTTAATCTCTATTTAAGCCAACTCATCTCTTGAGATTCCCCTTTCATTTACACTGGGTTTGTGTTTTCTCTCACCATCTGCCAAAGCATGAAATGAGCATCACGCAACATCATTGTATGCAACTAGGTTTCCTATCTTGGTTCAAATCTAAGTGGGGTAGCAAGGGGAAGTGTGGGGAGAGATGGAAGACTTTAGTTCTTACTTGCTGTACAACAGCTTCCAAAATAAATGTCACTTAAGCACAGCATATTTTTCATTTCTTCCATGTAAAACCCTTTAGGCATTTTAGAATCTTTCAAAGACAGCTCTCAGAAGAAAAATTGTTAGTTATTTCCTGTACTTCTAAGGGAGTGTTTCAATTTGATATATCCTTGCTATTTTCACCTCCAACCTTATTTATTATACCCAGTACCTTATTTCTTTGTAACACATGCAAAAGTTACACCTAAGCATATGCAGTGAACTGTATTTAAAGTAATTTAAAAAAGCAAAAACCAATTGCAATTTTTTTTATATCAAATGGTATGTATTTGTTATGCTACCTGACAGGTTGAAGTCCTTCAGAATCAAAATTCTGGCTTCATATACTGAAATATTGAAAGAAAATTCACAACCAAATTTTCCCAACCTACTTAAAAAATACTTTATAGTCTATATGAAGAAGTCCTAAAATCACCTCAACACATTTAGAAGCATTTTTTTTTTTTAACCAAAGCAACCTCTACCTCTAAGCCTCATTACATATATCCTTTACCAATGTCTTAACAGATGCTTTGAGGTCACCCAAAAGCTTATACCAATCCTTTTAACCCTCTGCTGCCAGGCTTCTCTCTCTTTCTGGTTAACTATACACCATGGTATTTTAGCTCTTGTTTTCTGAATGAATGTTTCAATTGTTCATAGAGTATCACACAGTCCCTTTAAATCATGCTGACTTGCTTAAATGCTTTCTTCCTCTGCCTAAAACAAGTTTTCTTTAATACAGAAAAGACACTAAACCCTTTAAAGAGCTCATTACTTTTCTTCCTGATTATCAATGAGGGGAATTAAGGATTTAGATAGACCCATTAACATCTTTCAACAAAAGCTAGCAAACGCAAATACCCAAAGACCCTCATACAGCTTGTACCTTAATAGCTCCTTGCTTCTGCCAGCAGTTATAAACACAGTAGTATGTACTGATTTTTGCAACCTCTCTTTCAACACAAGGTAAATCTTCCTTTCTTAAATAAGTCAAATATCTCTGTTGTGAGAAACTACTACTGTAATAGGCTTTTCTTAACGTTTCTTACCTATCCAATTTCTCCATAATCCCCCTATCCAGAATAAACTAGCTGTTTCCTTTGGCAATACTGACAGATATCAATACCACCAACTGCATCTACAGCCATCCTATATCTAGTAAGCTTCCATTCATAATTTTTCTCTGCAATTTATTTAATCTTTGCTTGATGCAAATCAATCACACTTAACTGTACAGTAATACTCTTACAAAGGATGCTGGGAGTAGTGACAGCCAATTCTTGACACCCGAGCAACCTGAATCTAATTTCTTTTACAGCTGTCATATTGTCTCTGCTCTTCCCATTTCTCAGAAAAAGATGTCAGAAGAGATTTCTATACCAGCCTATCCTAAAAATGTCTCTTGGCTCTGATGTTTATGTCTGCAAAGGCTACAATTATATTGAAACAAGGACAGGGAAGTTGGTATAACCATTGAAATAAGCAGCTCAAACAGAGGAGTGGGATGAAAGGGGATTGGAATGACAGCATTTGGTACATGCTAGGCTCAAATCCTTAATGTCTATTGTTTGAGAGGAGGCCGGTGTCTCCTGCTTCCCACCAAACACACTAAACACCAGGCCACAGGCTAGACTTTGTTCAAAGTGCTCTCCTCTCCAGCCCTCTCCTAGAAGGTTCAAGGTTCACTTCTGGGAAAGCCCTCCCCTCCTCCACCGTCACCCTTGTTGACTTCTGGGGAATGTTGGCATTGAACCATCCTATGGTCACAAGTAGAAATACAATCCCAAATAGTGTATAGGTGCCAACAACTGTGATTACACATTTAATTTGTGCCACTCGGCTCTAAAAAGGGCAAATGACCATGTCAGTTTCTGACCAGCACATAGAGAAGAAGACCATCCCTGTCTTCAAACACTGTAACAAGTTGTCTACAGTATACACAATGGATTTTTGTGCTAGAGTAAGTCCCAAACTTCTGCATCCTGCTACAACGTTGGTGAAGCATCTAGAATAGCATTTGCAAAGGTGACAGCTCAGTATAATATATTGGCAATCAAGCACCACAGGACTTACCTGGTTTCATGATATTGATAAGTAAAAGCAGCATTGTATGCTATCTCCTAGCATCAAAAAATTTATTTGGATTCCTCGCAAGGATCAAAGTCACCCAACAGACTATAGTTATTGCTACTTCAGTATAGCTATTTAAAAAAGCTCTTGATATTGAAATCAGATTTGCATAATCAAGGATATTTGCTGCAAATTTTTGTCCTGATTTTACAAAAAATAAAATCTGTATTTAAGAGAGTAAACCAATCATATTTTGGCAAATGTCTTTAAAAATACCTAAGAACTAAAATTAATTACCACTTGATTGTAACAGGTTGTAGCGATTCTTATCGCACAAGGTAAGTATTAAAAACATAAATAAATAACCCTGCTGTTTCTTTCATTATACCAAGTCAGTTGTATTGAACATGTTCTATTGCAAGAAGCAGCTTTCATCCTACTCACTATATTATGTATAATAATCCATTCTTACATTTCCTTTGGTTAACATTCTGTTACCTTTTTTTCCCCCTCTACCTGATTTTTTTGTGCAAGTCCCTCCGATTTGGATGCCAGAAGGAAGGAAAGGTATGATTAACTCATCCTAATTTAAATGCATTTTCTACCTAAAGTGAATCCATGAAATGCCTTCCAAAGAGAACATTAAAATCAGGCTGAAAAACGACAAGAAAAATGGATTTAAACAAATGTCTCTACATTAAAGAGTCTTACTAGTGAGACAGAGCCCATCTGATTATGCACAATTCTGTAACATCACAAATGCCACGTATTTCACTGGTTATAATGGACGCATAATGTTAATGATACTAGGTATAGGGACGTTTTCGGTGATCATGAGTGATTAATGTCTCAGTATCTAGGTGGGGTATGGTTTCAAGTACTGTTCCCAGGGGTCTGTCCTGGGTCCAGTATTGTTCATTATCTTCATTAACAATGTGGACAAACAGACTGAATGCACACTTAGCACATTTGTGAATCATACCGCTTTGGAGGGCAGGGCTAGGACTCGGAATGACCTGGATAGACTGGACAAATGGCCCACAACCAATCATATGAACTTCAACAAGGCCAAGAGCAAATCCTGCTATTGAAATGCAATAATTGCCTGCTTACATACAGACAGACTGGGGAATGAGTGGCTAGAGCACAGCAGTGCAGAGAAGTACCTGTGGGTTACAGTAGATCAGCGGGGAGCAACCTTTTTGGAAGCATGCCACAAATTAACCCCAGACCCTTCCCAAGTGCCATGTGCCACACAAAGGTGCGCATGGGGCATACATGCTGCAAGCCGGCCAACCCCACAGGAGACCATAAACTGAATATGAGTTGGCAGTGTGCTCTTGTTGCAAAAAAATAGCAAATAGCATTCAAGGCTGTAATAACAAGAGTCACTTGCAAATCAAGGGACGTGATTCTTCTGCTCTATTCAGCACTGGTGAGGCCTCATCTGAAAACCCTGCATCCAGATTTGGGCTCCACAATTCAAGAGGGATGTGGACAGATTATGGAGAGAATCCAATGCAGAGTGACAAAAATTATTAGGCGCCTGGGAGGCAAGATTTATGAGGAAAGGATGAAAGAAGAGAAGGCTGAGGGAAGCCTTGATAACAACCTTCAAGTACCTGAAGGGCAGTTCTAGAGAGGATGGAGATAGGCTTTTTCCTCTGTGGCTGCAGGGGACAGGATTAGGAGTAATAACCTCATGCTGCAGCAGAGAAAATGTACTTTGGAGATTAGACGGCAGTTTCTGACTGTGAGAGTGCTGCTAGGTAGCATTGGAACAGACTACCTAGATAAGTTGTGGACTCCCCATCCCTGGAAATTTTCAAAAGCAGGCTGGACAGAGACTTGACTGGGATGGTTTGGCCAGGGATGCTCCTGCCATGAGAAAGGGGCTAGACTAGATGACCTTCTGAGGTCTATTTCAACCCTACTTTACCATGACCCTGTGATTCAGGAAGCATCCAGGGAAAATAAAAGGGAAAATAGTTGAACAGGCTGTTTGAAATTACCTTTTTAATTCAAGTCACAAATCTGTTAATGAGGACATGTTGTACAGGCATTTCTGCTTAATTCAGAATCTACTAAACAATTCAACCTTTTATCATTTCATGTCAAATATCAGGGAAAATGGCTAGTCCTCTGGAAATAAGGCCATTTATTTAAGTGCCCTATCAAGGATTTACATATCCTACTTTTAGCCACAAGTTCACGTGTCCCTTTTGTTATTATCATCACCCTTAAGTTGCTTACGGAGACCTGCTCCTGAATTTTTCATTAAACTGCCAGTCACAGATTTGTGTGTTTAGGGCACCAGCTGACTCAGTAGGTTTTTACAAAGCAACCCACTATTATGTTAATAATTCATATGCAACTTAGCTCTGAAGAAGAGGATCTAAGATTTATATTAAACCATAGTGTGCACATGAATCAACTATACCATACTGTTGTGAAAAAGCCAACATCCAATTTTGGGCACTGCACTTTAAGAAAGATTGAGATCAAGTGAAAAGGACCATGTGAAGAAAAACTTGGCAAAAAATTAGTATTTTTAAAAGAAAGTTAGTTTAACACTTAAGATCAATCATAGCTTAAGATTTCCATGACTTATTTTCTATAGAATATAGGGAAACCAACTGACACATTTCCATTGTACCATCAGAGATATATACATAAGCAAGCTACATAAAATATGAACAGTAAACCAGAGGGTTTTTTTTTTTAATGTTTAGATTTCCTCCTCTAGATTCTAGATGTGCGATTTGTAGGAATTCCTCTTAAATGCTCTTTAATGAATTTCTACTTGACAGGGTCACTTTAATTTACAGAATGTTAAAAATTATGTAGTAGTAATGATAATATAGAGAATGATAATGCGGAGATGTATGATACTCTGAGTTCTTGGTTTCAGAAGCAGTCCTGTTCTGGTATGCTGCAGTTGAACAAATGGTAGATAACTCACTTGGAAGGTTTCATGCTTCTGAAAATCTACATGGAGGTGCATGAGTCAGACCAGAAACTAGCATCACATTTGCACAAAGTAGTGTCAGACAATATTTTCTGAGCTCTTTCAAAATCACCACCTACATGTCTGCTACTACTTATGATCAAGCAACCACAAAAAGACAAGAAGTGTTAGTAAGTCTAGTATTGGTTTCCAATGGGAAGTGCTAACTAAAAGTGAAACTGATTATTACAGTTTTAGTTTATCATTGCTTCAATGCAAATTATATGTTAACCACCCTTAAAATCCTACCATCTCTTTTAACAAAACTATAAAGTTTGAATGAGAAATTTATTTTACTCAGAAGCTAAAGAGGAATGAATGAGAATGAAATCTGGATTTACGTTTTGTGCAACTACAAATATTTTTAAGATAGTTCCTGGAACACAATAATGTGGCCTATGTTAATATATATATTAAGTATATGCTGGCAGTAACTTTCTAGCATAAGGACTACAACACAGGATTCAATTTATGTTAATTTTAAAGTTCTTGTTCATTAATTTCTGCATTGGGCATCAAGTAACTTATTTATATCAGTCTGATTTAGTCTAATTATACACAGTTGCAAGGCCAATCTTCATGTAGTTTAAATGGCAATGACGCAAAATACTAGTTTCCTGTGTAGCAGAAAAAGAAGATCTTTTCACTGCTTGAATCTGAACTCTTATGGGTCCTGATCTTGGAAGTAATAATAGTTCCATTTAAGCTAATCAGTACAATTTTGATTAAAGCCATTAATATCTGATAAGCTAAAAAATAAACTCACACTGGGGCAACCTCACTTTAACAAAGATGTGGATAAACTAGAGAGAGTTCAAAGGAGAACAATAAAAATTATTAGAGATCTGGAGAAAATGACTTACGCATAAAGGCTGAAAGACCTTGGGTTATTTAGTCTGGAGAAGAGAAGACAGAGGTAAATTTGGTAACAGTCTTCAACTGCCTCAAGGGTGGTTATTACAGAGGATGGAGTTAGAATATTTTCTGTAGCTGCAGATGACAGGATAAGGAACAAGGACTTTGAATTTCAGCAAGGGAAATGTAGATCAGATATTAGGAAGAACTTTCTCACTAGGAGGGTGGTCAAGCATCGAAACAGGCTACTCAGAGATGTTGTAGAAACTCCATCCTTTGCAGTTGTTAAGAGCAGGTGAGTCAGACATTTCACTGGGATGGTTTAAATAGGGATGATCCTGTCTTAAAGTTGGGTTAGAATAAATGACCTCCTCAGGTCCCTTCCAGCCCTACTTTTTAAATTATTTATAATTCCAGTAAGTCCAAGCTACAAAATACATACAGATTATACATTTTAACAAATTCCCCAAAGTTTGGTAGATAAATTCAAAATCCAAACCCAAACCTAAGTACACATTTTGCAGATGGCTCTAATTTACAACAGGTCACAACAAAAACTTTGAATTATGATAAAGTTGTAACCCAATGACTCAAAATACTGAAGCTTTTGCCTAACTTTATTAGTATAAATTAATAAGTTTGAACGTTCTAAACTGAAGAGCAACAAACTAAACAAGTAGTTCCTCACCTCCCATCAGATATGATGGCAATTAATTTCAAATACTGCTCAAACTTCCAAATTTCCAAAAGTTACAGAGTTTTTTTTAAATATATTTAAACACAAAGGAAAGTTATCTGATTTTCAGAAATGCTAAGCATAGAACAGCATATACTCAGAATTTCAAGTTTTTCTGAAGTATATATTTAGGAACATAATTTTAGTTAACCAAAATTTGACCAGAGTTAACCTATTTTTTACCTATATAT
>JAGPOW010000261.1:101027139-101044949 GCA_030014935.1 Caiman crocodilus | reverse complement strand
TATATATATATATATTTTTTTTTTTTTTTTCAGCAAATAAAAGGAAAATATATTCTCAGTTAATTAGGAACATTTCAATAAGAATTCCTACAACTTTCTTTTTTTGTACTATGAGTATTAATTTCACAATGAAATCACAAATTAACTGTAATGAAGTCTATGGTTAGACAGTTCTACAGCATCTCATACAAAAGTCTAAGACTAGAGGTTAAACTGTAAGGCACCTTTGCTTTGTACCTCTCGATACAGTAAATTGTCATTTATGAGAGTAATCTGGGTGACTCATGGACTGGGTAAACTGGGTGACCGTGGATGCTGGCAGTTTGAGGAGTCATTGCTTTCTGTCTGATATGCTTTTTGAACAAAAGGACAATTTTTTGTTGCTAACAGCAGCGTAAAGTATTCAACAAACCTATCGTTCACATTTATCCCTTACATCAGCAAAAAGAAAACCCGTTGGATGATGTTTTAAACTTATGTGCAATCAGGTTGACAAATCCTGCTGGGTTTGCATGCCAATTAGTTATTCAACAGATTATTCAAATCAATCAATTATTCAAAGAACTTGAACTCTTGATTAGAGTTTGTGAACACATGCCTTGAGTGTAACCATATGGAATACATCTTGCCTGAAAACTGAGGCTCTAAATAGCTAGAAATTATGCAAAATTTAAACTTTAGAATAGGTGCAAAGCTGGAAAGTTTAATTGATAATTACATGCTGCCAACTAGAAGCTGTGTGTTGCTCCATCTGGTGATGAAGATGAATATCACTCTACATGGAGTAGAAATTTCCAATAACTTAAAGCAGAATAACTTGCTTTTTTAATTGTTTTCTTTTGCCCTGTACCTATTAGGTTCTCACACTGGTGTCCATTATTTCACTGAGCCTATTTCAAAAGTAAATCAGTAAATGGCAGTGTCTTGAATTGCTACAACTCTCACTAACTGCATGAACTCATTTAAAATCTAACTCTAATGAAATTGTATAAAAGCAAGAACTTAGCATATAGGTCAGTTAGGGAGCTGGAGTAGAGATAGATGCAACAGTTTTATCTATCAAATGATACTAGAATAAGAGTGCAAGTGTTACATCTGCATGAATCTGTAGCATTGCCAGGACAGCAGAACTGCTTTTTTCAGGCTAAGAACAGATATTGCATCCAAGATAATAATTTGTCCCTGGACAAGTTACATCTGCATTGGTCCCAGAATAGAAACATCTCTTCTAATCAAGGTTTAGTGAACAGCTGAGTGCACTGCTGCTTTTCTGCAATTGATTAACAATGCAAACCATTCAGATGTACTTTGAGATGTCCCAAGATAAACAGTTAGTACTTAGATGCAATGGTTTATCCCAGGATGAATGGGACATCTATTTGTAGCCTCGGAGTCCAAATTCAGGCCATAATGGATATTACTACAGGGTGATGCAGACATAACAGTTACAGCATAATAGCTGCTGCCTAGTCCAGAGCAGCAGCTCCCCTTCCCTTTTTAAAGCTGATAAAAGCAGATAAAATATACATTTGGCCATACCCTCAGATAACTTACTTTCCTCTTTTAGTTAGTACAAGCACTACTCCTTATATCATAACATTTTACCTCCTTCTTTAAGTACCCTCAGACCTTGTGGCACATCTTCTCTTTAATGCACTTATCTGCTTTTGGGTGCTTCTAGGAAACTATCACTTTTCAATTTTATTTTTTTTCCCTCAGCGATTTTGCCTCTTAGATTCTGAGAAGTAATAGAGAAAAGTATGTACAGATAAACAGTAATTTATTACAGTATTTTATAAGTATAATCTAAATTAAGAAAAAATAGATAATTACGTTACCACAAATTTGAATGATGTTGCATTTGCTGAGGTAATACATGAGAATGTGCTGCATTACAAAAGCTGGTAAATATACTTATTAAACTTCAACCAACCACCACCTCTCCTCTCCCATCTTTACTAAAGTTGGCAGTATGAAAAGGAGAAGAAGGTCCATAATATCCAATTTATTTTATAGCTTGCAAGATGCCTTTTAAATAAGCCATATTGACACACTGTACATACTTATTATTGCGCATATTTCTTTTTGGTGATTCATAGTACAGTAATTAAACAATGTTGTTAGTACATGGACTGGAAAAATGTGATTATCCCAATCAGATGCTTAGCTGTGTTAAGCACAACTTACTGGTAATAAATTTACATTTCTAGACAAATGTTATACACCTTATTCGTGATCATTTATAAATCCCACCTTCCAATTCTACTTCACTCAACATTCAAATAAACAAGATTTTAGTCCCCTAACCAGTGATAACACAAATCCCCACACAGAAAACCTGGTTTAATCTAAACAAGACATAGAAAAACTATTTTTAACTGTATAATTGTAGAACAAAATCATACAAAAAATGTTTAAAATGGAGTTGCAACTAAGATAGTAAGTTCCAACAGTAGCTCTGCAAGATTCATTTTGGAACAAAAAACAAAAATGACTTCTTTGGAACACAAATGAGTGAAGTTGTTGGATTTAAATGAATTAATTATTACTTGAATTCCTACCTTCCGTCTCTTGTTCACAAGCACTGAACATGTAATATTTCCAAGGTCTTGATTGTGATCTTTTCTATTTTATCTACAGAGTTTTTCCCCCTATTTTCTACCCCTAATACTCTTGGTTACTCTGTTCTCATACTTCCTGTCCTTATGTATGCGGTGAAAAAAAAATTGGAGATTGATTCAACCCATATTCAAATCCATCTTATAAAACAGAAAGTATTACACTTTGCTGTTCTTCGCAGTGCACACCATGAAAAGTTTGCAGTAGGATAGCAACCACTTTTCTTGCATCAAAATACAGGAAGGCAACTACAGTGCAACACTCACCAGTAAGAAGTATATAAGGGTCATGGCAGCTGTCTGTGAAAAGCAAAGAAAAGTTTAATTGGGAACATGGTTAAAAAATACCCCTCAAATCACTCCCTGCAGTTGTGCTTCGCTATCCTGTTGGTTTGTAAATAGAAGTTATGGCATTATTGCTGCTAAGACATCCTTCTCTCACCCAAAGCAATCTAAATACCTCGCAAAGAAGTAAATGTAAAAATAAGTGAACAAAGATTGAATCTTACTGAAATCTCATAAAATGAATAAAATCCAGCAAAGTCCTACTTTTTAAATAGTAAAATTAATGATACCACCAGCCTGGGGACACTGAATCTAACAGATTGAGATGAATTTTCTCGTGGCAATTCATCTGAAATTTATTTCTCTTCAGATTGCACTGAATACATCAAAGCAATGTTGCTGATTTGCATTCATTTGTAATGGTCTAGTATAGTCTACTTATATGCCATTCATATGTCTTTAACTGTATTATTGGATAATTGGACAAAAATAATAAGAAAAAAATTTTTTTACTAGCTTTAACATGTTACAAAGTAAGAGTAGAATTTCAATCTAGCAATTTTAGAGCACATTACAAACTTTTGTTCATTCAGGTTTCACTACACACTTCTAAAATATATTTTCTACATAAGCAAAAGTACACAGGATCAGATTTTTAAAGATACTTAATCACTAGAAAATGCAGATAGAGATGTATAACCAGATCTCACCATACTATGCCTATTTATACCATTAGGTATAAGAATGCGTTAAGAATTGAAAATTCCTTGAAAATTCTGGCTTTTAAATTATTTGCCGAAGATCACCCAACCAATGATCAGTGAGGCAGAGGGGGAAAAAAACCCCTCAGGAATCCTGCTTACTGTGCTCCAATAAGTAGACAATGCCTGCCTCACTAGGAAAATAAGGGGGATGTGCGTTTAATACTAATGATGAAAACTTAGTTGCTTTAATTGTTTATCTTTTCATATTATTTATACATTCCTTAAATATTCATTACTTCTTGTCTTATAAAGTTGGCATCATTAAGAAAATAACAACATGAACAGCTTTTTCACTAGAGAGATCAACCCGATCAGCAACATTTGCCATTATCAGTCTAAATGGATCTTTCTATCATTACACTATCTTTTTGGGGGGGCATTCTTTATACCATGGATATTTAGTCTGACTTTTCTGAATTTTTTGTATAGCCTTTTGCCATGATGGAAAGATGTAGCTTCTGCTTATGGGTCTGACCTGGATCATTCACATCCTTATTTCTATTTCACACTACATCAAAAAGTAGCAACAAGTGCACAGAAGTACGTAGAACCCATTTTTACTTTAGCATAGTACATTTATCCCATGGTACTATAGTATACTATTTAGTTTCTACAAGTTATTTTCATTCTTCTGCCTTCATTCTTTATTTCTTACCACAACTAAAAACACTGAAGTGACTGCACAGCAAGTATCCCCTGACTCTCTTTAATTTTAAGTGCAGCTGCTCTTTCATTTCACCAAATTAATGTAATTTCTGACCTCTAGTGCTGTATATTTGAAATTAAAAGGGGTTAATGTACAGTGCATCACTTCTCCAGTATGACTCCATGAACTAGTAGGTCTTTTTTTCAACTGTTTTCACATCTATTTTTATGATTCCACTTATGAGAAAAGCTAGTATCTAAATGACTGGACATGTCAGCAAAAGACTGGGTTCTATAATATATTCAAAGGCTTGTATTTATTATATATGCACAGTCAATACACATGTATCACTTTATTGCTTGGTCTCTCTACAGACAGTGGATTATAATATTTGTAAAATTCTCTTTTATTCATGAACATGACTTGGTGCATTCTCCCTTCACATTGCTATCATCTACCTTTCCTTTTCTTCACAGTATTACTAATATAACTATCCTGAATTTCAGGACATACATGCAGCCAGAGCTAGCCACGTAGGTTCCATGCCTCAGAGGTCTCAGCACGGGCGACCTGGTGATGACAACCCAGTAGTCCACTTCTTCAAGAACATTGTAAGTTTCCCCTGTTTTTGCTTTTTGTGGAATTAAAAGTTTCATTTGTGATTCATTGGCAGCTCAATACTAACTGTGGTGTTAAAATTAACAGTACAAATAAATTGTGCTGCCTCTGCCTTTGAGAGTATAGTGATGCCAGAGTTATTGTACTTGGACACACAAAGCAGGAAATGGATACTTTGGATAAAAGGGACCGACACTACCATTACTACTTTGAAATGTCAACATTAATTATTAGAAATTATGAAGCTTTGCTGTCTGCAAGTTTTGTATTAATTTTCCTTGGAGCAAGCCATGTTCTAATACTTATGTATCATTGATTTTTGTTTAAAGAGAAAAAAAGCAATTGTGCTTCAGGCACAGTCCCTTTAAAGTAGCACTTACTGGACTTACCAAATGTACCCAAATCCTAAAAGCCAGACTATACTCAGGAATTTCCTTTGAAGTCATAAACAAAAGGGGTCCAGATTTGTTTCCCTGACCTGAGTTACCTTATTTCCGAGGCAGAAAAAGATTTTGTTTGGCTTTGAACTTATATGTTTTTATACTTTTACGGAACTTCTCACAAAAATGAGAGGAAGAACTGAACAGATACATTTTAACCTCTACCTCCCTCAAGCATTCTCACATATGATGTGTCTGTATTATGCAAACTTATGATCGAAACTAGTTCCCCAAGCCTAACAAGCCTTCAAAACATTGCAGAATGCTTCCCACAAGACAGAAGTCTTCTCAAAAGTTTCATGGTTGTTAGATGATCACTAGCATCACAGATACTCCTTTTTTCCTTTCACATCTTTGAAACAGACCTACTAACCTGATGATCAGATACAGCTATAGGGTATGGACCTAAAAAATAGACATGGGAAGTGTAACAGCACAAGAAACTCTAGGCATAGAATCAATTTATTAACACCACGTCTATTAATAACAACTTCTTAAATCAGCATAGATTATGTTAATAATGTACAGAAATGAACACAAGATACCACCCTGGTGCAGGATGGAGACAGACCTGGGTCTAAAAATAAGAAACTTAGAGTAATACACTTAAAGGTAATTCCAATCCTAAGGACATTTCAGTCTAGTAATATCCATTTTTTATTAAAAGAAAATTATCCCTATAATTGGAATTAAATTAAAAAGAATGTTTATTACATCTTCTGAGGTATACTCCCAACCATAGGAAGGTAAATGAAATCAGACAGGATCAATAAATAAGAGCAGAGTGCTTGTTTCCTAATTTGCTGCTAGTTCTGCTTTATATATTTTTTGTGCTGTTTTCTAGGTGTCACCTAGAACCCCACCCCCAATGCAAGCAAAGGTAAGGGCCTTCAGCATCTCACAAAGTCTTTATTGTCTAATACATATCAACTGGAATGCTTCTTTCATTTTTTTGACTGTATTGTTTTATAAAGGAGGTTTAGAGCCGTGTTTAGAGCAGGGAAGTATGAGTCACAAACTCTAGACTCTGGGCATAGATAGAAGTGACAAATTTAGCTTGATCTGGCCACAGAAAGTAGTTTATAGCTATGACCAAACACAAGTGCACAGCTGCAGACAGATTAAAAAAATGGCCAATCAGGTGAAAATCTGCCCCCTCATTCCATAAGGGGTCAGATGAAGGTATTTCAAAACAGAGCATCTGCTGTAACTTGTGTCTGCACTGTCTGCCAACCTCGAGCTGTTTTCAGAATGGGAAGGGGGAAAGGAACAAGGAAGTTCAGTATGGGGGCTTTTTAGCCCCTGCTGGAGGGTGAAGAAAGTATACTGGAGTTCCCTACCTCCAAAATGGGGGGACTCTAATTCACCCACTCCACCCTCCACTGCTGGCTGGGGAACCCCTAAAAGGAGCTCCCTTTGCTCCCTTTCCCCTCTCCTAGTCTGAAACATAGTCAGGATGGGAGAGAGGAGGGGCCATTGCTAGGGCAAACTGGCTACAGGCTGGTAACCAGCAGCTAGATTCCCCTCCCCCTGAAACCAACAGTGAACTTCTGTTTGGTTTGGGGGATTGTTGTAGCTCAGAACATTTCCTGCAAGGTGTTCTCATTTATAGCGGGGCGCTGCACTTCTGTCTGGACCCTATATTCCTGATTGTGCTGCTAACTTGTTGCATGACCCCAGCCAAGTCATATATTGGCTCTACCTCAGATTAGTCACCTGTGGAAATGCTAGCACTTGCCTTCTTGTACAAAGCATTTTCAGCATCTATTCTATAAGGAAATTAATTAAATGCAACTATTATTAATATTTTTAAATATTCTTTGCACAAATCAGAATTTCTATAAAAGAAGCTACTGAAATTACAATTGCAATGGAACAGAGCTGCTCAAACAAATTTAACTGAAAATGTTTTTGTTTTGCTAATCAAATGATTATTTACAAATATTTCTCATTAATCAATGATATCTAGAAATGGAAGTAAGTCAAGTCAATGTTATTTCAGTGTAATTTTTGTTTCATATAACAATTCGCACCTTTATGTATCCATTATTTGAACAATTTTATTTAATGCTTTTTTCCTTCCCATTTCCTATTCTCTTGGATGTTCTTTGTTGTGTGATCATCATATCACTGTTTCTATTTCTTGCATATGCAGGGGAGAGGATTATCCCTCGCCAGATTTAGCTGGGTAGGTGATGAATGCATTTTCATTCACAGCCATTTTGGTTATCCAGGCCAAAGTATGTCTTTCTCCATTGCGTTTCAAGCTACTGCAGCAACTTGATATTTATGTTTCAGTCTAAGCTTCTTTGCTTTATTCCTTCTCATCCACTTGGTACCCAATGATAATTTTATTGCTTGCTCTTATCCAGCAGCTTGTCAACCTTGCAGTGACATAATCTCCCTTGCTTTAGCACAAATGGAACAAGTCTACTGCATGGCAAACCTCTTTCCTTTAAGGCTCATGGAAGACTCAAACTGCTTTTTGTCTTTTCTTTTTGTGGGAAGGGAAAAATGGAAGGTTGGGTTGGGAAGAAGTGTGAAACCTGTTATTAAAACTTACGTTTTTCTTATTTGCTAAATTCTATAAACTAACATTACCACTTACATGAATATTTCTGTCATCTTGTTTGCAATCCTTTTCAGTAAGACTATATCAACCCTACTAGTTACTCTACAAGGTTTTTTTTCTACAGTTATACAATTTAAAACGGGATAGCATACAGGAGCAAAGCAGCAGTTATTTCACAACTAATCACATTCTACTTTCTCCTCCACTACAGGTTTGATTATGTATATGAACAATATATGCAGATCACTCCCTTGATTTAGATGCTACATTAAAGTTCTAAAAATGTTATGCATTTTTAATCACAAAGCCATCATTTTAACACATTAAATTTTTAAGTTACATGTTTTACATCCTTTAAAACTGCTCATGACATGGGCAGTATATTAGTTGCCATCATTCTGATTAATGATTTAATATGTATGTCAACTATTAAAATCAGAACTATCAATGGCTTTTTCCTAAGATTTTTCTGATTTTTTTTTAAAAATTCTCCATTAGGCCACAGCTCTGTAGTTCAACTTGAGATACGACTCCTCTTAATGTCAATATTCAATGGACTTTTTTTCTTAATATAAATGTTAACAGAATAATCTTCAGCTCCCATAATGAAATCTGTGGAAACAAAGGGCCTTGCAGCATAAAGGCCATTATTTGCTGCAGCCTATTACAAATGAGAAATAGTTCTTTTGCTGACTATTGCCCTCTGTCGCACAAAAATTTCATATAGCTATTACACCACCCCATTTTCTCATGCATGCTGCTCTTTTACTAGGAACAAAACCCTGAGAGGTGCTGAGCATTAGATGAAAGGATGTTCAGCCTCTCTTGCAAATCCATATTAGCCGACTTCAATAAGAGTTGATGGAGGCTCCAAGGCACGCAGAACTGGACAAACTGTGATGAGACTACAGAATCAGCAGAAATAGCAATAGCTTTAGTAGCAGAGCCCTGGGCTTCCCAGTTGCTCAGTATTTAATTTGCTCTCTCCTTTTTGTATAAACATTAAAGCTAGGTTTGGCAGTTGTTCAGTTTGCATGAGTCTCTTTGAAGACCATTTGAGTTCTGAATGGCTGAAGAACCAGGTCAACAATGGACTCAACCATAGACACCACAAAAAGGTGTGATGAAAAAAGGGTCCTGTCCTGTTTCTACTGAAGCTGACTAATATTCTGCCATTCATTTTAATTGATTACTCCCTGTCCCTTTTACAAAAAGGGCTCTACTGAGCATGGTATTTAATAAAATGTAAAGAATTTTAAAACAGGTGATTTCTCTGGATTTATAATAATTTTAAATTAGGTCATTTTCACAGCATTTCTTGTATACAAATAAGATAAAATATCTCTTTTACTTTCTTTATAAACATGTTTGATTGCTGTGATATTGTGTCAATGGAGGTCTGTGACTATTAATTTCACTTCATTGTTTAGCAACATATGGTCATTTTGGTGGATCCAAACCAAATTTGGCACTTAGATTAGAAGGAGAAACCAGTGAGGCATGGACAATGAATTATCCTTTTATTCCTAAAAACAGTGCTTCCAGAGCAAAATAAAAGAGGAGCTTGCACTGAGAAGAATTTAATGCCCAAGATTCTCAATCTAATAATTTTAATGTGCATTAAATTAATTAAAAAAAAAAAACCAAATAAATCATCCAAAATGACATTGTTGCTTTCCAAAAGTAAAAAAAAAATGTTTGTATTTATGCTTGAAACAGAGGGTTAAATTTATGCCATTGAAACATATTCAACAAGAGGTTGGTGGCAAGGTACCACCAGTTGCATAAAGGGACATTGAGCAACCCTATTCTAATACTACATATCATTCCAGGGCAATTACCTTATCATTAAACATTGTAACTTTTTAACTGGCAATTTTTATTTTATTTCTTTTTGCCCATGCACTTCCAACCTGGATAATACACTAAAGGGTAAGTATTTAGAAAAAATTTCAAATGGAATGTCTACTTTCAGGACAAATAACAGTATATAAAACAATCTCAGTAATGACAGAGATTTTTGCTCTCATCCACTATAACTCTTTCAAGGGGATAAATATTTTCATTTTATTGGATTTCCTTTTCAAGACCTACAGTTGAAAACCATTCTTCACTTGCTCCTTGTCTCATTTTCCATTCACATTCTGCATTTGACAGATTTGCTATCTTTTTCTGTTTATGGATTTCTCTATTGCAGACCAAAGTTTGATACTCGGATTTGTATAAGACAAGATAACATTGTAATTACTTTTTATCATTGTTGTTTACTAGGGGTTTATTTTTCTCTTATACTTCCAAATTATTGACTAATTTGAAAGCAGTCATACGTGAAGATGATTTGTAACAAGCCTGAGATATCTGTGATCTCTCTTTCCAGGGAGGTGAAGGACACAAGCCGGGCTATGGAGGAAGTGGCAAATTCTATGAGCATAAATCTGCTCATAAGGGACATAAGGGGTCATACCATGATGGCCAGGGGACTCTTTCCAAAATCTTTAAACTGGTAAAGCACAAGTAAACATATAGTAAATGAAAACTGTCCAGAAATAGAAAAAAACCCCCATAAAATCTCTTAATCTGCCTAGTATTAGTGACATATTCAAATATAGGTTCTATTACATTTTACACTATCAGACACAAATGTTGACTGGTGCTAGTGCTAGCTTGGAATTTGGAGAAATCACACCTTTAATTTAGAAAGCTTCTCTATCCCCAACCCGCATGGCTGTGACTTGCCACTAGGGCTAGGGACAGACATTACACACAAATTGGTTTAAGTGATCAGAAACTAGTTTAAACCTTTAACAATAGATGTTCAGTGCACATAAACCAGTTGCAAAAAAGCTGAAACCAGTTTGAGATAACCCTTGTTGAATGTAGTATCAGACTTAACTGATTTGGATCAAACTGGTTTATACAACGTCTGTCCCAGACCCCTTGCTGGTTTAAGTTAAACAGACTCTCCCAGCATCCTGGCATACTCTCTGGGCTGGGCGGGGCTCTCTGCTCCACCACAGGACTGGCCCCTCCCCTCCACTCCCTGCCTACAGCTCTGGCAAGCCTGTGGGCTGCTCCCCGCCTCCCCCTCACCACTCCCTGGTAAGCAGGAATTCCCCCCTCCTTGAGAAGCGATGTCTGTGTATTAGCTAGAAGTCCACATGATAGCTATGGTCCCTGCTGAATCAACAGGCAGAATCAACAGGTAGCTGGTAATACCCCTTTGTAGCTTTCTTAATGGGATGATAAACACTTATCAATTCCCTGCTGGGCTAATCAGAGCATCCTGCTGGAGCCTGACCAAGCCCTACCTCTCCTCAGCTCAGTGCTGTGGAAGGAAGGGAGGCCTGCTCTAGCATGCCCTGGCTTCTAGCCTGAGCCATTGCAGGCATGTTCCTGCATTTCTGGGATGCCTGTCCAGTTATAAAACTGATTTAACCTAGCCAGGTTAGGCTAACCTGCAAAAGTTGAATCAATTCAGACTCAGCCTTTTTGAATGTCTGTCCCTACCCTAGGGTCCTAGTGATCATGGGTAGGTCTAGGAGCTATAGTTGTGAACTGCGACTAGAGGGGTGGGGAGTCAGGACAGGTTTCTATCTCTGCTGTACAGGCAGGGGTGTGAGAGATCCTGGGATCCTGGAGAACTTCATATTGGGTGGCACATCTGTGGGGAATGACCACACCTAAATGCAACAGGAGCTGGGTCGTGCAGATCAGATATAAAATCCTGCCCTGGAATGGCATACCTTTGAGCCACATGAGTTCTTAAAACCACTTAAAGGTGTTAATACGTGGACAATCCAGGGGGTAAGAGCTCCAGGAGCTGCTGAAAATCACTATGTAACAAGGTCGTATTTGATATCTAGCTACAAATATAGTAAAACTTACCTTAGAAATCATTCCATGGATCAATAAAATTGGCTTGACTGGTGAAAGTTGGTCTTAACTACATCATAGGGGAAATGTAGTGGGAAACTATATAGTGGTCAATTTGTTCTGTGAAAGTATTAGAAATGTGGGTAAAATATTTCCACCATTTCTCATTAGAGACCGACTTTTCTACTACAAAGAGACACAAATTAAAGAGAGTAGGTATTCTGCAAGTATAGAACAAACCTGTGTTTAATGTTTTGGATTCCAAATTCACAACTCAAGTACGAATAGAAATTTACTGATTTCTTGACTGAGTTGTTTAAGAAAAAGTTAGACATCAGAAAATGTATTAGCCAACTAACTAGTTAAGAATTATATAAGCATTTGGAAACGTTTCCACAATTTTTACAGTAGCTTCTGCAACAGTTAAAGAAATTACTTTAATGCAAAATGCAACCAGAAAAACATGTTAAATAACTTGAAACATAAATTATATTTCATAATCGGATTTGCTAAAATACACAAATCTAGACATGTTCTGCCAATATTTCTGTAACAGATGGTTGATTTTCCCTATCAGATCAAGCAGCAATATGCTATACCTGTGGCTTATATTAACAAATCTATTGTTTTGTAATTATATCCTACAAAAGAAAGGCTTTCCAAAATATTGGTAAAGTTTATCCATTCTGCACAGTTGGTACATTTCATATTCTGCTTTGTTTCAATTTAAGCAGTCTTGTTTTATGGTACTAAGCATATACATCAGGATTTTTAAAATTATTACCAAGCTTGTGACCCCATACATTTCCTGCTCTACCTTTTTAATGGTCTTTGGAAGCCATTTTAATTTGTAGTAAACTTAATATATTGAGAGTTGATGAAGAACAACAAAGTATTACCATTTTTCGAACTTCCCTTGTTTATTTCCTTGCACATTTTATTCAGTCTTAATATAAAAGACCTTATTTAATTAATTTCAGGCCACGACTTGGCTGGCCAAATCACAAACTCTCAGCTGATCAAACCTTAAGGCCTGAATTTTGTCCTCTGTTATTTTCCTACTCCAAGGGCACAGTGCATTTAGGACTTTTTCTGAAGTAATTTGCAATCGAGCCCAATTGCCTCAACCACATCCCACAGTTATTCACGTTAAAGTGGCATAGTTTGTTTACTAAATTGTAATGGTGTGCAAATTAGCAGATTAATTTAAGGTTTTGTTACTCCTATTTGGTAATTTTTTGTATTCTTTGTTGTTATTTTCTAATTATATTTTCAAAAGCCAGATTTTTCAGCTTGAGCTGAATTTTTACCTTGATTTTGCAAGTATCAACATATGATCTTGCCACTGTAAAAAGACTAATCACTGCAATGTTAACTTATGGCCCCAGGGAATTTTGCATATGTAAGTGTTCATACTTCAGGACTCATTGATTTTAGGTTTCTCATAGAGTCTGTGCGTGTGTTATAACTTTTAAAAAGCTTGCATACCTGCAAATCGCAGGGACAGCCATAGACAGTTTGCTTTTGTTATTGTTCTTATAAGCAATCTCAATTTCTGTGGTATGTCCAGGAAAAAAAAAAAAATGAATGTAAGCCTTATTTAAGCCATTAAAACTTCTTATTTAAGGACCCCAGACACTGGAAATGAATTATTCCATCAGTGTGTGTAAGAGCTACTTAATCAGAACAAATTCATTGAACTGAAAAGTCAATTGTGAAAAGTGACTGTACTTTTGAAACAACAATGGAAGTTCAAACACTTAATGAATTTAATGGTTCAATACTTTGAGAGTCATCCAAATTATGTAATGAAACAGAATCACTAAAAGCAGTATGGTTATATATTATAGTTATAGTATATTAACAATTTAAGACTATAACCTGAGCTTTCATAATTTTTACATATACACTAAAAAGTATAATATTTTTCTAGTAAAATTGATTTTATTTTTCATTTCACAGGGAGGATCTGGCTCCCGACCTGGATCACGATCCGGTTCACCAGTTGCTAGACGCTGAAGTTCCAAGATGCCACCCAAGGATCAAATACACTGCTTTATAATATTACTGCCTTTAAATTTAATATTAATTTGCAAGAATTACCTAGATGGATACAATCCATTACTTAATGTCATTTGATTTGTGCATGCAGTAGGATCCTACAAACTTCTATTGGCAATCCCTGCCCAACAGTTGAATGAAAGGAATATGCAACATAGCTTTACTAGATGTTTTCATTATTTTTAATAACTGGATTCCTAACTTTATTCATTCTTCTTGAGGATGTCCTAATTGTATGTTGGACTTTATTTATTTTTTCAAGCACCTAATTTAGTCTCAACAAGTCTTATTTCTTGTTAACTGAGCATCAAAATGACATATGCATAGCAATTATCCTGGGTTTTGGGCACTGCCATTAAGAATTTCTGAAACACTGCTGTAAAATCATGTGCAGAAGTTGTAAGGACTGTTAATCCAAACACTTTTTGTTTGTTTGGGTTTATTTTTGTTTGTTTTAATCTCCCTTCTCTCACTCACAGAATATTTTACTTTTCATAACAGGATTAGGCAGTCATAGAAAGGTTTAAAAACATGGGAGTACAAGGTATGTGAAATGTGGGAGAGGGCAGCTGTTAGAGTAACAATGAGATGCAGAGCAATAGTAATAAGGAAATTATTTCCATATTACAGTTTGTTCACCATACCCAAACCATTAGAATTAAGAGTGGACGAGAGAGAGAAAGAGGGATTTCAAACTCAGGTTAGACTAATGTCTTACAACAAGAAACAAGGGATATTCCCAGAGAAGAAACATCTATAAGATTGCACATGTGACTACTGGATGTCACTGTTGCTCCACACAAACACTGCTGCAACAGCACTTATTAGATGTAGGAAAAAAAGTCTAATTTCTAAAATAAAGGAAGCCCTTAAGCAATAAGATTTCAGATATTCCTGCACATCTCAAGTTAGAATTTATAGTTGCTGTTACTGCAGCAGTGTTAAAATTGTTAAGCATATCTTCCAGCTAAATGAAAACAGTTAAATGCCTATAATGGCAGTGCACTAAAGCAAATTAATAGTAAACTACTGTGAACATTTAACTGTTGTATTGTAGTTGCCTTATAGAAATAAATTAACTAATGGATTAGATTTAGCCATTAATTGTTCACAAATCTACTAAAAGGTACACATGTGGCAATGGTATTTCCAACCACATGAAGAAAAAAAGCTCTTCTGAATTGCACTGTTTTTTAACTTGAACTTGCTATTCCTCCCTACATACCCTTCTTTACCAATGAAATGCTTTTATTTTAGTCTATATGTTGTAGATTCTACATTTAGAGCTTCCTAGGTTGACATCCAGTTTCAGCTATGGTAATGAATATCAGTAGTAGCCTACGTTAATGAGACCTGACAAATACTGCATGATGTTAATTCTATTTCATTTCTGTCAGCTTAAAACAATGTCCATTAATATACAGCAATGAAAGGATAGGAAAACACAGAAACAGAATAAAACAAAAACACCACCAAAATTGTTAAGCACACACACCTATTACAACTTCTTTGAGCTAGATTGTTGGCTATGTGTATTTTTCTATATGTAGCTTTACTTAGATGTACATTCCGCAACATAATAGTCAATTTCATTTAAATGTGCACTTTTAAGTGTAAGAACATGGCTTTTTAAAAACATTCATTGGTCAAATAAAATAATCACTTGTAATGAAATTTGTATCAGTTATTTTTTGAGGTTTATAAAATGCTGTATGCATGTTCTGCCTCTTTCAATATATCAAGAGCAGAAAGGAGTACCATTTCTGAATGAATGATGTGAAAACAGGCTAGATTTTAAGGCAGTCTTCAAAGGTATTTGTAGAAAAAAATGTTATGGTCAAGTTCAAAGAAGAAACTTTTCTTCCAAAATGTTGCTTTGTAGAAATATGGCATTCAAACAAAGTCCTCAACCCTTTTTCCTCCCCTGGAAAGTATTTATCAAAGGCTAGCTATTTTTCCTTCCTCTAAAAATGTTACCATCATGTCATTGTTGTAAGTCTAGAAAAATATTTTTGCTCATTGTTGCACAGGATTATTTGTAGGCTTGATGCTGAAATGTACTTTATCTAATCCACCTACCAGTACAGTGTCACTGAGGAACATAAACCCAATTAACTTTACTTAGTTAATTAGTTAATTATGCATCCATATATGCCAGAATTTGTGCTTGTAAGCAATACAAGTATAGGCATGTGTCCATCTTTTAGTCTATTTGACATAAGCCAAAAAGAATACTGAATCCCTGAGTCTCAGTTGTGTCCAAAGACACAACTGCTGTATTATAATCTGGGAGAGGAAAGGATTATAATACACCCCACTCATACCCTCCAAAATGTATGACAAGGTTCCTCAAATAAGGAGAGGGAACACAATTTCCACTACTGAAATTCCACCCCACTTCAGTGGTATTTTAACAGAGAAGTTAAATCGTAGTGGGTGCATCTACACAAGACATTTACTGTGAAACTGCCTAATTAGTTCTTCAGTAAAGTCTCCATGTTGACACATGTAGCCCTATTACGCTGCAGTAAACTAAAAAACTTTGCCATAGGATAGTACTTATAAATACTACTTATTTACCATGTAGCAACACACATGTAGACACTGACAGGGCTGGGTGGGGCACAAGGGTCCTTTATTGCGGGGGGCTGCCTGTCAGCTAGCCACACACAAAGCACCCATGTCCCCAGCCAGTTTCACTACAGCACATTCGGCTGAGTCAGAGCAGCCCCGGGCTCACAGGCTGAGCCCCCCCAGGCTCCCTGCCAGGGCCATCACTGCTCTGACCTGACTCAGTGTGCTGTGGTCCCTGGAGCACATTCAAACGGCATGGCTGGGAGCAATAAACTCTGGTACAATATGTGCTGGAGTTTATTGCTTCAAATTAATTGCACGTGTAGACATGCTCAGTGTTGTCAACAAAATCCAACAAGGCAGATTATCTCTGGGCTGGGATTGTTAATGCAAGCACACCCCATTTCTCATAACTATCGTTCTGCCCTTTAGCTGTCTGCTCTGAGCTGCTTAGCAAAAGGAAGCAACTCAGAAATATAGTGCTGACTGGAAGACTGTAGTGGTTTTGTGCCGTTAATGGCAATATGAGAAGTGCTGTACCTGTTCCTGTAAATCTGGCCCTGCATCTTAAATTGAAAAAAATGTGCCCATGGTTTTCCCAAACCAAAAAGGGAACCTAAGGCAGGTTAGGAAAAGCCCTGGTGATCAGCTGACATTTCCTAGGATCTTTTGTCTATGGAATTGGAGTAAATGTCTAGTTTGTTAAGAAAGTGTAAGTACTAACTTACTAATGATTAAAATATCTAGGTGCTGCAACTAGTGGGTAGGAATGAGAAATGCTGCTGATGGGCAACACAGAATTCAGATCATGGACATGTGCAATTTACAACACAGTAGCATAACTAGCAGGGTACCAGCTCTGGGTGCTGACTTGGAGGGGATTCCAGTATGGCTCCTTCCCCCACAAGTCTTTGCCACAGCAGGAACAGCCCTGTGGAGTCTGGCCATAGGAGTTGGGCAGGTGCAACCCCATGCCCAATAGTGTATCTACAGGGGGAGGAAGGATGGGGAATGATATCCCTACGCAAGGAGGCTGCCATGGAAGGTACAGCCCTGTGCCAGGGGAGGGGATGAAGAGAGCACCAGCTCTTGAGAAGCCCATACTGCTGCCTGTCCCCTAGCAGTAGCATCCCGAGTCTGCACAGCTACATCAGCAGCTGCAGCAGTAAACAGCTGCCATCCACAAAATAAGAACGGGGACAGGTAAGACTCGTCTCCTCCCTTCCCTCCAGTGGTCAGCATAATTCCTTCCTCAGCCCTCTCCCCCACCTCTATGCCAGGTACTGAAAGAGCTTGCTACACTTTGGTTACATCCTAGGTTGCTTTTTGTGTGTCTGTGTGTGTGTGTGTGTGTGTGTG
>JAGPOW010000261.1:101014328-101027039 GCA_030014935.1 Caiman crocodilus | reverse complement strand
AGGGAATTGGTGAGGTTTTATTCACCAAGGTGCCCCCAAGGGCTACAAGAAATAATGGCCACAAGCTAGCAGAGAGCAGATTTAGACTGGACATTAGGAAGAACTTCTTTACAGTTAGAGTGGTCAAGGTCTGGAACAGGTTCCCAAGGGAGGTGGTGCTCTCCCCTACCCTGGGGGTCTTCAAGAGGAGGTTGGATAGGCATCCAGCTGGGGTCATCTAGACCCAGCACTCTTTCCTGCCTATGCAGGGGGTCAGATTCGATAATCTATTGAGGTCCCTTCCTACCCTAACATCTATGAAACTACAGATGAGTTTTTAATTTGCTGTTAATTAAGAATTTCCACACATAATAAAGGTTATAGATTGTTAACCTCATGATTTCCTTTTTTCAGAACTGATCTCTTCTCCAGTTTAAGGCGGTTAAGCTGCACTTCTCTTTCTCAAAATACTCACAGTATTCTTCATGACAGATATGCTTTTTTTAACATGTATGCAAATGCTGATTTTTCATTGGTAGACTTATTCATAAGCAACTATAATAACTTCTACTGATGTACCTGTAACAATTCTCCTAGCACGCTTCTAACATGAACTGACCTTTTATCAATCAATTCTAAAATGAAGCCTCAAACATATAATATAGCCCAATAATGTTTCATCTGTTTTAACTGTACACATACACCATCAAGGGGCTATCACAGATAATGAGAAAATAGATCTCAGGTGGGGAGGAGCTGGATTGGGGAACAAAGATAAGGCATTAAGTAACACATTTTTCATTCTTCATTAGTGCTTCTTCAGACAGTCAGTCAGAATTAATTATAATACAGAGAACATTTAGAAAAAAATAAACAGAAAAATAATGTTAATACTACTTCTTGGGGTGCCTTCCAGGAAAAGACCTTCTATGGAAGAAATAGCATATTCTTGAAGTTAGACCACTAAATTGGAAATCTAGAAACCTGGGTTCGATTTTTCATTCTGGGTGGGCTTGAGCAGATAATTCTCCCTCTGTGCCTCAGTTTGCCCACCTGTAAAATGGGAACAATGATACTCATCTCCTTTTAACAAACTCTGAGATACCAATGAAGAGTGCTACAGAAGAGGTATGTGGCATTTATTACTGAGTCAAATATGTAGGGCATTGTAAATTATTGCCTGGTAACAACTGAAATACTTCCTCTATGGTACCTGACCTGTTAACCATTCAAAAGATAGATCAGAGTATAGTGGCTTAGACTACAGCTGTTTAGAGACTCTAGATGAGGCTTCTTTTATCACAAATGTGAATTCACTGAAACTTTTCACAGCAATGTATTTTTTATTTCTTTAGATGAAACTTACATCACTTTATTCAGAAAGTGAGGGAGAGAAAACTCCCCAAATAGTATGCAGCAGTTAGAGACAAGATGATCTGAGGCACGGGCTCAGCTCCCAACCCTGCATGATTCTCCCTCTAACCCAATTAATAAAAGTGGAACAAGTCCAATAGGAGAGAGAGAAAGAGAGAGAGAGAGAGAATGTAACACTACAAGCCCACTACAAACCAAGGCCCAAGTATCTGCTTCTAGAGGAGAGACTTGTATCTGGGTTTGCTATATTAGTTGAACATCCTAACAACTCAGCCATTTTTTAACCTATAATTTGCCTGGACTCCCTTCCATCCATCTCCCCTGTTTCTGTGAAAAAAAACCCCCCTAAATATCTCAGCTTGATTCTGATCCAAATTTTGAACACTCTTGTTTTCCAACCAGCACTAGCTTAGCAAGATACATTCCCCTGCACTGAGCTCCATGCTGCCACAACTAGCTAGTTCATGTACCACTACTCCACATAGCACTCACTGCAATGTGACACCACTGGCCACCTCCCACCAAAATGATACAGTCCCATCTCCTGACACTCTCTGGGTTCAACCCCTTATCCAGTTTCCAACCCACCTGACCGTGGACTCTGCCAACTCACAATCCCCCAGTTTTTGTTTTTTATACGAGTGTCATGGGAGACCATATCAAAAGTCTTTTTAAAATTCAAGTATACTTCTCAGAGAATTGTAGAACAGTGGAGCTGGAAGATGCCTCAGAAGGTCATCCAGTCCACCCTCCTCACCTGCTCAAGGCAGGATCATCTCTAACTAAACTCCCCTCCCCTCCCACAGCATATGTATAAAAGCCCACTGTGTTTTTGGCAGGGGGAAACATGAGACATTAAGTGGGCAATAACCTTAAAGACATTAATCACTGCCTAACTGAACTGGGACCCACAATACAATGGTGGTTTTGTGACGATTATGGATGAGCTTCCAAAAATAATGCCAGTACCTATTAGCACACCACACTCGCATAGAGGACGGGGGAAAGGGATCGTAGGGGGCAGTCCCCAACACAGCATGCAGTTCTAACAGAGACCCTAACTAAAATTCCACAAGGGGGTCAGGAAAGGGGGGCTGTGGTTCAACCACTCAGTGAGCCAGTGAGGTTTCACTGGGAGTGCTCTGGCTCTTTACTGATCATCCCTTGATGCCCAACACCTCCTTGCCCAACCATAGCAGTGGGCTGCCACTTACCATCCCCCGAGGCAGTATTTGTTCCATCATGGGCTAGTCTCCTGGGACGCCAGGTTCCTGTTGGGAGAGGAATGATGACAGGGATGCTGAAAAAGAGGGGAGAACACAGAACTTAAGCTGCTTATTGTCTGAGGCTGGGTACACTTCGGAGTCCATGTGGCTCAGCTGGATGCCCAGCGAGTCTGGACAGCATGGCAGGCTGGTGCAGCATGGCTGTGCTGGCCTGTAAGGGCTGTATGTCTTTGCTCACAGCTACTGCAGTTCTCACCACTCTCCTGGGCAGTGAGAACATGCCCATATAACTGGATACGACTGTGTTATAGATCACAAAGAGGCAGGATAGTTCCTCGTGATGGGAATGATACCCCATATTCGTCCAAGACATAGCTGCTATCCTGTTTCCTTGCAAACTGTTGCCTCAATTCCTTGCACTTATTAAAGAATCATAGAAATTAATGGCTGGAAGGGGCCTCGAAAGATCAACAAATTCAACTCTCCTGCTCTGGGCATGAATACTGCTGAGATCAAATGATCCCAGCAAGATGTCTGTCCAGTCTTCTCTTGAAGACTTCCAAGGCTGGATACTGCACTACCTCTTTGGGAAGTCTATTCCAGATTCTGGCAAACCTTACAGTAAAGTTCTTCCTTACATCCAACCTGAAACCACCTTCTAACAGTTTATGACCATTGCTCTTTATCCTTCCCTGGGGCACCCTAGCAAACTGTTTCTCTCACAGCTCCTGATATTCACCCCTTCCATATTTAAATGGCCACCAAGTCCCCCCACTCAGTTTTCTCTTCCCCAGGTTGAACAGTTCCAGATCGCTTAGCCTTTCCTCATAAAGTCCACCAGGCCCTTAATCATTCTTGTGGCCCTTCTCTGGACCCTTTTCCAGAGGGAAGATTCTCCACATCTTTTTTGAAGTGTGGTGCCCAAAACTGGACATGGTACTCCAGGTGGAGTCTAACCAACACCAAGTAGAGAGATAGTATCAGTTCCCTAGCCCTACTCATGACGCATTGGTTAATGCATCTCAGTATGCGACTGTTGACTACAGCATTGTACAGGCTGTGCATGTCTATCCTGTGATCAATCATAACCTCAAGGTCCCTTTCAGCCATCATGCTGGCCAGATCACCTCCTAACCTATATTCATGTCACTGGTTACTTCTCCCAGATGAAGCACTCTGCATTTATCCTTATTGAACTGTATCCGGATCTGCTCTGCCCACCTTTCCAGTTTGTTCAGGTCTGCTTGGATCTGCATCCTATCCCCTGGTTTGACTACTTTTTCCCATAACTTTGTATCATCCGTGGACTTGGCCAGTGTGCTTTCCACATTGTCATCTAAATCGTTGATAAAGATGAACAGCACACCAGTGACACCACTGGCCACCTCCCACCAAAATGATACAGTCCCATCTGCTGACACTCTCTGGGTTCAACCCCTTATCCTGTTTCCAACTCATCTGACCGTGGACTCTGCCAACCCACAATCCCCCAGTTTTTGTTTTTTATACGAGTGTCATGGGAGACCATATCAAAAGTCTTTTTAAAATTCAAGTATACAACATCAACCGCAATTCACACATCTAAGTGTTTTGTTACTTGATCACAGACGGAGATGAGGTTGGTTCGACATGACCTGCGCACAGTGAAACCATGTTGGCTATCCTTCAGCATCATGCCTTCTGCCAGTCCCTCACAAATGGACTTCTTGATAATTTTTTCCAAAAATTTACCTAGTATCGAGGTCAAACTGACTGGCCTGTAGCTTCCCAGATATTCCCTCCATCCCTTCTTACAGATTGGCATCATATTGGCCCTTTTCTAGTCTTCTGGGACCTGTTCCAAGTACCATGAGTCTTCAAATACTTTCACCAATAGTCCCACAGACTCCAGCCCATTCCTTCAGCAGTCTTGGGTGTAAGTCTATCTGGTCTTGCAAACTTAGACATTCAGCCCCTAAGTGCTCCCTCACCAGTTCGACACTGATCATTGGTTGGCAATACCCCTGCCACCCATCCAGTATCTGACCAGGTGGGCAATCACCACTTGCATACAGAAACACCGACACAAAGTATTCATTAAAGAGTTCAGCTTTCTTCTGACTGTCTGTTATCAGCTGTCTCGTGCCATTCTGCAAGGGCCCCACATTTTCTTGGTCTTCCTCCTGCTGCCTCTGTACCTAAAGAAGGACTTCTTATTGTCCTCGATTTCAGTCACCAACCTGATCTTGGTTACTACCCTTGCTTTCTTTATCATCTCCCTACAAATATGGGCTATACTTGTGTATTCCTTCTTGGTGACTACCCCTTGTTTCCACTGTCTGTAAGCCCTGTTTTTCTTTTTAAGCACTTCTTGACTCTTCTGATAAATCAAGAGGGCTTCACGGTCCCTTTACCACCTTTCCTGCATACAGAAATGGACCATTTCTATGCTCTGAGGATTGAGCCTTTGAGGAATGACAACCCTTTCTGAACTCCCTTCCCCTCTAATCCCTCTTCCCATACGGTCTCTCCAACTATTTTCCTAAGCTCATTGAAGCCAACCTTCCTGAAGTCAAACACCTCTGCCTTACTGGCTGACTTCCATGCCCTACGACAGAAAGTGAATTCTATCATTTCATGGCCACTATCTCCCAAATTATTCTCAGTCCTCAGATCTCCTACCAGGTCATCTCCTTTGGCTAGAACCAAATCCAACAAAGTCTTCCCCTTGGTTGCCCATTCATCTCCTGAACTAAATAAAGTTCTTCCACTCAGGTCAAAAAACCTACGTGACCAGTCAGATCTGGCCAACTGCTCCTTCCAGCTGATGTCAGGGCAACTGAGGTCACCCATGGCAATCATGTCCTTTGAACATGCAGCCTCCATCAGTTCTCTGGAATATTACAGATCTAGCTCCTTCTCCTTGTGTGGCACTCTGTATTAGATGCCTACCATGAAATGGTCTTCTCCTTGTCCCACCCTCCCCTGTATCTTGACCCAAAGGGTCTTGAGTCACCCTTCTCTCAAATGAATTTGAGTCTCTGAGGAGGCATACCACTCCTGTACATAGAGAGCTAACACCTCCTTCTTTCGTCCCTACCCAATCCCTTCTGTGCAGCCTGTAGCCGTCCATGCATTTAGCCCAGTCATGCGTGGCATCCCACCAAGATATTCTGATGAGATCATGTTCCCTATTTACTAGCCGGAGTGCCAGTTCCTCCTGCTTAGTCACCATACTCCTAGCGTTTGTGTATAGATACTTAAGCCCCTCATTGGTAACCCCGTTACCCACCACTCTGATATTGTTCCAGCCTCTCAACACCTCCCTGACTGCCCTCTCTACATCCTTCCTGCTTGGCTGTCCCCTGACTTGCATTCCTGTCTGCACACCCATTCCGCAACACACGTAATTTAAAGCCCTCTCCAGCAAGTCAGTCATCTTTGAAGAAAACAATTTCTTCCCCCTTGGCATGAGGTGGACATCATATCTTCTCAACAAGCCTCTACCCTGGAAGAGCGTTCCATGATCATAAAATCCAAAACCCTTGCTGCGGCGCCTCTGGTTAACCTCCTCAATACAACTGTCCCTCTAGGGGCCCTGATCCCTGACTGGGAGGATGGAAGAGGAAAACACTAAGGTCTCCAAACCTCATAGGCCCAGCCCCCAGAGCCCTGTAGTCATGCATGACCTGCCCAGGGTTGTTCCGGGCCATGTTATTCATGCCCACATGGATGTGCAGGATTGGGTAGTGGTCAGAGGGCTGGATGAGTTCGTAATCCTCTCCATCACATCCCACATATGGGCCCCTGGAAGGAAGCCAACCTCCCATGCAAAAGGATCCAGCTGGCAGATGGCACCCTCTTTCGCCCTTAGGAGCAAGTTGCCCACTACCACCACCCTACATCTCTTCTGGACAGGAGCTTGCTTCCTTTCCTCCTCTGGGGCAAGTGCCTCTGGTCCTTCCTCCACCAGTCCTTCAAGGGTCTCATACCTGTTGCACAGCTGAACCAGAAAACTTTCCCTTGCAACACGTGGCCTGGAGCTTCAAGCGACCACCTTCCACTCAGCTCCATTCAGGTCCTCCCATTCCATCTTCTTGTCCTCATTCTCTGCTACAAACCCTTGCTGTACAACTCATCTATCTCTTGCTCATCAGTCCTGATGCTGCACAGCCTGCTCACCTCTGCCTGGAGCTCCTTCAACTGTCTCTCTAGACTCCACCAGAGCATTCCCCCCACAAATGGGGTTCTCTCTGTCCTTGCTTCCAGCCACCGGACCAGCACAAAAGGTCAGTCATGGTTACATCCCCAGGCTGTCATTTCCTTCCTTCATGATACATTAGACTGCCTTGCTTTGGTAGCTTGATCAGAGTACCCACTGGATTACTATCTCACCCCAGAAGGCAGTGAGATCCATTACTTCCATGGTCTGGTTGCTGCTGCACTTGGATTGAGGGGCTACAAAGGAAGGAAAAAGGGGCATATGGGGTGTGGAAATCCAAGCTTGCCTTGTGGGGTGGTGGACAGGTCTGATAACCTACCTGACAGCCAAATCGTTAGGTGAATGTAGTTGATCAGTGGTGTTTATGGTTGGTTCAGTGGATGTGGACTCTGATATTGACCTTGGTTGTGGGGGTAAGCAAGTTGCCATGCAGGGCAATTAATAGGTGGGGGTGGCCATCTGAAGCTTGTCATCTCTGGGTAGTAGTTTTGTGGTCAGGGCCAGAGTCGCCACAGAGTCCAAGAGAAACCAGGATTTAGGCTGAAGCAGTGCACTAGGGAATACCTGGAGGACTGACTGTCCCACAATATCATAGGGCAAACAGCCAGAAAGGAATGGCTGTCAATTCCATGGTCAATGTGATGTTAATTCATTCATTAACTGTTAATTGTTCCTTGCCCTCTGTGCTACATTCTTGCCTTGCCAATTCCACTATACACACACATCTCCATGCAACTGATGAAAATGCAAGTTACTTGAGTGTTGAAAAGTTCTTGTGAGAAGGAAGGGAGAGGGGTTTGGGAGAGAATAACCAGAGCATCCAGCCTCCTGGGAACCACAAGTAGGAGTCCACATAGCTATCCCCACTCCCAGCACCTCACAAACTCTCCACTTGAACCCCAGCCCCAACCCAGGTCTTTCTGGGCCTTTCCAGAGGAATTCTAGGGAAACTCCAGGCACTAATGCCTGGAAGGCACAATAATTTGGCCACTCTACCACCACATTGCATTTTGGCAGCAATGCAGTCCCTAAAAGATGAACATCCTACTTAGAACCCTTAGCTGTATATGTGGATACTTCTGTCCAGGGGCAATTGTAAACCAGTTCCTAATTAGTGACATTCTTAGAATGATTCAAGTGTTATGTCTGTCCACATCTTTGGTCATATACACTTCCCTTGATGGCAACAGCTATTGCTATTTTCTTGTTAGTTTCATTAAAAAACATAAGTCCATCTCATTCATCTTGAACCACAATATTATTTAAGTTTCAGCTACAAAGGACAGTTATACCTGGCTGAAAACACTTTAGTCCATTTTTCAGCCATAGTGTGTATATATAAACCTTTAATATCACCATTGTCTGTATGAAAAAAACACAATGCCTACCAAGTCTTCTATATATCTGTGCAAGTTTCTCTGAAAGGTTTGCCTAAGATTTTTATATATGACATACTACTACATGCATTCTAAGCCATTCAAGGCTAAGATTATATATTTAAAATGCTATGTAGTCATTGACACAAACATGACCATACCAGAACTTCAGTAAATCTTCAGTTTGTGCATATAAAATGCATTTGTGAGTGACATGAAAAAGAAAAAAAAAATTAAATTGAAGATCGTCATCTGAACATATTAAAAGGAATCCAACAGCTTGTCTGAAATGAAATTAACTTATGAAATGAAAAAACTTCAGATCTATATTGAATACTGAGCAGAATTATTTTAGATATGAAAATGTTATTTGAATTAGTTGAAATGACTAGAAATACTCATTTCAAATTTTCACTTAAAAATATACACAAAGAAGAGTTTGGAAAAAATTAATATTATTTAACATTTTTCTGACTTAAATATTCCACATAACAAAAATGTTATTTTAATTCACCAGCTATATTACTTATATACATATGTCACAAGTTAACAAAAGAAATTAAGAGGTGCCCTATCAAAACCAGCAGTGATTTCTTCCTTCAGGAATCCAAAATGACTGTCTCATAATACACAAAGTATTGATAATATTTACAGAAAAGGGGGAAAAAGATTGGATCTGAGGGCAATTATTTTTCAGGAAGTAAAATAAAAACCAACGCTATTTTACAAGACAGTAAATCTAACACTGATCCAGAAGTGTTCCTATGAAGATGAAAATTTGTTGAACTCTTCCTGCAACTGCAATTAGTATTTACAAAATATACTGAACAGCCACAGAGGCTTATATATCTGTATATATATACACATACATATATATATATACACACACACACACACACACACACACACATACATATATGTACACACACACACACATACACTATATATCTATATCTATATAGATATACATATCTATATAGATATAGATAGATATATATAAAAAATATAAATAAATTCAAAGGAACAAAGTAAAAGTAAGAAAAGAGCTTTCTGTCTTTGGAATGTCTAAAAGATGACATATTTATTCCAGTGTTTCTTTGTTTTGAATACTCTAAATAAATGGCACGTTTCAGGTGAGCACTAAATTAACTAGGTAGTTTTACTGAAACAATGATTTAAAGAAGTAAAATACTTTCAGAATTGATTAAAAAGAAAATAAGGATTTTATGGACTTGGTACTTTAACTCTTTACACTACAGATTACTTCTATGTTAAACTGAAGCAACCTGTTGTGTAGTTCACTTCCTGCAAGCTATTAAATGTAAAAGTTGATGCTATTTATCATGCTTAGTATATGGCTGTGCTTTCCACAGATACTGAGATATGTATCTGCTGATCCATACCAAAAACAAAAAGGTGATGTTCAATCAGTTCATCTTCTAGTTGAATTCTCTTGGAGTTTTTATTGCTGAGTTTGAAGCCTCAGACATTTTAATGTAAAAATAATGGCCACCTGTCTTTGAAATCAGAATAGAAATGACCCACCTCTCTAGAGGTTAGCTTCAGAAATGTCCTGTAATGCAAAAGGAATTCACTTTCTACCACGTCTTAAAATGCACCAAGAGGTTAAAAACAGAAATGTAACAATTTCCTGTGACATGTAAAATTCAACTCTGTACTGCATACATCTACTTTTTAACATTTTTTTTCCAATGTCAAATATTTCTTTATACACTAAAAAACATTCATGAGATTTCATGGAGGTTGTACTTTGCTAATACGAGGGAACCACTCTTTCCTGACATGAAGTTCCAGTTAATTTTTCAAGTAGATACACTGACTGTGAATTAGAAGATGAAACTGCATATATTACCTGAGTTCACTGATTTGTAGACAACTTAGCACAAATTAATTGATTGGGGGGGGGGGGCGGTGTCCCAATATCGTTCTACAAGCTTACAAAAGACAATGATTCTTTAGGTACTTTTTGTAAATAATTAAAAAAAACTATAATATATTATTCTACTGTTAATGGTTTCAATGCTTGAAGCTTCAACTGTAAAATCCATATTCTTTACTTTTCTCAAAAATTACGTAGAGAATTTTCAAGTCCTGAAGGCCTTTTAAGCTTTCATCCAAGTGTCACCGAAATACATTGCTTATACTCTGCCATTCATTTGAGGATTCTTGAACCACCTCTTCTAAATTCAAAGCACGATTAATGTCTTCCCTTTCTTGTTCTTCGTGACTGGCAGATTCTTGTACAGTACCTATCATAGTGTAACAGAAAGAGAGGGATGAATACTATACATAAAAACTACTGCACCGATAAGAAAAAGTAGAAACAAGGGACTTATTGTGCAACTTTAATTGATTTACAAAATCTAAGCAAGATATACTTAAAAAATGTTCAATTAAAGGTAACAGGGTAAATCACTAGAATTGGCTAGTACCAGTAATTGTGCAAAACTGCATATCATCTGTATGCCAGATTTTAGAGTTTCTTATCATGCAGCTCTACATATCAGAACTGTTCAATTCACAGCCTTCCAAGGAATTAAATTTTAAATTAACTTTGCAGCATGCAGACTTCTACCTGGGCACCACTCCTTGTTCTTCTTCTGATGTTGCTATTGCTTGGTTCGCTGCACCCTGCCCCATCCCACTCCTTGCTCCTCCGACTTCTGCTTCCTGATAGCCTCTGGAGGCAGGGCAGAGTGAGGTGGGGAGAGGGTAGCCCCTAGCCACTCCGAAGTTGGACAGCCCTGATCTACATTACAGAACCAAGATGATACTGGTACCACTCAATGACTTCTGCTTAAAACCACCAGCTTAGTCGGTTTTGCATTCAGCTACACACTTATCAATTCATTTATATGTATCACCCATTTCCCATGCATTTTCTATGTTTTTCTGAGACAGAATTTGGCTTTTGACATTCAACACTACATGTCACGTTACTTACCAACATAGCCATGAGCTCTTTTCATATGGAGTTTCATATTGCTTTTCTGTGTAAAGCCCATTGCACAGTAATCACACTTATAAGGCCTCTCTCCTGTATGCTTTTTCATATGCACTTGAAGCGCACTCTTCTGGTTAAAAGCTTTTTCACAAAGTGTACACTGAAACGGACGCTCCCCTGGACATGAGAGAAATATGCACTTCTCAGTTAACAAAAGTGAAGGATTCCAAATCCCATAGGAAGGCATTTATATTTCTCAATGTGGAAATAGACATAAATATGTCTCAATTTTTATACTCATTATTTTGTTATTTTTCTATTCCCAACCTCTGTTATGCTCCGTGTTGCTCAAGAGATGCATAAGTAATGCTAAAATATATAAATTAATTTTAAACGGTTAATAAAAGCATCACATGAACACAAGGCCAAGATCTATCAGTTCCTCAACCATTTTCTTCCAGTCTAGTAATTCCTCTTTCAATAAAACCTATAGTAGTCTCCCTTTCGGCCAGCAGCTTTATCCAGCTTACATAAATCTCTCCATTACAGCTAATAATTTCCTGAGATGTACAATGTCAACTGTTTTGCTTAAAGCTAGTAAAATTAGGTCCAACTGCTCTTATTACAGTAATCAATTATCCCATCATAGAAAGACATCCAATTACTTTGACAATCTTTTTTTCCGGTAAATCCACAACTCATATTTTTTATGTTCTTGATCATTCTTTCTGTCAAAAGCTGTTCTAAGACCAGGTAAACTAACAGGCCTGAAGTTCCCTGGGTTTCTTCCACTCAGCCTTTTTATGCCCCCTCTTTTGTTTTTTACTTACAAAGTACTGCATTTGCTATTCTCCAGTTATAAGATAATGAATTAGCAAAGCTATCAATTAATATACTGGTGCCCAACTTTTCCAACTTGAGGGTCAAACCTAGTATTTCATTATGGTCAAAAGACACAAAGACAAAACTGTTCAGAGGGGCCTGGTTAGGCTGAGATGCTTCACTCAGACTATCCACCAGGCAGTGCTAGCTTCACTAGGGGAATACTGAAAACCAATGCAAATTATTTCTTCTTTTCCTCTACCTAGTTATATCTAATGGATGGTAATGATAGAAGCTGGTTGCCAGCTCCTCTTTTTCTTTGGTTGCCCAATTATTTATTGTATCATCTTAGTTATGGACCAGGCTCCCACTGTGTACAAACCATCATCATCATCACTACTACTGTTATTACCTTTATCATTATTAATCATACTATATTTAACATCAACATTACTAATTATATTATATTTAACATAAAAACAATTGTAGATCCTGTCTTAGAGCATTTTAAACAGTACAAAACAAAAGGCAAGTACAGCTGAGAAAAGTACAAAATCATAGTATCATAGTATCTAGGGTCAGAAGGGGCCTAGAGCAGGCCATCTAGGCTGACCCCCCGCCAATGGCAGGAAACGAGTGCCAGGGTCACAGGACCCCAGCCAAGTACACATCTAATCTACTCTTAAAGGTGCCCAAGGTAGGAGCAAGAACAACTTCCCTAGGAAGCCGGTTCCACATCCTAGCCACCCTAACTGTGAAGTAGTGCCT
>JAGPOW010000261.1:101003265-101014228 GCA_030014935.1 Caiman crocodilus | reverse complement strand
TGGGGTGAGAGACCGTGTCAAACGCCTTCCTGAAGTCTAAAAAGACTACGTCGACAGGGACCCCCACATCCATGGATTTGGTCACCTGGTCATAGAAGGTGACCAGGTTGGTTTGACAGGACCTGCCCTTAAACCCGTGCTGGTTGCCCTTCAGCATATAGTTCCCTGCCGGTCCCTCACAGATATGAGACTTGAGAATTTTCTCAAAGATCTTTCCCAGAACTGAGGTGAGACTGACAGGCCTGTAGTTCTCTGGGTCCTCCTTCCTCCCCTTCTTAAAAATAGGGACCACACTGGCAACCTTCCAGTCCTCCGGCACTTGTCCAGAGCTCCAAGAGTGCTCGTATAACCGAGCCAAGGGCAAAAACAATCAGAGTGACAGGCAGTGATTTTAGCACATCAGCAACCTCAGAAGTTGTTTTGTAAGCATCATAACAGCGAAGAATTTAAAGAAGGGATTTGAGGTACATTTGTGAATGTTTATAAGGAATTTCTCCAAAGGCTGGGTGGCAGTATGGGAAAAAGTATGAAAGTGCTTATTTGAAAATGTCGCTCGTGGGTAATGGATACTGGCATTCTGGATTGACTGGAGGCAGGGCTCAATATCTTCATACCTAATAAAAGTTTATAGGAAGAGTGAGTATAAGCTTTAAAGGCCATTGAAAATGATGACAAGTAGGTGATGTTCAATTTAATAGAGAAGAGTAAACCAGTAGATAGAAATAAGGAGAAGAATGATGTGGTCAAAGTGACCAGCTTAAAAACTGTTCTTTGCAACAGCATATAAAACAGATATAAGCAGAGTGAGGTTGCACTTGCCAAGTGAAGAGAAAAGGATTTTTCAGTTAGCTCTGAGCTAGAGTTAGCTCTGTGGAGATGCTGAAAGAATCTGCCAGACATATACTGAGTGTGAAGAAACAGGGTAAAAACCAAATTAAAGACAATGTCCAGATTATGGGTTTGTGGTAGGGGTGCTCAACCTCCAGTCCATGGGCCAGATCCAGCCTGTGGTGCTATGTCATCCACCCTGTGGGGCTCCCCAGAGTTCTGGAAATTTGGTGGTGGGGGAATAGTGGTGCTGTTCCCCTGCTGCCAAATCTCTGGACCCCTGGAGAGCTCTGGGCTCTGCATGCCAGACCAAGTGCTGATCTCAGTGCACAGGGCTAGGCAGGGGCAGTTCTGGGTCACAGGACCCAATCCCAGTGTGTGGGTGGTGGTGCTGCCCCCTTCTAATCCAGGACCCAATACCAACATCTGGGGGGATGGAAAAGGGTGGTATCAGGCATCCAAGGCCCAATCCCAACACTCAAGGGGTGGGAAGGGGAAGTGCTGGGCCCTCAGGGCCCAATTCTTGTATGTAGATGGGCTTCCATGCAACTCAGTTGGTCCATGGTGCCAAACAATTAAGCACCACTGGTTTAAGCTATAAGCAAGCTAGCTATCAGCCAGAGATCCAGAAAGCAGGATATAAGGATGGCACAGAATGGGAGATTAAGAAATCTGTTTTAGATATCATGCATTTCAGTTAATGGCCAAAATCCACAAAGATTTCAGGAGACAGAACTCTAGGTTTGGAGAGGGGTAGTCATCTTTTGCTCCTCGTATGCTTAATTACAATAAATCAAGCTTAATCCTGTCTTCTTTGGGTTTCCTATTCCACAGAAGGAAACCAGGCAATTGGGAAAATAACCCGTTCTCCTCGGGTTTTTTTGTTTTGTTTTTTTTTTACTATTCATCGAGTAGAGGGTTGCTTCTAGACAGACACAGCAGGGAAGAAGACTGCAGCTGCTCAGAGCATTACCACCTCATGTCAGAACTCATTCTAATATGCAGAGGAAGGCAGCTGGTGCTGCAGTGCTTCCAGCCTCTAGCAGAGGGTGAGCTAAAGGTTGGAAACTACTGAATTAAGAGAGTTAGAGCAAGTACTGCCTTGGAAAAAAGAGCTTAAGTGTTATTAAGAATATCATTTACCTAATACAACTACAATCTTAGAAAACAATTTATCAGAGTTATATATAAATACATATAAATGCACTGGCATGAGAACTTGAGAACCTAAGTAATCACCGCCAAGTGACAAATAAAGTATAATTCACAGGCTTTGCTATCAGCAAACAGCAGGTTCCTGCTTGTGCGTCTAACTACCACTGACCACCTGCAAGACAGACAAACATCTACATGCAAACAAATACTCCCCTACCTGCCTCAAAAAAGTTGCATACAATATTTGTAAACAAATGTAATTAACAGTTTACTCATAAAACTATTTCAGTTTGTTCCAGTAACTGACAAAATATTATTTACGTAGTATTTAATGGAAAATTGAGGTGCTCACATCGAAGTTGTGGTATTGCGACTCCAAAGCATTTAAAACTTGAGGCAGGATCCCTCCATTATAAAATTAGCTTAAAAATAAGCAGATTTTTAAAATAAGGAATATTGGATTTTAAATTTGCCTTTTGGTGTTTTAGAGCTCTTGTGTTTAATGAAGCTCACTATTCTCAATATTCAGAAGTCCAGGATCAGAAGTCTTAAGCAAAACAAAATACCACAAGATGCATAATAAAATTGTAAGAGCCAACAACAGTTGTTACCTGTGTGAATACGGCTGTGTCTCTCCAGCTGACTTGGCTTAGCAAAAGCCTTTTCACAAGTATCACATTTAAAAACTCTTGGCTTCTGAGAACTTAGCGAAGGTCCAGCCTGATGGGTCTGCATGTGTTCCTAATCAAAATATAGAAGAGTAAATATATTTAAATCTGCATGATAGTCAAACAACCAAACATATTTTAGGGTCAGCAACAAGAGGGTTTTAGTCATCAAGAGAAACAGCAATATGATTAAGCTGGAAGACCAGATTGTGTTCTTTAAAAATGGAGGAGGTAAATTTTGTCCTCAAAGTCTTTATATACCTGATTTACATATTAAAAATTTTGTTAAGCATTTAGCTAGTATTTGTCAAGTCTTTCCTATCACTGCATAAGCATAATTTTTATACAAATAAGATTTTTAGCCTTCAGTAGTTGGTTTACTGTACATATTAACCATTTATAACAATCTTACAAATTCTGCAAACAATTAAATTCTACATTGCTTTTCTGCAAATTGAACATTTACCTAGTTATCTGTTACAGCTGAGGCAAAATAAAATAGCCAATTATTTGATATTGTTCCTTGAAACTGCATCTAGTCTCCACAGTCAACCCCATGACAGTGTATAGCTAAACCTCTACCAGAGCCAGATTCTGCAACTGTGACAGTTTTGTACAGTTACAAATTTCAAAATCAAATTATATCATATCAAGCCCTCAAGGTACAAATAAGCACAACTTTATAGTAAGGGTTCTTTTAACCTTGAAGGATTCCTTCAAGTATAATGCTCTTTGATCCCAGGCAACTCATCCTTTCAATTCTCCCCTGCTTTTGTATATTCATGGACATTACTATGCACAATATGAAGCAAGAGTCAAAGGTATGGCTCACAGGCTGGACGAACCAACCCGTGGAGCCCTACAACACAGTGCCTGCACCAGACTGGACTTGTGCACTGGCTCCAGGGCCAGTTCAGATCAGCCCTTCCAGCCCTATTGTCCATGATTCTGGATAATGACTGCTAGTTGTAAGGACGAAAGAACTACTTCCTATATTTGAGACTGAAGTATTTCCCTGCATGATTTTAAGATCAGTTTATCAAGATTTTTTTCTGTCTTTCCTTAAATATTCTGCAACTTTCCTTCAGGGCTTCCAGGTAGCCATTCACCAATAAGGAGTGGAGTGCTTTAGTCATCTGCCATCCAATTTGTCCATGTTTGAATCTTGGTTCCTAATTTGGACATGATGACCCTTGCAAGAGAACACAGTAGAACCATGTAAAGTAGGCCTATGCAAAGCATCAAGTATTCGATTTGGATTCAGCCGATTCGGAGGTACAATGTTTTGATTTGGTGATTCAAATCACTGTTCCAATTTGGTTCAGCCAATTCAGATCTAAAGATATGGTCAAGGACTAAACAGGCAGCAGGCCTCGACCATGCTGGACACAGCTACCTCCAGTCGGTACATCTGTTATGGTGGGGGGAGGGTAGATCAAAGCCCCCCGCAGCAAGGGAGGGATTGTGGCTGGGGCTGGGACAAGCTGCCCAGCCAGGGTGGGGGAGCGCTGGATTCAAGGAGGAGGATTCCTGCCACAGCGAGCTGCTGGTCCGGGAGTGGCGGCATAGGAGCCAGCATGTGTCCCTGGATCCACGTGGGGTGGGCTGGGCTGGGATGAGCTCTGGACAGGTGGCAGAAGCCACTGAGAATGGGGGCTATGCCCTCCTACCACTCACCCAGCCTCCTCATGAACAAGCTACAGCTTTGCCCTGCCATGCCCCACCTGGATGAGCAGCAGCAGGGCATGGGGGCAGGTGCATGTGCCCAGATCGGGGAGGGACTGGCGGGGCAAGGGGCTATGGGGAATCTTTGGGTGACTGCAGGCGCCCATAGCCCCCGCTCCACTGTGCCATAACAGACATACCAGCGGGGGGCAGCTGTGTTGAATGTGGTCAAGGACTGCTGCTCCAAATCTCTCAGAATTGATTTGAAGGCTTACGATTTTATTTGGAGCTTTTAATGAGTCTCCTAATTGGATTCAGAAATTTGGCTGCCAAATCAGGCTGACTCTCCTCTGAATCGAATCGCGTACTGAAGCTTTTCATAGCCCTAATGAAACGGTCTTCCATGAAGGATGTACAGAGACTTCTAGTTATGTGGTTTTCATAGGAGAGCAACTCTTGCTTGTGCTGTTTACATCTCCTGTACTGGCATCAACAAAGCCTGGAAAATGTACTTTCTAACAGCATGGGCACAAAAACTAACTACAACCAGGCAAATAAAAGTGAAGATAACTACTCTGTAGCAGTAGCAGCCTACATGCATAACTATTATCATGCAATAAATGAAAGCTAAACTGTCATAAATAACCCTTTTTCTTTTACTTCTGTGTACATACCAATCATTTCTGCAGAGGAGCTGATGCACCCTCATATACTTTGTAGAAACTTGTCTTAGAATGTCAGGATCAGCTCTCACTTCAGTTATCTCATCTCAAAAAAATATTACTATAGGTTTACTTAAGTCTTTTAGTCTTAAATGCCACATTTTGTTCTTGTCTAACCTTTCAAGAGAACTGTAATAAATGTCATAGTTGCTTCTCTTTTCCTCTGTTCCCCATCCTGCTGCTTTTTTTTTTTTTTTTTTTTTATTAATCCTGTGTCCCTGCACAAGATTAATAGCAAAAAATATAAGTGAAAAGTCTCGTCTAAGGGCCTGATACCTTTTCCCAACTTTTGTTGCAAAACAATACAATTCTTCAACTTGAAGAGAAATGCAATTTCAAGATTTTTCTCAGACTCATATTTTAAGATTTATTCCTCTAGCCTTGTGCTTGAAAGTGGAAATCATAAAAAAAAGAGAGTAAGAGACAGCATGTGCATAGGCACACAAAAATGAAAGCACAGTAAACCAGTTTCTGTTCTTTACCTACCTCCAGGGAACAAGTGACAGAAAATTCAGATGAAACTTCTGTTTTATTAAGTTTGATAATCCCAACATAACAGCCTGTGTACCTGACCCAGGCTCGGAGAAACCATTTTAAGGTTCAAGTGTACAGGGTGCCTCAACATCTGTTTTGGTAAGGGTCATCCAAAGAATGAGAACAATCCTCAGAAAATTTTTCCTTTATGAAGGAGAGGCTCAACAGATTTAAAATGTCCATTAGTGGGGTACACTGAAAGTGATTTTTTGGGCTGATACTGATGGCCGATTTTTAAGCAGCCAAATTGGCCAACACAAATCTGATTCCAACACACAGTTGGGCAGCTTGGAAACCAATGTGCGGCTGGTAAGTCTGGTGTGGTGGAAGGGACATGGCAGGGCAAGGGGCAATCGAGGCCCCTGTGGTAAGGCAGGGAGTAGGGCAGGGGCAGGCACTGCTCAGCCAGGGCAGGGTGGGGTGCGGGATGGAATCGCAAGTGGCTCACTCAGGCAGAAACAGGGGAGGAGGGGGTGGCTCCTGCTCTGCACAAACCCCAGGAGAACATGGGGGCATGTGAACCCATTTCTGCATGGGGCGTGGTGGGCTGGGGCCAGGGACTGCACTGGATTCTTACTGGCAGGGCAAGGGAAACGACTGGACGGCGCTGGGAGCAGGGCTACGGGGGGCAGGGGCCTCCAGCAACCCCAAAATTCTCTGCATCTCCTCCCCCCCCCCCGCTGCTGTGTTCCCCGAGTACAGCGCAGCCTGGCCCAGCCCCCTGGTAGGAAGAGCCTGGCAGAGCCCCCAGTCCTAGTCCACAGCAGGAGCAGCCCAGCCCGCCCTGCGAGAAGATCTGGGGTCACGTGCCTCTCATGTCCTCCAAGGTGCATCCAGCTGCAGGAATGAGCCACTTGTGGCTCCGTCCCACATTTGCCCTTTCCCAGCTGAGCAGTGCCTGCCCCAACCCCACTCCCTTCCTCACCCCAGGGGCCTCTATCTGTGCCCCCACCCCAATGCCTCCTCCCTCCCCCCACACCAGACTTACCATCCACATGCTGGTCACCAAGCTTCAAGGCTGCACTCCTGGCCCCGTGCACACTGCGGCTATGTGCATGCATGAGCACTTATCGGCCACATCGGGCAAAAAAGCTGATTCCTGACACTTTCAATTTTCCCTATATCGGTGCCAAATCTCATATGGGACCAATGTATCGGTGCACCTCTACTAATTAGGATAATGTTTATTTGTTTTTACCTAATTGTGTACAGCAAAGAGAGAGAGATGGCAAAGGAATATTTCAGCAGTAATAACTAGAGAACTCAAAATAAATGTTTACTCCTTCTTGCAAAGGCAAAAGTGGTATTGGACTGCTCACTTCCTACAGATTTTGAGATAACACTATTTGGCAACCGTTGAGCTTTTTGGATCATGGCATATGCATGAGAGGTCACCAAGACCTTCAATGCATATGCCTAGGCAGGAGTTTTGGAAGAATAGAGGTTGCCCAGACCTTCCATCCTCACTTTAGGCCACTGAGACAGAATCCAAAGGCAAGACTGAATCCAGATATTTGGTGCCTCCATGGCTGTATTTGTATAAGCATCCAGGAATGGAACCTAGGTCTTGTGCGGCAGGAAAGAATTCTACCACTGAACCACAAGGGACTCCAGATAACACTCTAAGACACTAAAATGTTTGGGAGTAAAGAAACCTTTGGAAAACAGGAATCTTTCCAACTGCCACTATCCTGCAGAAAGCAGGATATTTGAAAGTTAAATGGCCATGGATACTAATCAAAGCACTCACCAGGAGACTCATAGAAATCAGGACTAGGACTAGGAGACTAGCAGGCTTAAAGATCATTTCTGCCTCAGAACATCTTTAATACAGAATTTAGCACCACAAGGAAAACTGAACTATGGAAAAGTTTGCTTTAAAATGCAAAATAATAAAATAATGTTATTTAGCCCTACCTATACGTTATTCTACCAGTAATATTTACAAGCTCAAGGTGCATCTTTTCATCTACTTCAATGACAAGGTATGCAATTAAAAAAAACCCAGCCAAGCCTATACTACAAAAAACAAAGATATCTGTGAACCAGTGCATATTTTTGCATCGTGTTCCTTCAAGATGTTTTCCACCTTACACAGGAAAGATTAGGAAGATGACAAGCATCTTTCATTCACATGCCCAAAAAGTTAGAGTAGAAGACCAAGTCAACATTCTTAACCAGGAATTAGGTTATTAGAAAATACCTTCAGATGGGTTGCCCGTTTAAAGGCTTTATTGCAGATGTGGCAGACATGGATTCTCTCCTTGCCATGAACCTCTTTACTGTGGTGCATTAACATGGTAGTTGATGGAAAGGTTTGATTACATTCAAAACATTGGTGTACTCGACCTTCTTTTTCTGCTTGAGTGCCCTTAGTCAGGTTAGGAGAAACCTCAGTAACCTGCAACAATATATAGAACACTGTTAGCCATGCAGAAAAATTGTAACTACATCACCTAAAATCACCAAATTAGTTTTTCTAGTTAGAAACTCTGCTCAATTATATCTGAAGAATACTTAATAACCATCCATATTTAAATATGTGCAATCATTTGGCATCCAACTCCTTAATAAAAAAATAAAGAAAAAGATATAGGGAAATACAGACTCATTATATTATTTTTCCTTTTACATCTCGTATTTTATTGAAGATTGTCTATACACATGAAAATATCTGAAAATAGACAATACACTGTGATATAAGATATGCATAAAAAATGCAAGTCTTTGAAGATCTAACTTATCTGTATTTTTGAGAGACTATAGCCTTATACTTCAGTACCCACAAATAAAAGGCAGCAAAAGCAATTAATGTTTATTTCCAAGTGTCCAGAAAATACAGAAAACTACACAGTGCTACAAAACTGAAAGTCTGGATACGGACCAGACTTTTTCCCCTTGCATTCAGTTTGTGGTTTTTTTCCTTTTTCGTGAGGTACCAGCGAAGTCTCCAGGAAAGGAGATTACTACTTTTTTCCTGGAGGTATGAAACATTACACAAAGGTTGAAGTTAAATTTTCATGACAGATCAGGTAAACCAAATGTCAGACTACTCCTTCATAAACTGATCACTTTTTCATGGAAGGGATGTGTCATTAACTGCTTAAGTGTGGTTACAGATGCAGAGGAGCCAACATTTTATATAGAGGGTTCCTTGAAACAGGGGAAACATCATTTCCAAAATGAAAAGGAAAATTCAGTAAGAACTGAGGTGGTCCTTTCTGCTTTAATATAACAAAAATGTTGTATAATTAGGCATCCATCTCAATCATTAAATCCATAAACAATCATGTTGATTTCTATAGGGCTACTCAAGCTCTTAAAGTTAAGCAAGCGAATAAATAACTTATCCCAAAAAATCAGGTTTCTGTGAAGACATCATTGAACTATGATGTAAGAAGACTGTTTTCTGGCCAGCATCTTAACTGAAGTTACATGAAGCCCCCAAATGACAGTATGATCTTTAAAAACTGTCAAGGGCAGTTTACAAGGGAGAAATAATAGTTATTTTAGAAAGAGTACCAAGCAGATTTAGATTTATTAATGATTTGAAACTGAAGTGTATCCTGCCTAAGAATGAAAATCAATAGGTTAGTTAAGAACATTAGTGTATTTTAACTGAGGACAGTATAAACTTTATGTCTAATTTTATTTAAAGAGCCTTTTTCATCTCTGCATTGTATGATTTATATAGTGGACCACTATATTGGCCAGACTTCACAATATGAAGAATCTCTGGTAAGACACATGCTTCTCTGTAAAAGATTCTTAAGAATAGGGCAATATTATATTCAGTGTAAACTATATTTGTTGTGCATTCATTCTCCAAAGTATAGTTTTATAAAGACTTAGAACAAGTCATTTATGGGTATAAATAGAGAGATTTTACAGATCATAAGCCATAGATATTTGTAGCATTAAAATGTTTACATGTATATATTAATAATGCTTATAATTAAAATTAAACAGAAGTGTTCCTTTGCAAAGAATGGCATGGCTAGAATTGAAGGAAGAAAATTACACTAGATAGAAAGTACTTTTAATTAAAGATCTGGATTGGTGATAAAAGTAACTCCTAACTGATGTAAGCTGTATGATGATCAGAGCTGTAGATATTCCAATGCAGTTAAGTGACTGTTGCTATAAATTCAATGGCTGAAGAAGAAGAAGAAAAAAAAAAGACTGTAAGGGAAAGACTTTGTCCCTATACTTCTAAATAAGGAGAAGGAAACTGAGAGTCTCAAAAATGTGCTGATAAGATGCTTAGGAAATAAAGATGGAAATTTAATCTTGGTCCACATGCCATTAAATTCTGGAAAATGAACACCTCACTACAGTAGAATGATATTTGGCCTACATTCAGTTGCAATTCTGAGCATATATGTATGTTATACGTGTAAAGTTACTCATAGATTTAGCTTTTTTTAAATAAGGAAGAGTTAAACATTTCACGCCTTCCCAATCTTTTAGAAGATTTATAGGAGGGAGAAGCTCTCATAGATCTATAGAGAAGTTAATGATACTTTTACAGTTTATTTTGTTTTTTCTACAGCAAGGTTAATGTTTTAAAAAATGTTAAGTAGCAATTGAACTCTAATGTCAAAAGGGAGCTAGGTTCTTTGATGCCCACAAGTGAAATTTTAAAAACTGCCTTCATGCAATTAAAAAGTATTGAATTTAGATACCTATATCACTTAGGCAGTCCTGGAAATTTTAACCCTGTACTGTACAAGAAAATATTTGGGACAGAAAAATTATATAGATTTCAACGAGAAATGGCATTAAACAGAAATGAAAGAAAGTTTACTAGAAACGAGTGCAGTGTCAAGCAAACTAAGGCTATGACGAGGCATTCATTTGTAGTTCTATAAATGCCTGGGAAATTTGTGGTGCTACAAAAATATAGCATTACTTGCATGTGGCTAATTCAAGTGCCTGGTCATTTGAAACGCTACAGAGTTTGGGAAAAGCATGTTGCTAACACTCCACAGCTAGGTGGGATAGCATGCAAAGATCCTAGCATGCTTTGTAGGCTCCCTGCTCTCCCCTCTCAATCTCTGCAAGTTCCTAAGGACAGGCAAGTGCAGCAGAAAATGCTAACTGGCTGTCTGCCCAGGGAGCACACCCACCCAGGGACTCTTCCACAATGGGAGTACAGCGCCATAGCAGCTTTGGTCAATTTTGATTCCTAAAGGCTCATCAGTTATGCCTCTAGCCTGGAAAAGATCCCTACCGCTCTGTGCCCCGTGAATCCTGATCCAGTACTCCTACCCTACTGGCAGTCAAGGCCTGTCATTGTGCAGATTGCATTGTAGGCGGTGACTCATGACACCACCTAAGAGGCCAAACCCTCGTAGTGAAATCAAACCCCTTGTAGTAACGCCTGAGGCC
>JAGPOW010000261.1:100959191-101003165 GCA_030014935.1 Caiman crocodilus | reverse complement strand
ATCTGATCTGTCTAGCAGCCAATAAAAGGGAAATCAAAGCCTAGTGCGGGAAAAAGAAATTAGTTAGAGAGCATTCGTTCTCGCCCTAGGAGCCTGTTGGCATTAAGGCTCTGAAGGTGCGACAGTCATCACTTCTTCAGCAAGCATTTTCAGCTCCTGTATAGGCCGATGAGCAGACATGACTGGAGTCATGGACATGTGTGCCCTTGAGTTCTCCGTTTTGTATCTGCAAACAGCCAGATAGCCGCTGAGACGCCATGAAGGTTAGGGTGCTTTGGGAGCATTTACAGTCCATGTATCAGAATTTCTTTGCATGTGAAATAAGCACCTACTGGTGGCAGTGCATTGTTCTGAGGACCTGGGAGAATGAGCACTGACAGCAGAACTGCAAGATAAACCTAGTCATGTTTCTGTAACTATCCACTGAGCAGGTTCCTGCTGTCATGTTACAGAGTACTAGCACAGGGGTGAAGAAGGATGTTGCCATTGGCATTCAGAAACTTGCAATCTGACAGAGCCCATTCCATAGCCAACTTCTTTGGCACTTTGGCAAGTTCACAGTCAGAGAGAGATGGGGCAGGTGGTGTGTCTGGCCACCCAGCAGCTGCTGACACTGTGCTTTATCTGTTTTGGCAAACACATGGGATGTTGTCAGCAGGGGAAGGGTACTGATGACTTTATGGAGATTTTGTAGATGAAGCATGTCTGGATCATCAACTGCTACAACCTCTTCGGCTTGCAGTCCCCATGCCCAGTCTCAAATTTTAAGTGATTTGATTACACAGCACTGCACAAAGCACATGAGCACCTCCCAGTGAAACTGCTCAAAACAGCAGACTGGCAGACAGTGCCCCCTGCTGTTTTGCAATGATCTCAGTTCCAGGAGAGGCACTGACTGCCCTCCATTTTCCTGAGCCTTTTCTCATTACAGCAACCTGAATCACATTCAGCTGACCTTTGACTTACTGCACACAAACTCAACCAACCACTCCTGAGTTTTTGTTTCTTGTCCTTGCTGAGTGATAAAGCCAGAGATATTGATGCCACAAGAACAGATACTTATGCTGCATGACAAGAGGATTTGTGAGGTGGGTTCATGCTGTGTTTTTTGGAAGATAGAGCAGAAATGGATTCAAATGAAGTTGCCAGCATGATTCTCTTTCGATAAATCAGCCAAATGATTACCACAGTATGGGGTGGCTTAAAATCAGGTTCCATGTGGATTGGGAAGGATTTTATTTTCTTCATGAAGAACAGCATCATAACTTATCTCTTCCTCTCATGTGTATTACATGAGGAAGAAGGCACTGATGGTATGATTGTTTCTCTGGCCACTTTGAGTTGGTGAACTACCTGAAGGCTGAGACAGACAGGGTTGGCTTGGGCATGGTGGGTCTTGGGAATAGCACAGCTAGGGATGGAAAAGGAGAGCAACAAGCCCTGGATGCAAGCTTAGAGGAGAGACCAAAATGGCAAATCTGAGGGAGGGAACCTGTATCATGCTGTGTCACACCTCAGCAGTAACCTATATGTGGGGAAGTCGTCTTTTGCATCTCTTCCCAGGGTGCCAAAATCCCTAGTTAGGCTTCTCTGCCCTGGCTTTGGGTGACGTGGCAAGCCACTGCTTGAAGCTGTCTAGGCACGCAGAGCAGGTAAGAGGGTTTGGTGTGCTTTCACACAGAGCTTCAAATGGGTACAGCAACATGTAAGCTCAACTCCTCCTTGAGGCAATAGAGTTCAAGTCGAAGGGCAAGTTCCTTGGTATTGTTGAGCCTGGGAATAGTGGGAAGGGGGCAGTTAACAACGCATTATAGGATGCTGAAGGATTGGGACAAACCCTACAGTGTAACAAAATGCTGCACTGCTGAGAAGTTTCTGTTTGAAAGAGAGAACATTTTGTTGCTGTTCCACCATTTTTAGGGTTGTAAGTGAACTGAACAACACTCTTACTTTTTGCAGTGCCACAAAAGCAACACCTGTCCACAGCCTATGATGAATAGTTTGAACTGTACACATATGATACGATTCAAAATTGTGCCCTTCCAGAAAAAGGCTGAAGTGTGGACAGCTAAACTTGGATGTTAGCAATGGCTAAAGTAAGAACTAAACTGATATTACTGTAGCACATATTAAAAGGGAGCAAGGGAAAGTATTAAACTTATTACATTAACTGTAATTACAGTCTGCTTTTCATTACTATATTCAGATGTCGTTACCATTTTTCAGAAAAGACAAAGCATATGAACAAACAAAGAAACCAAGTAAAAAACAGGTAAGGATCTATGCATTAGCTGATCCACAGTAATTATTTCATGCGTCTCTTACCTCACATGGTAAGTGAAAGTTAATGGCTAAATTACCATGGTTTAGCTTTCTTTTACTATAGGAAAGACAGGGCACAAAATACATACTACATACATTGGCCAGTTGACATGAGGTAAGCCCATTCCCTTTTAAACATGCAATATTTGTTCACATGTATGGTACAACAATAAAAAAGAGCAAAGAAAATTATGCAACACAAATGAAAGGGAAACAAGGCATGGATTTAAAAGCCTATGACTAGTTTGAAAAGAAGCCTAAAAGATGCTTATTTTTAAAGTATATACTTTTTTAAATAAATTTAAATTTTTTTTAAAGATGCTTATTTGTAAAATCTTTATTTATTTTTAAAAACTTTCCTCTTCTAAGAGATATTCTTAGTATCATACTAATATTAAATTGACAGCATGGTGTGATTACATGGTAACAGTGTTTATGTATGCAGGAATCATATGTGCTTTACCTGTAGCATTAAAAGCCTGATCTTAGATATTTAGTTTAGAGAAACATTACAGTAGGATGTGATTTTGGATGACACTATATAAAGTACAATCATTTAGAGTAGATTGTTACAGGGACATTGTAATTATACCAAAATAAAACAGTACAAAGATAGAAAACTTAGAATTTAGCTCCAAGTCCCAGATTTGAGGACAATCATTTTTAAGACACATTACACTTTTGTTCTCCCCTTACAAATATGTTTTTAGATTCTACAATTAAGGGATTTTCTTAAGAATTCTCAGAAAATTCATTCTAGACTCACAGTGTACTATAGTGTTCAAAACTTTCTATTTTTCCATACAAAACGAAGAGGTTAAACTTGTGCTTTAAGCGCAAATTTCACACGGCCTTACATATGAAGTTGGCATCTCCCGAATAAAGCACAATAATTAGGATAAAAGTTAAAACACCAAACTTTCTGCTTCAGGACAAACTTAAATTCATGCTCCGATTAAAGCCATGTTTCTGTATATAAAGGTAGGGAAATAAACCATATCTACCTGATATGTTATTTCATCCGAGTTTACAGATGTTGAATGTGGTGTATGACTCACTAGTATGACTTGCTGTGAGCCTGATGCATTCTGGTTGGAGAGACTGGAATCTGTCAGTAAGGCAGGGAACTGCTGACCCTGTCAAAATAAAATTGGTTTGACTGATTGTACATTCAGACACACTTGACTTAGTCAATAACCACTAACTCTGAGACATCATAAAATGACATTAAGTAAAAGTTCATTTTACTGCAACCATTTCCTCCACTTCAATATCTTCACCCAAGTTTTGTGTGTACCTACTATTCTTACTCTCTTTTCCCCTTACTTGATCTCCCATATTCCTATTCCATTCTTTTTTTCTACTCCTCAATACACAGATCCAAAATATGTAAAATCACCTCACAAAAATCCCGGAACTAATGTGATGTTTGCTGACATTGTTTATTCTGCTTGTTTTACAGTTATTCACTCACCCAGTAAATCATGGCTTGGATCGTAAACTCTTTGTGATGGAGATCATCTATTAGACTGTCTGTACAGCACCTATGACTTTTGGGCCTCATTCTTTTTGATTATTGGGAACTGTCACAATACATATGATCATCAACTCTTCCAAAATTCACACAACTTAAAACTCTGCATGGTCTGAAATTATACCTTGAGTACTATCACAGACATGCCTTGCAGAAATCGGCTGGTAAGAACATCACTTATTTTTGACTGGCACAATAACTATTTTACATTTGAAGTTGAAAGACTGGGGTTCAATGTAGGAACATATTTTATGTTAAGAGTTTTATATGCTTACACTTCATACATGAAAAAAAAAACAGGTTTAGTCTTAGATCAGTAATGAAATAAGTAGTGAAATATGAGATATCCTCACATGTAAACACTGAAATGAAATACTGATTATGTAGATTATGTAGAAAGGCTGACCCTATATCTAAAGACCTCTGAATTTAAAATCAGTAAAATTACTAGTTCTACTAACATGATATCATATTAGGCACAGTAAATAGAACTGTATTAATGCCAGAATCAAAAGTCTCATCGCTGTAAAAATTCTATTTCAGAAGAGCTCTGATGCTCTGTTTAAGTAATTTTTAATAGTTCTAGATAACAACGTGAATACTTAACAGCAAAAGGGTATCTGTCAGATATTCAAATGCTATCTGTAACCAGAAAAAATTACTTTCAGAACAAAAAACACTGACACAGTTGTCCCCTGAGGTTGAAATACTAGTTTACCAGGCAGGTAACAAATGCATGACTTTGTGGTAAATGAGACTCACCTGTGAAGTGATATTAAGTGTAACTGCATCAAGACCACCAGACAACATACCCTGAGTATCAGAAAGGGTCAAGGTGACACTGCCATCTCCTCCAACCCCTGATGAAGACATTACTAAGTTCTGGGAAGAAACAGTAGATTGAGACATAGGTGGTGTTGAAGGAAGGTTTTCACCTGATGTATTAAGCTCTAAAAAATAAAGTACAAATGACATTAAAAAAAGGAAATTATATGCATCAAATTTTATTGCAGATTTACCTCATTTTAGGTTAAAAAATTCTACAACAACATACATTTTTATATAAACTTTTATATAAACCAGGGGCAGGGAACTTGGAAAAAACTGCAAAGGTGGGGCAGGTCCCAGCCTCCACCCCCAATCCATTGGTGGGTCAGTTAACAGTTAGCTTAGTGCTAGCTGCCCCACAACCAGATTGGGGCATAGGGCTGGGAACTGTCCCTCACCAGGACAGTTCCTATCCCCCTCCCTGCACGCTGGGCAGAAGCTGGGCAGATTGTTCCTCACCCATCTCTGTGAGCACAGAGTGGTGGGGAGGAGGATAAAGCTCCCAGCTGCCTGGGCCCAGCATAGGTGCAGGATAAACCCCATGTATTGACACAGAGTATATACAGCTGCCCCATCTCCACCTATAGCCAATTAATTTTTCACAACTGCTCTGAGCTCAGGCATAAGACTAAATTTCTTCTTTCTGGTTATACAAAGAAAACTGTGCAATTAATCAATGTTTATAAATGTGAAGAACTTATAACTGATCATCCTGATGCCTGATCATTTTTTTGGAATTTCCAACTAAAGAAAAAGATTCCTTTTGGGTTTAAAAAAACAACTAAGTATCTTAGTTCTAGGATTTTTTTTATATATATTTATTATATATTTTAATATAGCAAATTTGTAAATGAAGGCCTGAATTCACAACAGATTTTGGCATCATTAACAAAACTGAGTGTGTTAAGTATTTATATCATATGTATAAAACCTTGCATCTGCTTACATCAGAGCAGGATTTTGAACTGGTTTCACTGACTTTCTAGGACTATATCCTGAATTCCAGTATCACAGGATATTCTGGGGATATTCTCTCAAAGGCAACTCTTCTTTGTATAAATATTTAAATACTCACTGGGTGAGACAAAGGGAAAAAAGGACTACAACGTGATGGCTACCTTTCAGTGGTGGGAAAGATGCTTGGATTTCAATCTCTACTCCAGCAGATCATTATAGATACTTTATCTATTGTGCAAAAGAGTGTAGGTAGAGTACTATATCACTATTTCTTCCCCCTCTCCTGTTTTGTGTATAGCAGATATGTTGTCCCCCAGACTAAAAAAACTTTAGTTCAGTAATATTAAAATGAACTTCAAAAATTCAAGCATTATTTAAGTGAATCCAAAACTGTATTTCTAAGCAAACCAATTCTTCTCTTTAAAAAAAACCTGTCCCTAGATCAGGGGCTGGCAACCTTTAGCAAGCTGTGGTGATACGAGACAGCTGGTTTTGGCAGCATGTCAGCAGTACAGGGCTTTGCCCATGCTGGAACCAGACAGCTGGTAGCTGTGTCCACGCTGCTGTGACTTTTCCCTGGCTGCAGAGCAGGTGCAGCTTCCAGCCAGAAGCTAAATGAGCAGGGGCTGGGCAGCTGCAAACTGCATCTGTGCTGCCGTCACTGCTCTATGCTTCCCCCATGGTCTGGAAGCTGCACTAATTCTACAGCTGGAACTGTGGGGGAGGAGGGAGAGGTAGAAGTGGCAGTGGCAATAGTATTGGAAGCTTCACAGTCCCAGCCTGGGCAAAAGCAAAAGTCCTCCAGCTCCAAGGGCTTGATCCTGCAACTCCATGGACTGAATGTGGTCCACACGCTTGGCACTATGTTGTTGCCCCATATGCTAGATATTTAAAAAAGATGTTCATCCACTGAGATTAAAAGGAAGCAGTTGTAGGGACCTACACAGCAAGAACACATTCTGCAGATTTTATTGTTTATGTACAGGGAGTAGAAAATGGTTCTCATTTACAGATTTCTAACAAAATGGACCCCACAGGACATTTCCACTTGACCCATTATCACAGGTCTGCCTCACTCCTCGAGTTTAACAAGCCATCTCTCCATTATTCGTTTAATTATCTCAAAACAGTATTTATAGATACATGGCCTTATTTTCCCTCCCTCCTCTTCTGGCCAAGGTGAATGCTTCAACTGACAAGAAACAGAATTTTGGCAAGAAATTAGAGAATGTTAAGGATTTTCAAAATCCCCAAAAAGATGACAAAGCCATGAGGGAAATACAGAGCGCCCGGGCGAGGGACTAACAAGAGAAGGATGGGGATGAGGTTGGGAACGCACCTAAGTTACATAAGATACACTGTTAGCCAACTAAGCCCGGGGGGTAAGGGGAGTGGGGAGGGGGAAGGGAGGGGGGCATTTCGCGACGTACTACACTTGGTCTGAGCCTTCAAAAGGCTGAGAAGCGATATATATATCTAATATCATGTGGTCTCCAACTGCCAAGAACAAGACCATAAAGTTCTAGATGTATTCCACTGGCCTTACAATTATTTTTTTCACATACTATAACGGTTTGTATGTTTTACTCCAAGCATACCTGAAGTGTTCAGTGATGTACCCTGAGAGAGAAGTTGATCATTGCTTATAGTTATAGTAGCACCTGTTGACTGATTGCTGATTGCTGGCGTTGTCAGTCTTAAGCTCCCATTCATATCATTACTTCCAGAAGAATTATGCTGAATAAGATCTTGACCTAAATAAAAATTAAGTCTTTTATGCCTGGAAATACTTCAAGATTTATTTTTCTGCTAGCTAAAGTAAATAACTGTTACAATGTAAAAGCAACCAAAAGGATAAGTTTTGAGATGTTTGGGGCAATATTAAAAAAAAATGACAATACACTAAACTAGGGTGAAATATTATTTCAAGAGTATTAGTTATCTGATTAACTTAGAATAAGTTTTGTGTAGTTAGATGCATAAAGATGTCTTCATGAGACCATAAGATTGTGCTGAACAGCACTGATTGTGTTGAACTCATCCTCTGCTAGAAAAGCTCTCCCTCATCTACTGTTGGTTTTGTGATATTGACTTTTGGCAGAAAACTCAGATTAAAGTTTAAGACATAGCTCTGCAGAGACCATCCAGTTTTCTGGTAGTGTTCTAATGAAGCATACATTAATAGGCTATCCAGAAAAGTATAAAATGCATTCCTTCATCTTTAACCTGCCCATACTTACCACAATACAGCCTCCACAATAGAGGCTCAGGATGCAAAGCCCAGCGTGCAGTGGTAGCCAACTCACCCTGCACACAGATTGGAGAGGCACATGCCCCCCAGGGCTCCTCTGTGGTGTGTGTAGTAGTGGGAGCATGTCTGCACATCTGAACAAACCACCGAGGCTCTAACCCTCCCCCAGCGGCCAGGGGAGTGGAGGAGGATCATCTCACTAACCTGGCCTGGTCCTGGCAGTAGGAGGCGCAGCTCAGCCCAGTCACATGCATCCTGCCACTCCCATGTCCTGCTGCTCCCAGACTGCATTCTGGCTGCTCCCAATCGCAAAGCCTCTGACAGTAGATGTCAGTTGGGGGGTGGGGGAGCTAGACTGAGATCAACTGTAAAAGGCTCCCCGATCAACCAGTCAATCGAGATCAACCTGTTGGTGACCACTGATGTAGGGGATCACTGCAAATCCTGTGATTTATGCCAAAAGCAGAAAAAAACCTACAGGTTTCTGCAAGGTCCCTCTTATCCTCTCCCCATCAGTAAAGAGCTGGTCACCATGGTGGTTATGGACCATTGCCCTGTCCGACCCAGAGGTGAAAGACATTCATAGTTTCATAGATTGTAAGGGGCTGGAAGGGACCCTGTAGATCATCGGGTCCAGCCCCCTGCACCCAGCAGGAAAAGATAACCAAGGTCAAGTGACCCCAGCAAGGTGACTGTCCAGTTTCCTTTTGAAGATTTCCAGGGTAAGTGACTGCACCACAACTGGAAGGAGTTTATTCCACAGTCTGGACACCCTGACTGTGAGTTTTTCCTGGAATTGAGCCTGAGGCAGCCTTCCAGGAGTTTGTATCCATTGCTCCTGGTCTTCCTCAGGGGTGCCCTGGTGAACAGCTGTTCACCAAGTTCTTGATGTGCTCCCCTGATGTAGCAGTAAGCTGCTACCAAGTCCCCTCTCAGCTTTCTCTTCTGTAGGCTGAAGAGGCCCAAGTCCCTCAGCCTCTCCTTATATGGCTTGTTTTGCAAGTCCCTGATTATATGGGTGGCTCTTCTCTGGATCCTATCAAGTTTTTCCACGCCCTTGTTGAAGCGTGACACCCAGAACTGGATGCAGTACTCCAGCTAGGGTCTCAGCACTGCAGAGTACAGTGGGAGTATCACTTTCTTAGGTTTGCAAGAGATGCAACGGTTTATGCGTGCCAGTGTGTTGTTTGCCCTGCTGGCCACGGCATCACACTGCTGGCTCACGTTTATGCAATAGGTCAATCATTACCCCTAGGTCCCTTTTGGTCGTGGTGCAAGTCAAATTGTCACCACTGAGTCTGTAGGTATGTTGGGGATTGTTTGCCCCCAGATGAAGCACCTTAAACTTTTGAGTGTTGAACTTCATCTGGCTCCAGTGTGCCCCCATAACTTGCTGTTGTCTATGAACTTGGCCAGCGAGCTTTTCACCCTCATATCCAAATCATTGATAAAGGTGTTGAAAAGCACCGGTCCAAGCACAGACCCCTCAGAGGATCCATTCATGAGAACTACGGGTCCTACCATGCAGCCAGTTTTCCATCCATTGAACTGTTTTGTTCAGCAGTTAAACCCACAATCTTCCAATTTTTTCACAAGGATATCATGGGATACTATATCAAAAGCCTTTTGGAAGTCTAGGTATATAATGTCGACCTTCTCTCCTGTGTCCAGGTGGCAAGAGACCTGTTTGTAGAATAAGATGAGATTGGCAAGAGAAGACCTAACCATGATGAAGCCATGCTGGCCGTTGTTCAGAAGCTTACCCTCAACGAACGTACTGTACAAAGATTATTTAATGAGTTTTTCCAGGATTTTCCCTGGGATAGAGGTTAGGCTGACTGCACTATAGTTGCCTGGGTCCTCTCTTCCCGTTCTTGAAAATGGGCACAATGTTGGCTCTCTTCCAATCCTCAGGGATCTCTCCTGTGCGCCATGATTTCTGAAAGTTTTGCCAGGGGTTCCACAATGACCTCAGTCAGCTCCATCAGCACTCTCAGGTGAAGTCCACCTGGTCCTACTGACTTATAAATGTCTAGCTTTTCTAGTTTTTTTTTGCACCAGCTCAGCATCCATAGGTGGGAAGGCTATCGCTTCCATCATGCCCCATGTGATCCATATCTCGCTCGTCTTTCCTCTTGGTTCAGTGAAATACTGAAGCAAAGTGGTCATTCAGGAATTCAGTTTTTTTCCTAAGTGTCCGCTCCCAGCTGTCCCAAGGTATTAAGCAGGGGCCCCATGCTTCCATTTGTTTTCCTTCTGCTCCCTACACACCTAAAGAAGGACTTTGTGTCCTTGACTTCCTTGGCTAACAAACTCAGTTGCCGCCTTAGCTTTCCTAATCATTTTCCTACAGAGAGTAGATTCAAGCTGGATATCACTACTTCACAGTCAGGGCGGCTAGAATCTGGAATCAACTTCCAAAGGAAGTTGTGCTCACTCCTATCCTGGGGGTCTTTAAGACGAGGCTAGATAGACACCTTGCCAGGGTCATCTGACCCCAGCATTCTTTCTTGCCTGTGGCAGGAAGTCAGACTTGATGATCTGCTCAGATCCCTTCCGACCCTACTAACAAGTGTGGACCACTGTTGTATAGTCCTCCTTGAGGACTATCCCTAGCTTACACTGTGTGTATGCCTCTTGCAAAAAAAAAAAAAAAAAAAAAAAAAAAGAGGACTGTGATGTCCCTACTGAGCCAGGAGGGCTTGCCAGCCCTTCTGCTACCTTTCCTCTTCATGGGAACAGTTTTCTTTTGTGCTTCAAGGATCATGCCCTTGAAGACCGCTGTTCCTGCACCCAATTCAACTTCTATCCCTGGTCCCACACTGCCTCTGCTACTAATGCCCTGAGCCTGTTGAAGTCATCATTTTTAAAGTCCAGGACTTCAATCCTGCTAGTTGATTTGTCAATCTTGTGGCAGACAGTGAACCTGATGAGCTCATGGTCACTGTTGCCCAAGCTGCCCTCAATGTTTAAGTCACACACCAGATCATCTTCTTTGGCCAACACCAAGTCTAGAAGAGCAGTACCTCTGGTTGACTCTTACAATTACTGGGTCAGAAAGAGCTCCTGGATTACAGTTAAGAAGCTACATGACCAATCTAACCTAGCTGCATGTTCCTCCCAATCTATGTCCAGATAATTGAAGTCACCCATGACAATCAAATCCCTTGCACGCACAGTCTCTGACAATTCTTGAGAGAAATCCAGAACCCAATTCATATTAGTGGTGGTGGCCTTTGATACAAGATACCTAGAGGATGAGATTGTAACCCATGCCCTACTTGCCATTTTCAGCAGGATGGGCTTTCCAAAAAAACCACCCTTAGAGAGAAAAGCAAATTCCATGTCCCTTCTGTTTGAAGAATTGTGGAACTTGTGCAAGATAACACAGCTGAAGTCTACACTCTACCACCCAAAGTCTAATAGACCAGTTGAAGGATTTAATGCAACTCTCAAGCCTATATTAAAAATGCATGCAACTAAGAGGGTTGGCGATTTGGGACACAATGTTGCTATATATATTCTTCATGTATCAGGAAGCACCCAAGGAATCCACAGGGTTTGCTCACTGATGAACCAAGGTAAGAGTGGATGTTATAGAGGAACGAGATAATTTTCTGCTGCTGCCTCAATTTCTGTATCTTTGAATGCTGTAACTGTTTAAACCCTGCAGCCCTGCCTTTTTTTTGTTTGTTTTTTTTAAATCAAGCTTATATGGGCAGGAAAGGAGCATGTTGTTTTGCTGATATTACAACCATGACTTCCTCCACAGTTTCCCCAAATACTGAAAATAAAATTTCCCCAAACAAATAAAAGAAATTTTAAAATACATTAGGAGTAGGGAGGACACTGTATAGAAAATTATGGCATTACAGAATCAAGACAATAATGAGTACAGTACTGGTTACTCTTTTACTCCTCTAAAGTAATATTGTAGAACTGAAGAACACAGGGTCCAAGAAAGGAAACAAGGGCACAGGCAAGCAAGAAAAAAGAAAGTCTTGCATTTCTTTGATGAGTGAATTGGAGTGCTAAGTTGAATTTAGTATAAAGACTAAGCTGTCAAGCTCAGAGAGTAAAAAAGCAAAACACCTATATTAATATAATGAAGAAAGAGACAGAATCAAACCTGACCATCCTCACAGCAATGTTATTCAATATTCAAAGATATACCCTGGGAAGCTATAACAGGCACCCCTCCCCTTTCAAGCCCTCCCCACCCTCGCAAAAAAAAAAAAAAAAAACACAACAAAAATTGTGACATACTTCAACTTAAGGTAAAATTGCAAGCAACAGAACTATCCTGCAAATGCCAACAAGCAAATGCTAATTTACTGGATTAGAGGCAGGGGCTGTTAAGAGTACTACAATATACTAACCAGAAATAGTAAGAGTAATTTCTTGTGGACTTCCTGATGAGTTTGTAGTGGACGTACCAGTAGCATGTGCTAGGACTTGACTCAAACTTGAGTTATTTATAGTTAATGTTATCTCATGTTGACCATTTGACGTGGACACCATGCCCTGCGAGGTCATCACTTGAGAGAGATCCTGTGCACCTAAATGTAAGTTTAGGGAAAAAATATATTATTTCTTATTTATATTGTTGTAGTTTAACCAGTTTAACAATGTTAAAGACCTAACAATGAAATTGAGTTTCTGACCCTTATTAGAGATGTTTAAAGGTGAAAAAGCCACTGCTTCTAAAACAGGACAGGGGAAAATACAGCCTGCAGGCCAGATCCATCCCACCAGGCATTTTTGTCTGGCCCCCGAGCATTCAATGAATCTTACCCTGCCCAGCCCTTCCGCCTTTGAAGGTGGGAGCAAGGCACCCATGTATACATATAGCTCCCAACACACCCTATTGTACCTCGCTCCCACCCTTGTGGGTAGAAGGGTCCAGCCCAGCCAGGAGCAGCTTCCAAGCAGGGCTGCTGCTGCTACCACCACTGCTGCAGCCACCACAGGGGAACTGCTTGGCTTCCCTGGCATCCTACTTGTTCCAGGCAGCAGGGAGGGAAGCAGTGGGTACAGGGGGAGCTGCAGCTGGGTGGAGGCAGGGAAGGTAGAGCTGTGGCTGACAGTAGCATGGAGCCCACACCCAGGGAGGTGGCGAAAGCGTGGAGCCTGAGTGGGCAGGGTGTGGGTGGGAGGGGTGTGGGGACCCCCCACACACTCTTCCACATAGCACGCTGACCCTGCTACCAGCAGCAGCAGCAACAGGTGGGGGCCCTTGAGGCGCCTGTGCCCTGTGCAGGTGCTGGCACCTGGCTCCAGCTAATGCTGTGTGCGGGGGCAAGGAGCGCAGCCTGCTGCCTGGCTCGTCTCTACTGTGGGGGCTCTGTGTGGCATGCCTGCAGCTCCTACACTTGTGCAGCACTGGGTGAAGCCCACACGTTGGAGCTGGCTGCCTTCCCCATCCCTGCTGTGCAGGTCCCAAGAATCCACCAGGAGTGGAGGAAACACCACCTCCTTCTTCCCTATGGAGTCCCAGGACCTTTGCATCAAGGAACGGTGAAGGCAGCTGGCTCCAGCCTGGGGCTTTCCCTGGTGCCACGCAAGTGTGGAAGCTGCAGGCACACCATGTGGAGCCTCAGCAACAGAAGTGGGCCAGGCAGCCTGTGTTCCTTACCCTCACGCACAGCGTTGGCCAGACCTACATGCCACTGGGCGCCAGCATGGGGCACGAGCACCTGAAACATCCCGACCTGCTGCCAACAGTGTGGGCTGCGTGCCATGTAGGGGAGTGTGTGGAAGGTTCCCCCCCCACACACCTACCCACACACCCACACTCTGCTCCCACAACCCCCCCCACATATACCACCTCACAATATACCCTATGCCCTTCCACACGCAACTACGCTGCCTCACAAACACCCCCAACCATACAATATACAAGAGTAAGGCTTTATTTTTGAGTTTTTATGCAAGTCCCTCTATATACATCATGCAAACACAAATCATGGCAAATATTTTTTGTAATAAAATATTATAGCAGGTGTTTGACTTTTAGTCTATGATTTGATTTTTGTCTGGTTCCAAGGTGGCAACCCTCCCCTCCCAAAAGGAGTACTTCCAGGGGGCAAAGGGAGGGATTTCTGGTGGCAAAGGTCAGAGATTAGGGTGCAAGACTTCTGGTCCCAATATGTCAACCAGGGAGTGAGGCAACTGTCAAGGGGAGGGGCTAGCCACGTGGCCCTCAACAGCTCACCAAAACTTGTTAAGTGACCCTCCAGACAAAATAACTGCCCGCCCCTGTTTTAAAATAAGTTTTATAATGTTAAATACTAAGACCTCTTTTGTTAACAAATCCACATACTGCAAGTTTGTGCTATTCTAAGTATATAAAAACATTTTTATATAATATTTTTTATTGAACTACAGAAGTACTGGAATTGGAAAGAGAATAACAATTGTAAGTTCTTTCATCATAACACCAATTTAAAATTCCTCAAATGTCAACATTTTACCTGTTGGACAACTATTCATTAATACAAGATTTTTTTTGGAAAATTTAAGCAACTAACTTAAGCTCTTTTTGAATGAGAAGACTGAAAGAACATCCACTTGCCAACTTAAAAAAAGTGTTTTATTTTGTTTAAATAGCATAAAAAAATTTGGGAAACCAACCTGAAATCTGACACAGACCACCATTACAGATGCATGGGTTTCAACATAATGCTGAAAATCAGTACTATTTTCCAAATCTATTTAAAGCCTTTAAAAATAATTTTAACAACGCCTATATTTTACATATCATTCAAATGCTTATCACCATTTTAAATAATTAAAATTGACAGGCTACACAGCTAAAAAGCTATGAAAAATGCATCATAAAATACCTAAAATGAGTAAGTTTTGTTTATTATCTAGTGAAAATGTTTTAACAGAATAGTCACAGGGAACACTAAATATGCAGTTCTAAAACCTAAAGCATGCGCACACGCGCACACAGAGTATTTACTTGAATCCAAAATGTGGTTTCTTCTCCCCATTCCACATGGAGAAAAAGAAACTCCACCCTGGATCCAAGTACCAGCCAGGGCAGGAGCTGCTGAAGCATGGGGGAGATAGCAGATGGCACAGGAGTTGTAGCTCTGTTTGCAATCAATGGGCTGGGGCTGCTGTCACCACTGCTACCAGGCTGGGGCCAAAACCATCATGTCCTCTGTACCTCAGACTGAAAAGCTGGAGCCAGAGCCACCATTGAGTAAGTTGGTGGTGGAAGATGACAGGCAAGAAGGGAGAAGGCAAGTGGCAGCAGGAACAGATAGTTGCTAGGTAGGCATCAGCCATGGGGGGGGCATATGATAGTGGGCACAGGACCCCCCCCCGTCCCTAAACCACTGCTTGTTCCCACTCCTACTTTCTTTCCCGGCCATAGTAATGGAGGGACACGAAGTTAAACCAACCTCCGATAATTAGATTCTACACATACAAAATGACAACCTTTTTTATAATTTTCCAGGTACAGAACGTAATTACTGGAGGAAAGGGATCTTAAATTCAAAGCTGCCTTGATTATTCAAGATAATCAAAATGTATAAGAATGCAGCAAGACAAAGAGGTGATTATAATCTTTCCACTAAAAGTTTCCCCATCAGAAAACACAGATTCAATGACATCAAAATATTTCAAGAGAGCACACACATTAAATCAATGTTTCAATGTATAAAATGTTTCAAAGTCAAAATAAAAACTCTGGCCTAAGGATTTGTGTGTGTAATATCTTTTATTGGACCAACTGTATAGTTGTGAAGAACAGAGACAAACTTTTGGGTAACAACGTACCCTTCCTGATAAGAGAGAAAAAATTCTTGCCTCCCTCATTTGTCCTGGACCATCATGGCAACAACACCCCTCAACATTATCACAACTTGGACTTTGCTGTTTAACACTGAAGATTTCCAAAATCATGTAGGTTGGAAAAATAAACACGTAGTTTCTGAATGCCTAGTTTCAGGAAAAAGTAGAAACTGACATCTCAACCATATTGTCACAGGCGGAGAAAGACTGAGGAAACTCCCGAACTCACGGAGAGAGCCGCAGAGCCATAGGGCAGAGTGGAGGGAAAAGAAAAGGAAAAAAACAAATTACTCACTGCAGGATGTGAGGAGGAACATGGACGGCCGGAGAAGCCCGCGCACAGCCGGGATGATGCTTCAAGGTCACCTGCGGATGGCAGGTGACATCATCGCCAATTACCGGCCGGCAGAGATTAAAGAGTCGACCGTGGCGAGGAGCGAGGCACGGACATGGCTGCCGGGAGAAAACCGGGCCGGGGAAGTCGGCTGGAGGCGCGAAACGCCTGAGCCGACTGCCGGCATGCAGAACGGGAAAGTGAAAGAGCCCGGGGATGAACCAACACCGGAGGACAGCGCGGCTGCTGCGGGTGAGCCAGGGAAGAGTGGGCTAAGAGCCTCAGTGGCGTGGAGGGGCCAGCGACCTGAGGAAGACCTGGAGAGAGAGCCGTGGGCCAGGGAAGACCCAGAGAGAGGACTGCGGTCTGGGGAAGACCCGGAAGGAAGGCTGCAAGCCAGGATAGACCCAGAGAGAGAGAGCTGCAAGTCAGGGAAAACCCAGAGAGAGGGTTGCTCCGGGATATACTGGGCAAAGAGTGTTGGGTAGCTGGCACGTGAAGAGAGGGCTAGCATGCCAGGTCATGGGCAGTGACTCGTTTGATAAGCTGAGGGGCGGCGGGGCTACAGACCCTGCTAGGGAATTTTACAGGGGCGGGGCATGTCCCCCATTAGGCTCAGTGAGCCATAGTTAAGTTCTAAGGAGTTTTGTTTCTTTTGTGTTACCCCGGGTCAGAAGGGGCTGTGGCATATCAACAGAGAGAGTGAGTGAAGGGTGAGCTCATTAGCGGTGTGCCTGAGGGAGTACGCAAGCACCAACAGAAATACCCAAGATCCACCAGGCAGGGTAAGGGCAAGGTGTAGGGGAGGTGGAGCCTTGCAGAAGACACCTACGATGCTGGTAGTTGAAGAGGGTAATTGCACTACACGAAGCCCCACCCACTGAAAGATCGAAGTCGTGGCAGGCGAGAAAGGGGCGGGCTGCAGCATGCGAAGAGACCACCCAAAGGCTACCTGTGATGTCAAGCTGGATATCAGCAAATCCTCGGAGCAAGGAAGCCTGAGGTAAGATGTTTGAGGTCCAGCAGTTAAACATCCTTAAAGATCTCAGAACTTCCTATGCACAAATCCTCTAGTTTTAGTTTTTAGTTGCAATACTAACTCTGCCAATTGCTTTGTTTGGTTGTTCAGGTACAAAGCCCTAATACTTAAAGAAAACATTATTGCTGGAATTACCCGAAATGAGTGTCAGTTATGTGTCCAACAAAATATACACAAAAACAGGATATTCCTTGACATAGTCCTGGTTCTGACAGACTTGCAGTCTAAATGAAGTACATGTGTGACCAAGAAATAGCTTGGTCCAAGTTTACGTAAGGATTTTAGACACGGCTTCCAGTTTTGTAGGGACACTTTTGTATTCACGCTTAACTGCTAACATTTAGACTACAAACAGAACTTAAACATAAACCAATATAAGTGATCAGAAACTGTTTCAAATTTATAACACAACAGAAGTTAAGTGCACATAAACCACTTTCAGAATGGCTGAAACTGGTTTAAGGTAAACCTCAATCGATGTAGAATCAGGCTTCAGGTTCAATAGGTTTATTGAATTTCTGTTCCAGATCCCCTCCAAAGTCAAGTTAACTCACAGTCCCTCAGCATTCCAGGATGCTTTGCACCTCCCCTGCAAACCTCCCTGGGTGGGCCAGCTTTGGCTTTAAGCTGTCTGCTTCAGTTGAACAGGGAGCCATGCTCTAGTGCCTTTTGGCTACTGGCCTGGGCCACTGCAGGGAATTTAGCTGCATTTGGAATCCAAAGTGAATGTCTGTTCACTTGCTTATTGGTTCAATCTATGCAGTTTAGACTAACCTGTGAAGACTGAACCAGTTCAGCCTTGGGTTTTTTTCACTGTCTGTACTTAGCCCTAAGCATAAAAAACACTTATTTAAAAAAAATGTAATTGTCTATATATAGGCCTACAGTTGCCTACAAAAATAAAGTGTCAGTTTAAAAAAAAAAAAATCAGGTCCCATCAGTTCAAAATAGAAATAAAATGATCTTAAAAAGAAACAAAGTGGAAACAAAGAGTTAATAACATCTTACCACTACTGCTAGTTGTCAACACAGATTCCTGCTCAGAAAGGGATCCTATCGTCATATTCGCTGAAGAAGTAACTGTGGGCTGTAAAGATAGGCTTGATATGGGCTGAATAACCACATTAGCCGGCACTGTGCTGTCTGGTGCCTGGAGGGAACTGTTCTGCGGGGTCATATTGGAATCCCCAGTTAGCTGTTGGGCAAGTAGATTACTTTGCTGCAGTGTTTGCTGTAAGATACTGGGATCGATCTAAAAAACAAATGTGGATAAGTGAACATTTTCAGTATAAATTCAGAATTCAAAGAGCTGCCTTTGCTTCATAATGCTAAAAAGCTTGGGCTTTGGCTAAGACAGCATCTCTTTCTCCAGATCTGTCACAATAAATGCAACAGACAAAATGTTTGAGTAGTTGTGACAATCATTAGATTCAATCATGAAGGGCCTACTTAAAGGATACCCCTTTTCATCTTGGGTTCCTCCATCTTAGAACTCAGTATTTCTTCTTTATCACTTTTGGGATGCTATATAAAATGTAACACATTTTACAGGGACTTCATACTGAAGGTAAGGTAAAAGAGAATGGAGCGCTGGGGGCCAGACTGATCTTGGAAATTACATTTTTCTCTGTCTGGTGGAACTATATACCTAAATTCCTTATTCATCTTGCTCTTTTTTTCACTTTTTTCCTAATTCATGTTCATTTCTAATTTATACTTATAAGCATACTTGTTAAGAATTTAGCCAATAGTTAAATACAGAAACAGAGGTAGAAGCAGGTTTCTTGTACTGAGAGAGGGAGCTTTTCCTGAAAGGACAAATGTAGATAAAAAAAAGTGTTCAGTTCACTTAAAAAAATAAAATAATAAAAAGCATAAAATAAGTTTCAAACGAGTTGAAATTTGGATACAATTTCAGAGACATGCTAAAGAAAGAGGTCAGCAGTTTTCTTTTCAGCACACCAATGCGTGCACGTGCATGCATGCGCACACATTTTTCCAGTTCTGACCAACCGTGATTAATTCTTAAAAATGCAGGGAACTCTGTTCTGTACCTGAGCAGAGCCATAATAAAATCAGTACAGCTCTGCCAGCATAAAGGTGTCTGTGCACACGAAGCTTCAGCCAGAATCAGGGCTCTTATTAAATCAAAAAGTCAAGGAATGCCTACCTGCAATGTGATGTTGTTAATACTAGCAGCATCGATTCCAGAAATTTGAACGTTCTGTCCAACCAGATTAGCAGCAAGCTGTAACTGTATTCCTTCAAGAGTGGCCAAACTGCCATCTGTCAAGGACACAGTTAAGTCACCTCCAGCTATCAAAGAAAACAGTCATATTATAATTTTTTTCTTAGTCACTCCTGGTCTCCTTTTTAACCAGTATTCTTAATCCAATCAATTACCAAAATATGCAATTCTGTATACCCAGGAAAATTAATTAAATCCATACAGTTAATACTTAACGTTTTAGGTTTACAAAAATATTCACAAAATTTAAGGGGAAAATAGATTTAAGTGCTGGCCACCTTTTCTATGAAGTAGAGTTACAGACTACCTTTTAAAACGTGTACCTATTATGTCAAATTTCAAAAGATCCTTTTCTTTTGGAGGCATACCCTCTCCGAATATAAAAAGAACAGATTTACAAATGGGCACACTGTAATGCTAAATAAACATGGACCCATGAAGTCTCAGCAACTTTACTAAGTAAAAAACCCATGCATTTCAAAAAGACATTTCAAAGTATGTTCTATTTATGAACACTATGTATTCATATGGGTAGAAACTGATTGCACATTAAGGGTGCCTGTAGATACACGGGGACACTGCTCCTATGTACTGTAATTATTGTGTGTCAGAGCAGACTAATTGAGTCTACTGGAGTGTGCTAATTAGCATACTCCAGCTTCCCACACATGTTATGTATTCAGTGGCCCCTTGCTACAAAATGATGATGAGGGCACTTCAAATAAAACTCGTTAACAAGATTTAGTTAAAATGCCCCCACTGCCATTTTGAAGCATGGGGTGCTGAATACACATGACGCTACAGGTGCTTTAGTGAGAGTGGCTCTCAGATCAAATCTAATTAAAGTGCCCCTTCCCCTCAGCACCCTCAGAACACATGTGAAAACATCCTAAAGAATCAAATCTGAAGTAAGCTCAAAACTTAATTCACCATTTAAAAAGCTGCTGTAGAATGTATTTTTAAAAAATTCTATGCCTGGTGCAAGAGTATGTTTTTTTACTCTCCTTTAGTTTTTGGGAAAACCAACTAGTTGCTCATGTTTTTCTAGGAGTCATCTGTCCTAATTTCCCTACTTTCAATCTTTGTGCTGTCAATGTAGGTATATTATTCTTGTGCTACTGAAAGTGTCACTTATTTTGGAATATGTTAAATCATGGGATCAATGGAAGTCTTCCTCAACTAAAAACTGCAGTCTGACATAAGTTTAAACTGAAAGAGAAGTGAAAATTCAGTAATAAGCTAAATCACCATAAATATCATTATCCCCTTTTTTACCTGACATAGAAGCAGGGAGAATAGCCTGCCCTACTAGTCCTTGCTGAAGCAAATTTTGATCAAACTGACTTGTCAAAACAGAGTTATTCATTATGAAAACATTGGGATCTGTTGATGAAGAATTAAGAAGATTCACTGGCTGCAGTCCCTCAGCTGAGGCACGGGTGACGGGCTTCCTGACTTTCTTGGTCTCTGGTTTATAATGACATTGAATGTGGGTTTTTCTGCGCCCTGAAGTACGAAACCGTAAATCACAGTGTGGACACTTAAATGGCTTTGCTCCAGTATGCAGACGCATATGCACTTTTAGACTCCCTTTGGTAGAAAAAGAATTACTGCATACATGACAACTGAAGAGCTTCTGGCCTGAAAAGATCAAGAGGAGAGTTGGAGAAACAAAATCAGTTCTAAACATTTCTTTTTTCTAACATTTATGATTTGATGATATTTTTCTGTCAACGCTGCACTTCACTTTCTCGTCTTGATGATCATAACAATGTCCCTTGTCCATCTAATCCTTCCCTTTATTCCCATCTGAATTTAGCTCCTCCATTTTTGTCCACTCTCGATTCTTAGTATAGTGTGCCTAACTTCCCCATCAGCAGATGCCAACTTCCGTCATCCATAAGTAAGTAACAGAAGTCAAAGTACACAGAGCTTTACAGCTTTATACAGAACTTCAAAGTCTTACTAACCTGTGTGTGTTTTCACATGACAATCAAGAGTAGACTTCACTGTAAAACTTTTTCCACATTCATCACATTTGTATGGTTTCTCACCAGTGTGGATGCGAACATGCCTACACAGAAATGGGTGCACCTGAATTAGTGTTGACTGGCTTTTTTAAAAAAGCATGATAATTTCTAAACACTTTGTATCTCAGAACTTAAAAAAAAAAATGCAATATTCAAACTTACATTTACATTTAAACTTATTAAATATTCAAAACTGGTAGGAAGCTGAATTTAAAGATCTATGTGTTCTGTTTTCATTCGCCAACTAGATTTTTACATGTTGCATATTGTAATTCTACTGCTATAAAAATCTACATAAGCAAATCCCTGAATATAAATATTTATTCTAAGACTTTAAAATAATCATCTTAATGCAGGAAAATGGAAATATGAGGAAAAAGCAGCAATAGTACATCTCAGAATAGGCAGTATTTCCTTCTACCTCTACTACATACGATACTACTTCACTGTAGCAACACACTGTGGCGATATAGCATCTGTGCGCAAAACCTGTGACACTGCAGCAACAATGCCATAGCTACATGCTTTCCTATTATAGCATACTGCTACAGTGACGTTATGCCTAAAAATAACCATGTGCGGCACAAACAGCGCAGTACTGGCTGTTACAGCACCATTTTTTAGTACTTCCAAAAAGAAGTACTAAAAAAATGGAAGTACTCCAAACGGAAGTACTAAATGACAGTGCAGTAACAACAACACCATAGCGAGACATGTGGATGCACTCATTAAGTATTTATAAACTGCTGAAAATGAAGTGCTTACTGCTGTATTTATTGGATTTCAAGACAAGGTTTCCCCTTCATTTAACATGGGGAAAATAGCCTCTTGTCGTGGAATTGCTTACAAGGAGACCGGAAGAGCGGGGTGGGGAGACAGCTACTGTAGTTCTGGCTCCAGCCCCAGCTCCAATTCAGGGTTGGGGCTGCAGCTGTAACTGCAGCTGCAGCCTGACCCCTTTCCCTCCATCTACCTCTTACTTCCCAGAAGCCTCGGGGTCCTCCATCCCTTCTTCCTCCCATCTTCCACCCCTCCCTGCAGCTTCTGCCTTAATGCTGTCCCCACTCCTCCCTGTCCCCAACCACTCACTCTTACTCTGTGCTGTTAGGCCCTATGAAACACAGCTCCAACCTGGCTCAATAGCAGTAGTAGTTCTAGCTGGGACTCGAGTCATATCACCACTGCTAGACCACCACTGCCTCTCCCACCACCTGTCTGCCTACAGGCTCCCCATTATCTGCCCCCACCATCACAATCCCCTCTGCTATTGCTTTCCGTGCTGCAGCACTAGACACACACACACACACACACACACACACACACACACAACAACCCTCCCAATAATTAGATTCTATACATGGAATTATTAAAAAATTATAATCCTCCATATATATAGAAAATAATTAGTGAGTGGGTTGTTTTGAATTCGGGGGTTATGTTGGATTTCCGTAAATATGGTAGTACTAGTTAATCCTCATAACATTTTACAATTAAACAAGACAGTTTAATTTAGTTGCATGAAAGATCATATTGGCATTGGGAGGTGTGAGATGAAGAACTTAGCATACCCAAAAGGCTCAAAACTCCTGATATTTCTTACCTGACTAAGTCGCTTGGCTTTTTAAAGCTTTTAGGACAATATGTACAACAGTTGGCATATTTGGGCTCTGCTTCCAGTTCTGCTTGCTTATCTTTGATCTCACTAATTCTATCCTTTTCTGCAGCAGACTGGACAAGAACTTTTTCTGAGACCGTCGCACTTTCTTGAGGTCTAATTTTTGCAAGTTCTGCTGTTTCTTCTTCTGTGAAAGTGATGACACCAGGCCGAGATTTTCTAGAGGTCCTCTCAGAATTTTCATCATCTTCTTCCAACCCTACAGCTATTTAAAAAGTACAAGAGTTTATTTAATCTTATCTGGGATTATAAATTACAACATGTGTTAATCATATGGTTACTGCATGGTGCCAATATGACAGTGTTAAAGTTGTTGGGGTATAATGTATTTTACCCAAAGTTTCTAATACATATTCTCAATGCTAACTCCACTTTTGCTTAGCTACATTTAAACAGAAACAAAAAAATCCTATTAGAAAATACAGCTCTAGTAAGCACACTTGTTTTTTTCTACAGCAAAACTAACAAGTAAACCTTGAATACAAAACCTTTTATAGCTCATAACAACTCAACTAGACTTCTAGATGCATGTGTCTGTGGCGTTCACAAGCGTGTGCATGTATGTGTGTCTACGCATGCACATCCACACAAATAAATATAATGTAGGTGGTCAATACTGAACTTTGAATTCCATTTTTTAAATTACTTTTTCAACAGAACTGATTTTAAATTCTTCAGAAAATACTAAAACACAAAAATTCCACCACTGTAGGATCTCCCCTTCATGGAAATACCCACACACTTTTCTACTAATATATCAAGCTTTGTTTGCATCCATATAAATCTGAATTAAGATATTTTTTAAGCAAGAGATTTCCATAAGAAAGAAACCAGGTTGGTAGACTGTAAATGTAAGAATGCACACAAAGTAGAAATATGAAAAATATTTTGACAAGTCATTTGATATTTGCCACATGAAACAATTTTAATAAATAAAATACAGAGTATTATCACAGTTATACATGCAGTAAAATCTGTTATCTGGCATTTATCCAGAATACTTAATTAACCAGAATTACAGTGGTGGAACACACCCAGTGCCGCGTCACACCGCTTTGCTGCCTGCTGCACCACTGTGAGGGTACCTGCGCAGGGTATCCGACTGTGCACACCTCTCCCCCCTGCTGCAGCAGCATGCAGCTGGGCTGCCCTGGGTTTGGGGTGGCTAACTATTATGGCATTTTTATCTGTATACTATTTTATTCTTTATAAGTATGTTATACTGTAATGCATTGTACACTAATTTTTGAAAATTTGCACTACAAGTATGGCACTGTCTTCGGAATTTTTAGAGAACCATCACCCTCCATTTCTCATTCATGCTGGATAAGAGAGATTTTACTATATATTGAATATCATTTCAACATTTACTTTTCAGCTGTTCTGATCTGTATATTTTGTTTCCTCTACTGATTTAAGAAAAAAAACCCCCAAAAAATCAGTTTTACTGACTCATTAGGCACATGCTTACATTTTGGAATGAAAAAAGTTATAAATCACAGCTCTAGCATCACATGAATGTAATTTGCTTATGATCATTTCTGTATCAAAAAGCACTAACAGGAAAAAAATAAGCTGCTCACCTCCTCCTCCTCCTCCTGCCTCTCCAGCTGTTGTTACTGCAGAGGAAACTGCCTGGTGTTTTTTCATGTGCTTTTTGCAGTGAACAGTTGTTCGGAAACTCTCATCACAAAATGGACACTTGTAAGGCTTCATGCTCATATGAGTTGCCATGTGTCTGGTAAGGCTGCCATTGGTAGTAAAGGATGTATTGCAAATGTTACAGCTGAATGCTTTAACTCCTTAAAGAAACAGGGGGAAAAGTATTTAATATATCCAATACATTTACATATAATATTGACAACTCCCAAACCTGAAGTCACTTAAGCAAATATAGATTTTGAGTAGTTACCTGTATGGGTCTTCTCATGCGATTTAAGAACTCCTGAGGAAACAAACCCACGGCCACAAAGTTGGCACTTATAGGGCTTCTCGCCAGTATGTGATCGCACGTGCTGCTTCAAATGGCTGGATTTCTTAAAACCCTTGTTGCAATACTCGCATCTATTTAAGAAAAGGTAGTTTTCAAATAGTGTTATATTGATGCACCTTACAAGTGTCGTTTAAAAAAATCTCTACTGTCTTAACTGGAAACTCTGAGGTACCTAGGACTTAGATGGATAGAATCAATCAAGTGTTTAATGAAAATATTTTGGTCTTCTGTTTTGTTTTCACAAAATCCATCAACTTGTGGAACTTGGTTATTTAGGGCAAATAGTGTAATATGTGGTGGTCCTACAGTGACCAGAATGATCAGGAACTTCTAGTCTTTAAGTCTTTCTTTAGATGTTCCAATCAAGACGGTCAAGACTATGATCTCAACATCTGGTTGAAACAGATGCGGTCAGTATATCATTTCTTCTTCCTTTGCTTCTGTTTTGTTAATATATTCAGTGCTGCCATTCAGTGGTATGGTAGAATGTAAATTCTGCGCAACTTGCAACCGTATTTATCACATGAAATTTGTACAAAAGGATATATGCTTTCACAAACATGAGGTTACATTAAAAAAATCCATTAAGAACAGTTCAAGAGTGTGGTTCAACATCTTCTGAATACAGTATCCTCTCTTCACTGAGTGAATCACAATGATCATTAACATAACTGCATAAAGGGCTTGTTCCCCCCATCTCTCCTTCACTGTCTTATTTCAAAGTTATAGACTGATTTTCAAAGTGTACAGCTGGTTTCCAAAGCCCTTGACGGTATCTGTATTGCCTACATTTAAAAAGTAATACAAGATATTTAAAAAGTTATAAGACTAAGATTAAAAATAAAGTAAAACAGACCTGTAGGAACGCCTACTTTGATCTTCACTATCCTCAAGAAAATGGGGGCGTTGGCTATGCAGTTCAAGTTCTTCTTGTGACTGATCTTGTATCAGGCGAGTAGTCTAGAAATCAAAGTAGTCAGAAATCTTAAAACTCACCTATAGCAAAATTCAAGACATGCGAACATGTAATAAAGACTCAAAGCATCTCTATATCCCAAATGTTCAAATGAAAAGATTCAGAATCTGCAATTTGCTTATTTGTAAAATTTATCGTAAAAATAAAACCAATGTGCCTTCTGACCATGAGATGAAGGGAACAAAGATGCAGAACAACAGAATAATCTTTTTATAGACTGGGAATTAATGGAACCAATGCAGTGTCTCTTCCAATCTGGGAATCTACAAAACCCTAGTTAGGTGTTCTGATAATTCAAGGCAAGTAAGGATTTCAGAAATAGAAAGCAGTCTCTCTACATAGTATCCTACCTTCTAAATCAGGCATATCCCCAGGGGTCCTTGCAAAGGAGCTAGTAGATACGCGTAGGCGGACAGGGATGGAGCACTGCCACCCAACACCCTGCAACACTGCCTCCCAGGAGCAGGGCCGGGGTGGGGTGGGGAGGGGGCTGAGAGCAACGGCTCCCCTCTGTGGGCCACACAGATTCCACCTGGACACCGGGGGGGGGGGAGGGAGGGGTTGCATGCAGTGATGGGCACTGCCACCATCCACCACCTTGTGCTGCCACTGCCACCCCCTCCCCCACTCTGCCAGGGGTGTACCCAGAAGGGGTACATTCTTTAAAAAAAGTTGAAAATCCCTATTCTAAATTAATCTAACAACCAGGTGATAAAAAACCCAGTGCTGACAGTTATTACTACCTTTCAATGCCTAAACTCTTTTCTTAAGACAAATGACAGCGCAGCCTTACAGAGAGGCTGGCACTCCATGAAGGCTGCAGAGAAAATAAGCTCTAGTACCTGTATCTGAAAAATACTCTCATCTCCAGAGACACTAAAATCCACCTTCTAATATTACTGATAGACATTAATTTACTTCTGTAATTGGGATCCAACTAATTTTATGTCGGATCCTAAAAATACCATGGCTTGTCACATGGATCCTGAACACCCAATAACTGCCGCTTGTTCCCAGTGCCTGGGGAATTTTAAAAAGTACACCTGTAGCTAGACTGCAACCACAGCCTTGATGGCTCCTCAGATTCAGAAATCAGGTACAGAGCCAACAGCCCTGGGTCAGACAGCCCAGTACCACTCATACTTTTTGAAAGTCCCTGTAGGACAGAAACTAGAGATCAGAGAGCTTCTTCTGATGCTCCCTGATAGCAGGCTTATGGCACCCCCACCTCCATCTGCCTTGAGGGGTGGCCAGGACCAGAACCCAGAGCTGCCACCCACCTGATCCTGCTGATTGGGTAGACAACAGCTGTGCCTCAGACCTGGAGGCTGCTGCAAACTGAATGCTGAAGCTCAGCTGAGTGTCAGGATTTGGTCTGGGGCATCCCCAAAATGCCACATACTCAGTTTAAGTTGCAGAACAAACAAGCCACAAGATGTTCCAAATTATATTGAACATCTCTGTGGCTCATTTGCTATATTACTACATTACAAATTGGCTTTAACATATGGCACACTCACATTTATGGTGTGAGGAATATATGACTCGCACATTACTTTAGGTCTCTAATCCACATTTACAACACTTGGAAGGGTACAAAACAATCATATACTAGGTTTTAACTATCATGAAAACAACAGTAACTACAGAATGCCTTTAAATTAGGTATGGTTAGGGTAAACAAAAACTTATGTCAAAAAAAATTATGAAAAAGCACATAATCAGCAACCAGAGATTCTGAGACATCTTTAGCCATGAAAATTCCATAATTTTATGTCACATATCTTCCATCTGCCGATTTAAGTTCCCTTTTAAATTTTTAACATTTAGCATGTCCATATCATACACATCTCTAAAATTTTAGTTTTAAGAAAGCATCAAAGAAAGCGATACATTTGTATCTTCTTTTTAAATGTAGCTGGAACAACAATATATGTATTTAGTGGTTTTTGCGCTTTAAATAGAAAATAAGCAAGAAAAATCTTGAGATTTACCACCTCATTTTATGGTTGTACAGCCATTCTCTAGAAGAAGCCAATGTCTCCACAAGAAAGTCAACATCACAAAAAAAGTAAAAACAAATTCTATGTTTTATACTCACTACATTAATAGTGTCTGTGTTTGTAACCTGGAGCAGATTTGGCTGATGGTAACTTGTTGAAAGAGCCTGAGATTCAAGTGTGCTTGAATCCTGTAGCTGCTGCACAGCTGGAAATTGATTCTGTTGATTGTAGCTATCATTCACTGTAAAACCTGTCATAAATTAAAGAAAATCAGAAGCTTTGAATAACAGAATGTACAGCATTTAAATAGGACATGAACAACAGAGCACTATTTTGAAGCCTGATTTTAAAAAAGAATAACAGCCAAAAAATATAATATCATACCCTTTGCTGGTAATTGGTAAAATGCATGAGCATTCTGGGCATCTACTAAATATTCATGTAAGAGTTACTTACCATTAGCTGGAATTCTATTAGGCAATCTCCTCCACAGAACAACACTGTTTGAAGTTTCTTCAGGATGCCTTATCTCAGAGCCATTGAAATTTTGAATTTCTTGTATGTAAGCATGCATGTGTCAAACAGGTTGACCCAGCTCCCTTTATCCATGTTGGTACCACGCTCCCTTTATTACACTGGAAGCTGATCACAAGGATGCAAAGCTCAGTGGGGAGGATGGCGGGTGAGTGGAGGAGATGTCCCAATAGGAGAACTCCAGTTTTTGATAAAGTAACCCCATTTTCTCCTACTTTGGATCTCCTCCACATATTCCCACTCTTTAGATTAATAGTAGAGTAGTGCCTTTCAGAGGCAAACTGCAAAGTAAAACTAAAATGTTGTTCATTCACATTACTATAAAAAAAATGCCTCAAAATTTGTTCTTTTGGTTATATCAAATCCTACCTCCTTCTTTGCCAATGTAATAAACAAACTGATGACTGGCTTATAATAGGATGATTGAGAGCCAGTAAAGTATAGCTCAGATTTCCAACTGTTTTGATGTTATCAAACAATCTTCAACCTCCACCCCTTTTTTGATAAAAAGATAGTATGATATTTCTTATATAAAAAGTCAGTCAAAGTTTTCATGGGAAAAATGAGGCCACAATTATTTGTTCTAAAACAAAAAACCCCCCCAAAAAACCAGTACTAGGAATTAAATTTTATTCTTTCTATGCAGTTTGCCTGTAATGGACAACAGAGAAGAAGAATAGGAGAACAGTGTAGAATTGTATAACCATAGACAACCACAATACCATCAAAGGCAAAATAGCAATGCTTACAAAATATTTGAAGATTACTACACATTATTAACTGGGATGCATCACATGAAACCGGAAGTTTCTTAGTACTCAACTTCAAAACAACTTTTCTTTCCTTTTTGTGATAATCAGAAAGCTTAGCTCAGTCATAGCTAAATTAGTTTCCTGGTTGAAGGAAGTGACAGACTAAAAAGAAGCCCAAAGAAGAGTCACACAAAAAGATTTACAATGATAATCTAGAGGATGTTTAGGGACAAATTTTGTAGGCAAAGAAACTATTTCAAAGAACCCATTGATGGCATTTTGGAGAAAAAAACATTAAACTCAAAGCAAGGATTATATAAGGCCTTCTGAAGAACACGAGAAAAAAATAGGGAAATAAATGTTAAGTATAGTGGAAAAGCCACCTATAAATTCAGTGTCCTTTTCAGTAGACAAAAAGTATTAATATATTAGAACATTACTTCTTTTACATGATATGGACATCCTGAAAAATTGCTGAGAAATCCCTGAACAAATCTCAGACTTTGTTTCAAAGTCCTAAGAAAAATGACCAGTAATCAAAGGTGTCAATGGGTCATCCTGGAGAATTAAACACCACTTACAAAAAGAAATTCTGGAATAAGCATGAATTAAGGATATAAGAAGCAGGAGATGTGATACAAGCTGGTTTGTTTAATCCCTTTTATTAGGAGCATTTTCCAATGTTCATGTTTTAATTATTTCTGGGAGTTTGATAAGCAGCTTCTCTATCCTGTGCACATTGGTAGTATTTACTACATAATATACATCCACAATGATTCTATTGTATTGATGGGCAGTTTAAGATTTAAAGGCATTAAAAGTGACACAAGAAACCTGTACCAGAGCCAAAAATAGAATAGAGATCTTTTGATTCTCAATCCTATGCTTTATCATTATACTATGTGTCCTGAAGACCCTTACACATTTTCTTTCATCAGGTATAGAATTGGAGGGATATTTAAAATTAGGCAAAGTCGTATCACAGGAGAGTCACCCTTCAGTGCTCGATGAAAGTCTGTACTACTTATAATACAATTATTTAGATCTGAAACTTACTGCCTTGTCTTGTAGGTATCATCCAAAATTATTTCCTGTCCATTTTCACCTGATGTACTGCAGAACAAAACACTCTGGAGATCAATACACTATCAAAGAAGTATGTTTTGCCTACAAGAATCACAAATAACTCATGGACTGTTAACAGGAAAAACCTTTGAGCGTTCAATCATGATCTGGAGGCTACTTCCACAACTAACAAACCTTTCAAACAGTATCAGTTCTAAGGTACTTAAAAGCAATTATGTGAATTAAGAGTCCCAAATAAATATTCTCCTTTTATACTTTCTATTCAATCTATTGAAAGTTGGTCAAATCAAACAATCTACATCATTGGAAAAAAAACTTCAGGGGCCTGAATGAGCTGCAGCTGAAAGAATGGAGATCACAAATCATGATTTCAGCATGTTATTTGATAGAATGCCTAGGTAAAGCAAAACAGAAGTCTAACACCCAGGATATCTTCATATGGGTTCAGAATCATCCTATTACAGATCACAGCAGTTTGAAAAACCTGTTCCACTACTTATATAAATCTATACTAGTAGCATCTAACTGAGATCACAGAGAGCGTCAGAGAAGGAAGCAGTGAAATGATGCCCTAGACTACAGAGCATTTGATGCCACTTGATCCAAAAAAAATCACTTTTCTATGAAACAGATTCCTTTGCCTGCTACTGACCTCTGAAGATTTCAAATGAAAGGGCATGTGACATGCACAAGTAATAAAAAAAAATCTTGGCCCTTTACCATTCTTGATGACTTCAAAGCTTGTTTGAGGGAATAAGTGATTCCACTGCCAACAGCAGACATGATCAACACACTATACAAGTCAAATGATTTAAGGAAAGAAGGACTGCTGAAGAAAACAGACATCATAAAAAGAGGATGCAACTTCAAAACTTTAAAGAAAATGTATGTGTACAATCCTGAGGTCTGTGTAGATGTAAAGACCTGGGTTTCTTTACTGCCAAACCCAAAGACTGTATTTTTAATTAACAACTATGAAGATTTAAACCACTTCAACATTGTTTTATTATGAAGTTTAGTATCAAACCATATATTTAACAAGAAAGTAGCCCAGGGTTAGGAACGTTTTTGGGCAGAGTGGCAAAAACACCTACAACCTCAACTTGGTAAGATGTTGGCATGCCAGGGGTGGACAGCGAGGGAGCCATGAGTGCCCAAATCCTTTTTACGGCAGTGCAACCCCGACCCCTTCCCTGCCATCCACCCTGAGGTGCACATGCCAAGCAAAATGCCTTCAAGTGCCATACCCTGGCACCTGTGCCAGGGGTTGCCTACCCCGATGTAGCCTATCAGTACCAAGGAAAGAGAAGATACAATGTCTTCGACTTAAATGTCCTATATAATTGGCAGGAAAAAGGAACTAAGGAGCATGAAGCACAGATGCAGACACAGGGAGAGGGTCGACCAATTTAACGCATGCATCCGCGCATATGCTTACCTACCTGAAATTCAAAAATTTTGAAGGGCTCCAGAATCTTCAAGGAAACTTCAAAGAGTAGGGAATCTGTGGATGAGATTCCAAGTAGAAGAGGAAAAATCTTATACAAATGAGATTTTTTTTAAAATAAATTATGTTTCGGTTTCCTGTACCACTTTTGTAAATTTGAGATGATTAATGAAATCATTGACAATTCAAATAGTGGTGGTCAGGTGTGAATTTCTTCATTCTCTCTCCATTTCATTTGGAAAAAACTAAGATGCAACTGATGTCAAAATACCAAGAATATAAAAAGACCTGAAATCAGGATTTAGTAAATCTAATGGCTTAATTTTGTCTCAAAAATCTTATATAAAATCTAAAATAACTTTAAGCATGTTAACCATTGCAATATGAAATAAACTATTGTAGCTTGAACAATACATAAAAAAGACGCAATAAAATCTTTGTGAAGAAAGATGCATAACTAGACATGGGAGTAATTTTAAAATAGAATCAATGGGAAACAATAGGAACTTAAACTATTTACATACAAGTACAGATCATCAATAACCACTCCACAATACAACTGATACACGTACTCCCCTAAAGTCCAAATTTTAAACCTATCCTAAAGTCCCTCAGTGAAAAAGGTGCAATTTCTACCTTCCACATGTTTTCCACCCACCAGCAAACTTAGCCAATATCAGAACAAAAGTTTTCAACTAATTACGATTACAAGATTTACTGTAGCAGAACCCAATGAACTAAATCAGAATTAAGGTGTGGGAGACCAAATATAAAATGCATCTAGAAAGAATTCTGAGACAAAGTAAAGGAGGGGAGTGTTATGGTGCTAGTGCCTGGAGTATAGATAGAATGATGGAAGAAATTCTGTTCTCCAGTCTCTGAATGAAAGATTGGAGATGGACAAAGACTGGAACAGAATGGAAGGGATGCAGAGCAAAAAATGGCTAGTCATGGAATGAGAGGAGAGAAGGGAAGATAAAAGGTTACATAGGGTATGAAAGGATATAAGACAAGGTATGGAATATACTGAAGGTAGGTACACTGATGCATGGAAAGAGGTAAAAGAACACAGGAGTGGTGTTGTGCCTTGTCTGCATTGTGCGGATCAAGGGGAGAGGGTAATGGAAACCACACAAACAAGTGGAGATGGGGAGGGAGGGAGATTTTTTCCTTCATATTTGAAACTTTTTAAAAGTTACATCAACCCTAAAAGTTTGGTAACTACTAAAAAAAACAACAACCCAGATAGCTTAACTAAAAGACACCTCTTTCATTTCAGTCATCCACTACCCATGCCCTTATTTTATGCAGATATCAATTCCACCATCACACTTTCTTCTTTTCTCCTTTCTACTTGCTAAAGCCTGTAAGAAATGAGGCTCTTTTTCCTGGGCCTGGGCAAGTTACCAGAACTGCCTTCTTCCCGCCCTATTTAAAACTTTTGTTGCTCACTGAAGAGGCAAACTCCTGAACAAAAACATTTTAAAGAAGAAACAGTTGAAAGTATTTTTCAACAGAATTAATCTAAAATTGAATGACTTAAATATTCTTTGAAAAAATTCTACAACTTAAACTAGTTCTGTAGTTTAGGAATCTGATAACAAACGGCTAAGAGAGTCAGGCGGCTCTGATTAATCTAGCACCCTTCCCTCACTCAATATTCCCTCAGTAATATATTACTTGCCCCTCATCATACCTGGTCTAATCTCTCAATTTGGTATTTTAACTTCTGCACATATTTTTGTAAATTTTAAAAGACTTTTGAATTTGCATAGATTGTAAATTTGATGTACTGAAATTTTATGTATAGGGTATCTTTAGCAACAATGTAAAATTCTTTGCAGACATTCATTAATCTTTATAGTACCTTGTGAAGGAGGCAAAAATTATTGCCGCAAGTTTACTTTTCTGAAGTTGAGGCAGAAGTTATGAAGACTCCTGTTAACTTAAGTTAATGACAACAAAAGGGATACAATAAAAAATATCCTAACAAAACAGAAATCACTTCAAAGAAAACCTAGAGAAAATTTAAGCAAACAAATCCTAATACTTTCTGATTACAATTTTTAATCCAAAATAACAATAAAGATGATTTTTTCATTAGGTCTCTTTCTTGTGCATGCACGAACTAGACACACATTTATCCAAATTCTAGGGGTACAGATCTAAGGTAGCTTGTAATACCAATACTTTAAGTCCTGGCTTACAAATAGCTTTCATTATAAAAACTGTTATTTATTTCTAACCTTGTGATAATCCCTGCTGATCAAATGACTGTTGTGCTATAGCTTGCTGATCAAATTGATTCATGTTTTCCTGTAAAGTGTGCTGAGAAGTCACAAACCTATCTGAAACAAGGAACACAAATTCAAGAAAAGAAAATGTAAATGATTGCTCCAAAATAATTTTATTTTAGAGGGCATTAATTTTAGACCAAATTAAAATTATCACCCAACAGGAAGTGCTGGAGATTTTAAATCTCCACTTTGTTTATTAAACGTTTTATTTGTTTGGGGAGGAAGGGGTTATATAGTTTTTACCAATCAATTCTATTAAAGAGTGAAAACAAACAAAAACATATCTCATTTCACCACTACAGCTACTCTATACTAATATAACAAACAATATTTTTGTGATCTCTCTATTGGACATGTGCATTGTTTTGTAACAACCTTAAAAGGTGTGCAATATATCAACTGCAGTGATGTTATACAGTAAAAGCTCTGTTATCCGGCATCCCCCAAGAATGGGGGATGATGGATAACAAAATATGCTGGTTAATTAAGCAGCCCCAACTGCTGCTTCTCCCGCCGCATCCCTACGCCCCTTCCACCACATCGCTGCTCCTCCCACTGCATTGCCGCCCTCCCGTGGGCCCCATGGGACTGTGAGACAGGCCCCGCACAGCCCCACACAGGCTATTATGCCCCCAGGCTGTGGGGCCTTGGCAGCACAGGTTGCTTTGCCCCGGGCCATGGGGGCTCAGAGAAACTAAAAGTGCCACAGTGGGCACTTCCGGTTTCACTTTTCCTTACAAGCCGGCACACTGGTTAACAGAGCATGCCAGCTCGTAAGGTGCCGGTTACCAGATAGCTTAGTGTATAACGTTTTCTTTCCACAAAGTATTCTCTTGCATATTTGTTCAATATTTGCATTAGATTTGGTAGCCAAATACACAAAGCAAAATTTTTACAAAATGTTTTTACTTAAATTTTATATAATAAAAAGAGAAAGAATTAAATTTTCAAATAACTGAACTTCTACACAAAATACACATATTTTTTCTAATTTCAGTTGTCCTAAAAAACTAAATTTGTGGAAATTTTCAATAATTCAGGAACTCATTCTAAACTTCTCATATTTAGCATAGGTTTCATGTTATGAACATTTACCTTCATCTTGCTCTAATCGCTGATCAGCCAATTGTTGCCCCAGAGCTGCTTCTTCTGTCCCAACTACTTGCTGTTGATCTAGTTCTAAAATAGCTTGCTGATCTGTTGTAACAGCTTCTGATTGCTGTAACTCATCACTCTCAATCTCCACTTGCATCTGTGTAGAAACATGAATGCTCTGCTGATCTACTGTGGAATCATCTATTGAAGCAGCTTGTTGGTGCTGCTGAAGCTGTTGTGCAAGTTCATATCTGAGAAATAAGGAAGTAAAGTTTCTTTCACTGGTAAATAATGAAAAGGCAATAGCCATGCCGAGTCAGACCAAAGGTTCACGTAGCTCAGTACTTTGTTTCCAACAGTGGCTAGTAGGGGATGATTTAGAGCAGTGGTCACAAACACTTAGCATTTCCACACTGGATCTGGGGCTCCCTGTGAGCTGGGTCCAGTCCACAAGGAGCTTCATGGGCTGGATCCAGACCACCTTCAGTAGTGTAGTACCCCAGCAGCAGCATTATGCAAGCTGAGCTGCATCACGTCGGGCAAAGCAGAGGTTACCTTGCACACTGATTCTGAAACATAAGCTTTCACGAGCAACAGCTCACTTCCTTCAGGTGCTATGGAAGGACATGCAGAGAACAGGCCATCACACAGAAGGAGAGTTATAAATATAGAAGTCATGGAAAGGGTGGGGGGTTGGTAAAGGAGGGAACGAGGGCAGTGCTGAGAAAGGCAGAGAGAGTTGAAGAAAACAACAAAGACTTACAACATTAGAGACATAAGTGTCACAGAAACTAATCCAGATAATGGGGTAACACACCGCAAGCCCTTTTTAGACCACATTTAAATCACAACTGATTTAAGATGATTCTTAAATCAACTGATCACTGTAGATGATTTCTTGTTTCACAATTTTGTGTTCAAACATATTTTTAAAATTCTGTAGCAGCTATTCTGAAGTCAACAACTGAATGTCCAGGGAAGCTGAAGGGTTTTAGTTTTGTGTATTTCTGGACTTGATATGACATCAAACCCTCAAATCAACACATCCTCCAAAAGCCTGTCTAATCTGCCTTTGAACCATATTATACAATCAGGCTCCACAGCAGTCTTGGGCAATAAGTTCCACATGTTAATTATGCATCAACTGAAATTGTACTTCCCTTTGTGTATTTTAAACCTGCTGCCAGATCATTTAATTGGATGCCTCCTACTTTGTGTACTGTGAGACATAATAAATAACAGTCCCCTATTTATTTTATCTACACTGTTTAGAATTTTATAACTAGTGCTAGAGTTGTAGCGGGTTGTCTGATAACTCTCCACAGTTTTTATTTTCCCTGCCCACATAGGGAATAACATGAAGCATAAAACAACCAATAACTGACTAAACCACATTTTGCTGTCTTTTTCCCAGACCCTGGGAGAGTACCTGGGCTTGGTGTTTCATCTTCTAGCCATGCAGCTTTTCTTCTCTCTCCCAGCTACCTTTCCTGGGAGCTTTTAACTCACTCTGGGTCAGTCAATTATTCTCATCAGCTGGCCCAGTCCTCCTAGGCAGGCTTGCAATCATGTCATTAGTGCCTGCAGCTAGGCTGCAACCCCTGAAGCATGTAGCCTTCCACAGGAGCAATGTTGTAGCAAGAGGCAAAATGACATGGCCAGACACCCCAGGCAGCAACCAAAAGCCTGTGCGTGCGTGGCAGCTAACACAACTGTGATCATGCAGCTGAAACATCAACAATTTTTTTTCTGTGCCCCTCACCCAGGTTGATGCCCAGGGCCTCAGTTGCTTCACCTTAGTTATGCCACTACTCATACCTATGATATGTAAGACATATGCAAAAGCAAGATCCAATAAAAGACAATGTTCCCCAAAATTTCCTAGGATTCTAGACATGTCTTGCATCATCTCTGTCATTTCTTTACCAAGCGGCAAAACACCAGTCTTTCCAGACTCTCCTCATGCAGAAGTTATTCCATACTATTGATAAATTACTGCTGACCTTTTGTCATAACTTTTCTTGTTCTATCATATTAGACATGGGCTGACCAGAACTGCAAATAGTACTCAAGATGTAGAGCAGGGCACACAATGGATTTATAAAATGGCAAAAATAAAATTTATAAAAATTTCAGTTTTGTTTCAATTCCTTTCCTAATGATCTATCTGGTAATTTGTACTACTATTTTCATAATTTGCCCTTACATATGAGTAAGACCAGCACATTCTTACGCTGAGTTTTAACAAGGGCGTTTCCCCACCTTAGTCATACAGTTAGTATCTGTTACAGAGCTAGTCTCTACTCACAGAGAAAGAGCAGGGAAGGATCGGGGGAAGAGGGAAAACATGCATTACATTTTTAAGACTTGGCACTAAATTTGGTCAATCTTTACTTCAGTTGAACTTTATACTAGTAACAAGATCCAACACTGACAACAATGAATAAGTACTACGATGATGAACAAATGATGCCTTTGGAAATAAAAGAGCCGTTTCTACACCTGTTTTGTTTCTACAAACTTTTATCCCCAGCCAATATGCACCAAGAAAAAAGTTCTGACCATCCAAAATTTATCAGGAGTAAAACTGTAAGCAAAAATCTCCTTAGTGGGTGCCTCTACCTGAGATATTTACAGCGGAGTGGTCTAATTAGCTCCACAGCAAATGTCTCAGGGTCTACACGTGCAGCACTGTCATGCTACAAGAAACTAATAAACTCTGCAGCAACACACATGTAGATGCTGACGCAGCTGGCTGGAGCACAAAGATGCTTCAGCGTAGGGGCTGCCTACCACCTAACCCCACACTGGAGCACCCTTGTGACCCAGCCAATCCCTTCACAGCACATTGAGCTGGGCAGGAGCAGCCCAGGTTTGGCAGGCTGACTCCCACTGCCCTATCCCAGCTGGAGCTGCTCCAACCAAGTTCAACATGCAATGGTCTCAGAAGCACATTCAAATGGTGTGCCCAGGAGCAATAAACCCGGGCACAGTAAATGCTGGAGTTTCTTGCTGCACCTTAATTGCATGTTGTAGACATGCCCAGTGAGTAATACTGAAAGTAATACCTATGCATGAACTAAATAGGACTTGAGGTTCAGAGTTTAGTTAATGTTATAGAATCCAGACAATAAGGAATAGCTTGTAAACAAATCCTGAGGTTTCAAGAAAGCTTCTAACTAGACTAGTGAAATAAACTGAAAAATTAAAAAAAAAAAGCTGACAACTTACCTATGTGTTTTCATGTGCTTTTTACAGTTTAACGAAGTTTTGAATGTTTTCTGACAATATGGACACATGTATGGTCGAAGATCATTATGGATCCCCATGTGTCGCCTGAGGCTACCGCCAGTAGTGAAGGCCCCGTTACAAATAAGACACTTAAAAGCTTTCAATCCAGTATGCGTACGGATATGTGCTTTTAACACCCCAGCTGACACAAAACCTCTTCCACACTGAGAACATTTAAATGGCTTTTCACCAGTGTGTGACCTTTTTAAAGAGAAAACATATTAGAGACAGATTACAGGTCTGATTTCTTAAGTCATTCAAAACAAAAAAGAAATAGTTAAAAAACCTGCCCAGAAGGCATTTAATTCTATTCAACAAAATCTGAACATCTAAGTTTTAATAAGCTATATTATTAAACAGTCCTGATCGTTCTCCTGCCCCTGCTGCAGCAGATTATTCAGGGCATAGATTGGGTTTATAAATCACCTGCATACTCACATGACAGCCTCCACCCCGCTCCTCTCTCTTTCCCCTCTCTCCTTTCTCCTTTTTACCTTTCCCTTTTCTCCCTCCTTTTTACTTTCCCATTTCTTGGGGGGCAGGGGCGGAGAAAGAGAGAAAAGATGCAGTCATTTTCACTTGCAAAGGAAAAACATTATTAAACTTACTCATATTATTCTAGGTCTGTCTGTAAGTACCACCTAGTAAGACTTTATATTCAGTTACTTATAATTAGAGTTGAACAATTTGACCTGAAAATTTGTTTGCTGAATTTCTGCCGCAGGTTGGGGTGCTTTTTTTTCCCTACTTTGTTTTGCTGGCCCAATTTCAGTTAAAACAATTAAACTACTTCCAAGAAAGGTCAGGGAATACTTGTTCCAATCATGTGGAAAAACTTTCTGACAAGCTTTTCTTAGCCTCTCTCTACATTACAGAATTCTGCTGGCAGAATACGTCAGGGTCAGAAAAAGATTACTCAGTAGCTAACATTGTTTTGCCACCAAAGCCTCAGTATGGATGCAGCTCTTTCAACAAAAGGTGCCTTCAGATGACAGAGCTTATGTCTTCTGAGTGAGACATTGGTGGCTCAACAACAGAACATACTCTTTTCTGCTAACAGAATAGCAGCTACACCACAAGGGCCAACTTCACCACTGCCATTAAAGCAGGAGTATGTCATATACCGTAAACTGGTGGTTCTCAACCTTTTTACATTCAAGGCACTCCTCAGAAAATGCCAGCTCTTACAGTAATTTTCACTTATTTTTTAACTATGGAAAACTAACAGAGCAGTTCTTCTGGTCCAAATAACTCAGAAAGACCAAAACAGGTCAGAATGCTTTTAACACTATTAATTCTTATTTAAAATTGCTGGATATATCTTGTGAATCATGTTTGTACACTTAACAATGCAAATACTGTGTGGCATAGTGCCACACCTTTAAAGGAGTTCAAGACACTCCAGGGTGCCACAACACCCGTGTTGAGAATCACTAGCATAGACACAGTCACAGGTAAATTAAACCACTCATGCCTGTTAATGAGAGGTATGAGGCATCCCAGTCTGGCATGGGAAGGCTAAGACATGTTGTGCCTAAAACATGTCTTTTGCTAAAGTGTATATCCACACAGCTTTAGGCAATTTTTTTTTTTTAACTGAAAATTTGCAGTTTGCAAATAGTTAGTAGAGATGTTACTAATGTTCCATTGTTAAATTTTCTGTGCATTCTGTCCATCCTGAGCAGACTAATCCAGGCCTTTTTTTCCTGCATGTGCAAATCCAAGTTGCTATGGGCCATACACCAAAACTGAAAGGAGTGGAAATTGTGCTTTCAATGTTCAGGCAAGATGGAGAGGACCTACCCAATTAGAATGAGGAAAGGAACTGGAGGGTGGGCATGGGAGCTGGAACAATCAATTAGCGTGAGATGACTAATTAGGAGGAAGAGGGAGAGACTAGGATATTGCAACTGAGAGCTGGGGTGAGGAGACTGGCATTGGGAGGCCAATAAGTGAAATAGGATGCGTACTGGAAGGCTGTGGGAACAGAGGGGCTGAAATCAGACAAGAAGCCAGTGTTTGGGGAAATGGGGCCTAGTTGGTCATGGAGATTGAGCACTGGATAAGAAGTCTGAAGAGAACAGGACTAAAACTGGGAGCCAGGTTAGGGAAGAAACAACTTGGACAGGAACATGCTTAAGAGAACAAGGCAGAAAAGGTCATTGCTTGGGGTTGGAACAGCCTCAAAAATCTGCAACTAGGATGGTATGTTCTCTTTCAGAACCTAGAATGGAAACCAAGATCCCAGAGTCTCTTTGTTTCTCTATGCATATCTGCAATTCCACTAGCAAAACATACCATCTCCTCTACTGCTAATCCAGCTGGAAGATGACAATCCATTAATGCTTAGTTATTCTCTCAGCACATGTGATGAAAATATCCCCATTGTTGGAATATTTAAGGGGAAAAAAACACAGGCTTTCATATGCAACTTTACAAAGGTTTACACATTACTAGAGGCATTTACTTTAAAAGCCGTTTTTGCTTTTGTTTGTTTAAGGATAGTCAAGTTAGCATTATAAAAATATACACAGCCTCCACCTCCATGGTCAACTTCATGGGTCAACTTTAGTGTTTAATACTGTAGGGAAAAACTGAAAAATAGAACAGCTGAAATCTCAGCAGTGTGTGTTACATGAAAGTCTTCTATAATTTATTCCATCATTTTAGCTGTACCCATTTCACATTAAAGCATTTACTGAACACATTTCTTTCTTCTTGAATTTGTTTTACCTGATATGTTGCTTAAGGTGGCAAGATTTTTTATATGCTCGGTGACAATAATAACACTTATATGGCCTGTCTGCTTCATTCACAAAACCATTATTAAAATAATTTTGGAAGAACTGGCTATTCCTGGGGATTGGCTGGATAAGACCTGCATATATAAACAAAAGAACAAAAGAGGATTATTTGGTAAATTTACTAAGAAAGATGCAGCAGTTCAAAGAGCTAGCCTACTTTTAAAAGCATGACAGCTTTTTAATATAAAAATCTGTAACACGGGAGGCAGGGGGGAGAGAATCAACCATCTTTGAGTATCTACTGAAATTAATGCGTGGAACATTTAATTGTGTCCTTCTACTACTTACAGTGCTACCTTGTTCCCTTAAGCTTTAAATATGACCCAGTATGCCCCTTCAACACATTTAAAACAAAACTAAGTTAAATAAAACTATTTATTAATACAAAGCTGATCAGCTGAAGTTCCATTCATTCAACTGTATTTCAGTAAAAATCACATGGCATTTAATCAACTAAAGCAGGGGTTCACAATCCTTGGGCTGTGGCCCAGTGCTGGGCCAGCTGCCGAACCGGAAATGGCCGGGGACTGGCAAACTTTGGCCCCCAGAATCAGGTGGAGAGATAGCAGCTCCTTTCGCTGGGCCTGCTGTAGCGCAGGGTTTGGCCGACCTGCCCCTGCCCATGGGATGGAAGTATTTTTACCCGTCTTCCGGCCAGAAATTCCGGCTATGATCAGTTGCGACTTCCAGGGTGCAGTTTGCCAAGCTGCAGTATAACTTTGGGAACCCCTGAACTAAAGAATCCCAAGATGTATATACATTTTGTTGTAAGAGATTTAAATTTGGAAAAGTTTATGTAAGAAGTACCCATCACCATAGTATTTGTTTGCCGCATGGAATCTACGTTAAAAAAAGTGGTCCGATGCTTGTAAATTATATTTTCAGGTGCCATCCAAAATTCACAATTTAAGCAGATGCTGATTCTACAATTTACTCAGAAGGCAGACAACTCTCAAAAATACAAGTTAAGATTTCCTGTCACTAAATGACCATGTGCTAGTCCAAGAGAGTCCTCTCTCACGGTAAGGGGAAACAATGAAATGTGCACTGTGTGGAATAAATTAGAAGTCTGTGCATTTAAGTACTTTAATCCTGTATAAAGAAAGGAACAGTATATTGCTTTATAAAATCATACAAAGTCTGGGTTAAAATTAACAGACTTGTAAAGCCAAATTCAATTTTTTCCTGAGCTAAACAGGAGAACACTTACTAAGCATGTTACCATGGTAACAAAATGTAATTGAAACCTTTTACTATAAAGAATGGTACCCAGTGCCAAGGATCAAAACTTAACAGCCTCTTAAAGACCATCATAGTTAAACAGCACATATATGAAGATAAAGCCTGATAACTTTAATTAAACCTGGGCATCTGGATGAAATTCCTTATCATAAATTATTCAGATAGCAGTGGGGACAATACCTTTCATTAAAATACTTGAAGTGTAGATTGATGCATGTAATAAATAACTGTATCTGTGATGGTTAATCCCAGGAAGATGACAAATTAGGCATCTGGAAACCTAGAAATACAACAGCTGGCAAAGACTCAGAGATTTTGGGAGTCTAGCCTATATCCTTCCTTCCAGACAAATGGTTTTTGCATGTCTATTGCCTGACCTAAATGCTAGTTAAATGGTTAGGCAGTCTGGAAAAGGGGCTTACCAAGAGTTGTAAGCACCTCCCAAGTGCACTGTCCAATATCCCACCTGCCAAAAAGCATCTAATGCGCTTGCTTTTGTCGATGACATTTTGGTGCATCTCTGGAGGCTTCAGAGAATGAAAGATTTCAGAAGTCAGTGATGAAAAAGGTTTAGGGACCTTGTGAGGAGGGGAGCTCCCAGAAAAGTGATAAACAGAAATCCTCAAGGATTAGTGAGCTGTCCTCAAATCTTTAAGTATATGGAAAGCTTGATCTATCTTGGGGATAAAAAATGCCATGCTCTCAAAAAGAAAATCATTAGGCTTGGCTCTCTTTTGGGAAACACACTCTGCAGGCATGAGGAATGCTTCATCATAACCACCACAGTCACTGAGTGGAATGTTGCATCAGCTACGTCCACAGCCGTCTTAGTCAACAGCTGGTCAACACTTAAGTAAAGAGGAGACAAATGCCTTATAGCTTGCGGGAAAGGAGTCCAGCACCACTATAATGCACCCATAAAATCATACTGAACTAAAAGGCTTGGTAATCAGGCCGCAGTGTGACGTGCTCATCTACCATGGTAGTCTAGCCCTCTGTCCCTAGATGCCAAATAGGATCTGGCCAGTGACTGGACTCTATTTCCCAGCAGCCCCTCCCACACTGCTGTGGCCAGTTTCCATGAAGACCCCAGAATCAGCAGGGCCATGACAGGTGGGGCCAGGGTTTTCATGGAGACTTGTCCCAGGAGCAGTGGCAGGCTGCATGACTGGGTGGCTAAGTGGTCTGGGGCCAAGACTGGGATCTTGCAGCAGTGACAATCATAGGGAGACAGCGACCATTGCCTGATAGAATTTGCTGTCCGGAGTAGTGTAGATAGGGCCCACACTAGGACTAGGGTCCCAGATTTCAAAAGGGCCAATTTCAGGGAGCTCAGGAGGCTAGTTGACGAGGCACTGAGGGACTGTAGGATTGAGGACATGGGTGTTCACGAAGGGTGGGTGCTCCTTAAGGAGACGATCCTCCGG
>JAGPOW010000261.1:100930405-100959091 GCA_030014935.1 Caiman crocodilus | reverse complement strand
CACTACTTCACAGTTAGGGTGGCTAGGATGTGGAACCGGCTTCCTAGGGAAGTGGTTCTTGCTCCTACCTTGGGCATCTTCAAGAGTAGATTGGATAGGCACTTGGCTAGGGTCCTGTGACCCCAGCACTTGTTCCTGCCACTGGCGGGGGGTCAGACTAGATGGCCTGCGCTAGGCCCCTTCTGACCCTAGTTACTATGAAACTATGAAACAATGTGGTCCAGAGGCAAGACAGAGCTGTGATCTGCTGCCCACTCTGCCCCAGCTCTAGACCATGCTGTCACTGCCACAAGATTCTGGCTCCAGAACGCCCTGCCCTGCTGTGCACCCTGCCAGCTGAGGCCATGGAAACCCTGGCCCTGCACTCTCACGACTCCAATGCTCCTTGGGCCTCCATGGAAACTGGCCATAGCAATGCAGGCAGGGACTGCTGGAAGATGGAGTCAGCCAAGGGCCCGATCCGGCCCATGGGCCAGACTTTGCCCACCCCAGCCATAGATAATGAATCTGATGCAAGTATAAATATGCAGGAAATTCCCCTCTACTTCTTGTCTGCTCATTTGTCCATTCGAGGACAAGACTGACATGCATCAGATAATTTTGACCAGATACATAATGGCAGCATTAATGTGTAGAGCTACCTTGTACAGGACAGGCTGGTGAAGGATATTTAGGACAGGGTTGGCAACTTTTTCCAGCTGTTGGCTGGTGTGACCTACCTGGGATCAGAGGCAAGCAGGCAGGCAGGCACTAGGATCCTGCCACTGCCAGCAATGCTCCCCACAGCAACAGCCCACAGAGAGTGCCAACAGCCTGCACTGGTCCCTGTGGCAGCAAAGGGAGAGCACCTGCAGCTGGCACTGCTCCCCACAATGGTCCAGGGAGAATGCCTGCAAATGGCAACCCTGCTACCAAAGCCCCACTTCCACAGCCTGGATTCAAAAGGTTCTGCAGGCTGGATCTGACCAGCAGACCATAGGTTGCAGACCCATTACCTAAGAGGCTGAAAGACCTGAAGCACGAGCCACATATTGTTCCTAGAAATTCTCTACGTCTTAGAAGGGGCCAAAGTCTCAGAAGAGGAAGAGTTACAACTGCCTGATCAACAGTTTGGAAAACCTGAAATGTGCTGGAGAGCCTACCAACTGGTTTTAAAACATGGTGGATGAAAGCAAGTGGCCAGAAATGCAAGCTAGAGCAGCACAATTTCTATCCATAGTCCATAGGAGCTAGAACCCTGGATCTGAAAGACCAAGCAGTAAACCCTACAGACTACTGAAAAAACACAGGTAGTCCCTGAGAAAAAGCCCTACACGTGTGAAGGAGAGACTGCAGAGACCAGCAGTGTTGGAAACAGTTCTATGTTTATGCCAAGTCCTCTAACAGGGTAAGAGAGGATTGAGAAGAGCAACTCAAAAGGGAATAGAGATTTTGTTGAGCATCAAATGGACTGCTACTCTTAAAACAGGACAGAAAAGCATTTCAAATTGAATCAACAACAGTTGGACCTGCTAGTCTTTGTTACAGCCAGTTAGGTGCCTCTGGCACAAATTTCAACACACACTTTACAAGCTCTTTTAGGACCTTGTGAAGTCACAAAATCTTGCCGTCACGTAGGAACATCAGTATCAAAATTACCAAGTGTTTATGAGCTTATACATAAGCTACAGAGGGTCAAGAAAACTCAGATAGCTTCATCAAAAACCAATACTAGCATGCACTCTCCATCTCTCTCAAGGTCCTAGACACAGACAAATGAAACATCTACTGGGGAGATTTCTCTAAATCAAAAATACTTGACCATGGGCAAAATTTTTCCCAAACTTGTGGCACTCCAGAAAGGTCCCTGAAGACTGGAAGAGGGTCAATGTTGTGCCCAACTTCAAGAAAGGGAGGAAGGAAGACCCGGGTAACTACAGGCCAATCAGCTTAACTTCTACCCCAGGGGAGATCCTGGAAAAATTCATCAAGGAGTCTGTGTGTGATAGGCTTGAAGAAGGTAGGATTTTGAATGACAGCCAGCATGGCTTCATCACGAGCAGGTCTGGTCTTACCAACCTCATCTCCTTTTATGATCAGCTAACTCGCCACCTGGATAAGGGAGAGGAGGTTGACATTGTATACCTTGACTTCCAAAAGGCATCTAGTATCCCATGATGTTCTCATGAGTAAATTGAATGACTGTGGACTCAACCACAAAACAGGTGGGTAGGGAGCTGGTTCTGGGGTAGGACCCAGAGAGTTTTAATGAACGGATGTATGTCATCTTGGTGAAAAGTGGCCAGTGGTCTTTCGGGGTCAGTGCTTGGTCCAGTGCTTTTCAACATCTTTATCAATGATTTAAATGCAGGGGAAGAGCTCACTGGTCAAGTTCATGGATGACCATGACCAAGTTATGGAGAAGTGTCATCGTGCTTGAAGATATGCTGCAGATAAAGGCTAGCAAGCTGGGTGGATTGGAATCAAATGAAGTTCAATGTCGAGAAATGTAAAGTGCTCCATCTGGGGACAAAAAACTCCCTACACACATACAGGCTTGGCAACGCCAAACTGACCAGCACCATGAAAGGTACCTGAGGGTAATAATAGACCACGGTATGAATATGAGCCGGCAGTGTGACACCATAGCCAACAGGGCAAATAATACCCTGGCATGCATCAATCAATGCATCTACAGCAAAACTAGGAAAGTGATTCTTTCACTCTACTTAGCTTTGGTGAGACCGTAGCTGGAGTACTGCGTCCAGTACTGGGCACTGCATTTCCATATGAGGAAAGGTTGAGGGACTTGGGACTCTTCAGCCTGAAAAAGAGCAGACTGAGATGGGGCTTGATATCGGCTTACTGCTACATCAGGGGCATACCATCAAGGGTTTGGTGAGCAACTGCTCATCAGGGCGCCCTTGGGGATAACCAGGAGTAATAACCATAAATTCCTGGAAGACTGTTTCAGGCTGAAAATTAGGAAAAACTTCTTCACAGCTGGGGTGTCCAGACTGTGGAATAGGCTCCCTCCAGAAGTGGTGCAATTGCCTACCCTGGAAATCTTCAAAAGGAGATTGGATGGTCACCTTGCTGGGGTCACCTGACCCCAGCTGTCTTTCCTGCCTAGTGCAGGGGGCTGGACCCTGATCTTCCAAGGTCCCTTCCAACCTCGCAATCTATGAATCTATGAAAAAAAGGGATTTACTTATGCCCATCAGAGCCTGAAATCACAGTGTCACAAGAAAGCACTTCTTAAAACTCAGCAAGACAGAAAAAGACACAGCCATTAAGAAAAAGATTGTGAACTCAGTCAACAAGGAAAGTAAAAAGGGGGAGAAGCAAGGCAAGGTGGCAGGTCATGCACAATGGAAGAAAGACATGGAGCGAACAGTAAAAGGTTGCCAGTTCTAACCCCATTCCAAGCAAACCTTCTATCATTTCTCCTTTTTTTTGTGCCATGGAGAGTTGTAAGAAAAAGGATAATACTAAAGGATTAAAAGAGGCAGCACCAAGCAAGGCCTTGGGAAAAAAAATGTGCCCAGCTGGCAGGCCAGTTAAGTACCCCATCTCTGCCAGGAAGCTGAGATTAACTAAGGAGCAAGAATGAGCACCACCTATTGCCTGCTTGGTGCAGGAACAGAATGGAAGGAAACACTGGAGCACACGCATGGGTACTGTGATAAAGAAAAGGTGACCAAACACCAGTATGATAGATAAAAAATGACCAAACACCAGTCCGATGTAAAAAGTGCGAGGGAGTTACGATCACAGTGTTAATGAGGTGTGTGGCTACACATCCGGCAGTCACAGTCTCCTGACTGAAAGTCAGCTGACACACAGGGCACATTCTGATTGGCTCTCTAGCTTATAAAAGGGGAGATATTTCTGGAACCAGGTGGGACCCACACAACATCGGAGAGGCTTGATCATCCTCACCAGAGGTCCTGCGTCCACGGCTCCCTTTCCCCCCGGATGCCCCCATCACGGTTAAACACATCACTTGGATGTGCAAAGAGCTCTCGAGTTCCCCGTAGGTTTGGGTTTTTTTGACGTTATTGTAAAGGGGAACTGCCGGCGCAGAAGTGTGAATGAAGCATTTGTGCGCTCCCCGGTGTAACTCTTACGGAAGGTGCCTACACTGTATACATTGACACGAGTCCGGGTACTACAGCTCTGTAAGTAAAGTTATTTCAATTCAACCAATACACGTTTGTGCCTAATTCTACTCCATCAGTCGAAATACCCACCAGCTATACTCAGCCCCCATAGGTACATAAGACAAAAAGTCTCCAAGCAGAAATTCCTTGCAAGAAGGTCCAAGTAGCCAGCTAATCAAAGGAGAATAACTGAATAATTTTCTCTTAGAAGAATTATGTATCATCACTGTGTTCATACTTGTGCAACCTTATGTAGGAATAATAAAAGGTCCAATTTCTATGATGCTGGGATACAACCAGTAATGTGCAGGGCTAATTTATTTGTAAAAAATTACCCTTGCACATAATGTGTTTACAAAGTATGCAGCCTAATCACTACAGAGAAAAATACTTAGTTTTTTTCTTGTAGTCTATTCAGTCAAGGCAACATTCCTAGCTGAGCTGAATACAATAGGTCATAGGGAGACATTAACTATCTAGATAGGAAGCTCTTAAAAATAAGCAGGGGAATGTGGAACCAAAATGTATACTCCTTTGTGTAAAAGGAATGAGGTATTTACTTATTTTAATAAAATTCTTCGTTCCAAAAAACTGGCAACTTGTATTCTTAGAGCAAATGGAAATAAAAACATGTTTTAAGACTAGCAAGGGTCATAGAACAAGGATATTACCAAAATGCAAAATAACAAATACATTACTATATGAAGGGTGACTATAAACAGCATAATAGACAAGGCAGAGAAAAAAGTGACACTAGTGAAGTTAGCAAAAGCATTTTGTTACAAGTCAAAACATGTCACTCAGAATTTCATAGTGAATCAACAGTGTACCACAGAGTGCTGATTTGTAATGACAGTAATGAACTCAATGTTGGTCTTTTCCAATATGACAGCTGATGCTGCCACAACCACAGAACAAGTAAAACTTAAATAATTTCTGAGGAATTGTATCTATAAGAAATGCAAACACTTACGTGTTACACAAATACAAGTTTAAACAGTAAACAAAATCTAGCAGCCTAAGAAATAGACAACTATATCTTAAAGAATTTTATTTATGTATAAACAGAACTGGAGTTTAGCATGGGGGGGGGAAATCTAGTTAGTAAATAAATACCTTACAAATAAAGTATTTATTAGTATCTTAACTATCCTTAAAGACTTCAAGAAATTTAAAAAGAAAAAAAAATGACCAATGAAAAGAATAACAATATAAACATAGGTATATTAATGTTCTATACAAAGGGCATATTAAATACTTTAAACTTACAGATTTTTTTGTGTTATATTAGGGGTGGGCAAGATACGGCCTGCAGAGGTTTTTGCCTGCAGTGGGTTCCTTGGTCCTGCCTGGCCCATGGTACCCCATGGTGCCCTCTGGTCACACAGTGGTGTTGGGGCAGCTCCACAGCCGGACTGCCTTTCTAGGCAGGCCAGGTGATGGCGGCTCTTTCCAACTGCCACTGCTGCTAGCCCCAGACCCATGGTAACAGTGGGGACTTGCACACACAGCCCCAACCCCGGCCTGCTCTGGACTTGGCTTAGCAGAGCAGACAAGTCCAGACTTGCCAGAACCCATACACACAGCCCTAGCCCCACACCTGCTCCAGACTTGCCCGCCCATGCTGAGCAGCAGCAGCAGCAGCAGCAGTAGTAGCAGCTGGGCAGAAGCTGCTGCTGAGAACGGGAGAAAAGTGGCCCCTCTCCTATCGCAGCTGCCAGGCCCTTCTTGTTACAGCTGCCCGGAGCCAGCGTGCGGGCTGCCCTGCAGCTCTTCTGCACTGCCATCGCTGTCCCACTGGGTAGCCTGGAGGCAGCAGTGACAGCAGCAGAGAAGAGGCAGGGCAGCCCAGGCGTAGGCTCCAGGTAGCTGCAGCAAGAAGGGCCCAGCAGCAGTAAGGAGGAGCCACTTTTCTCCGTGCTGAGCAGCAGCTTCTACCTGGCCACTGCCACTGCTCGGCATAGCTAGGCAGTCCAAAGCAGGCATGGAGTGGGATGGGGCAGGGCTCTGTGCGCTGGTTCCGGGCGGTCCGTTCCGGCTGGGACGAGTCCAGAGCAGGCACATGCTGGGCCAGGGTCAGGGCTGGGGCTGTGTGTTGCTAGAGGTGGTGGAACTGGGCTATTGTGGGATGGGGGCTCTCACCAGCCCATGGCAGCTCCCCAGAACTGCCTATGTGGCCTGCAATTGCAAATAATTGCCTATCCCATGTTAGATTAAACTCAAGTGGTATTTCACTGATTTCTAAAAACAAAATTAATTGACCACACCATAGTCAGAGGAACTGAAAAATTCAGAGCAAGACTTTCTGACCCATTTTGCAATACTCCATGAAAGAAACTGGAAATCTACCCAATTTTTCTAGATGAGGAGTCTCCCATACTAGGGTGCCCTGAACTAAATGACAATAACCTAGGATAATATCTCAACATTCATTTTAGAGCCTTCCACTTGGCGAGGAGTTTGTTATAATTAGAATCTAAAAGGTTCTGTATTAAAACACGTTCAAGTAATATGTTCTATAAAATGTATTCATTGCCTTATCTCTCCAAAAATTTTAGACTATATCAGTGAAAACAATTTAACAAAGCAACTTTAAATACCAATCAAGATAAAGCTTAAACAATGCCAGAAGCACTAGAGCTCACCTGTAAAATCAGGAAGCTACATACAAATGGCACTAAAATAATACGTATTGTACTTATTACTTACATGACCCAACAAGGATTTTAAGCTTACTACCTTCATTATAAGTAAGTGAAATGGCATTAAAAACTGTTTTTATTAGCAACTTCTGATTGAAGCAGCAGTAATTTATAGGTTTTCATTTCCATTAAGAAATAAGAAAATAATGGGGTCCACCTGTTTGATATGCCTGTTTTAACCTTTTTTAAAGCTACTAGGGACCTACAGTTCCATCTTTTTAAAAACTTATAAAAGGTGTTTGTACTTTGGTTGGAATTTTGGCAATATTACCTAAGGGTCAAAGCAGGAATGCACCCAGATTTAATGGAACTACAATCAACTATTTCTATGTGAAGATTTAAGTATGAAAACATTACAATAATCTGTACACTTTATCCAAGTTCTCATTTATGACATGAAGGATTGCATTGTAAAGCTGGAAAAAAAACTGTCACTCAAATGAAAAACGGTTTAAAAAGTGATACATAAATGTAACACCCTGTACCACAATAAAATGAGAATGAAAGACTCCATGTAATCCTGCTATAATTCACTCCATTATTATGATGCCCTCTGTTAAAGTGCTGTCGCTAACTGAACTCTACTTCCATTATGAATCCAATTACACTGAACCCACTAAAGCCATATAATTTTATTAGGATTTTAATCAGAATAAGGATTATAAAGTGTTCTCTAATAAACAGCTCAAAAACTAAAGGAAACCAGTAAGTATTTTTGCCCTTTCTATTCCAGCACGATACAAGTTAACTTTGGCCTGTTTGCTTCTAAAACTTAGTGCCTACAAAAATAAAAAGCCTACTATTCTTAGTTCAGAACCTTTCAATTCAAACACAAAACAAATTCCTCTTTCTTGTTGCTGTTTATTTGGAGGTGATCTTCCTGAGTGAGCATAGAGTCTGTCTTTTTCTGATTAAATAATGATCCTTAGTTCAGTCATTCTAATTTCAGGATTATCAATGACAAAATTACATAAATATATTAACCAAATCTTTACCTAAATCAGTGATGAGTATGGGTTCTTGCAAAGGAATATCTGGTACCGGAACACTGGTTTTTCCAACTCGAACTTTTGTAGGTTTGCGCTGATGTCGCAACTTCCTTAGTTCAGTGTGTTTAAAGTGTGAAGCGATGTGAGTTTTCCTATGGCCAGATGTTCTAAATTTTTTATCACAGTGAGGACAAGCAAAAGGTCTAACACCTGCAAAAGATTCAAGTATGTTACTTTATGGTTTATTTACATTTCCCCAAGAATAAAAGCTGTAATATGAAAATCCTTTCTTTTGAGTTTTTATTATTTGGTTTATTTTTGGTGCTGTTTTAGTAAATGACTAACTTCTAAAAGTAAAGGCTATATAGGAGTGGGGAAAGATGCAAGGAAACAAGAAAGAATTGTACAAGTATCATACAGAAAAGACAGATCAGAGAAACTATGGGTCTTCTGCTCAGTGGCGAAGGTGAACTACTAAGAAAAACGACTCTAAGACAGTAGAATCAGTCAATACATTCCTTCAGTCTTCACAAAAGGAAATAAACTGTGACAACATAAATGGCAAAAGTGAAAGAGATGTAGATCATAAATTGAGTATATTACAGAACTCTTGACAAATCTTTATTTAAATAAGTGCAACCTGACACAGGTTGACAGGACTTCTTGAAAAAGTCTGAGCCACTGACAATATTATTTGCAAACTTTTAGAGGATGAAGGTGGATCAACGGGACTGGAGAAGGTTAGCAGAATGATTACCTTTAAAAGGGGAGAAAGGAAAATTCAAGCACTTAGGCTGCTTACAGATTTGGGGTGGGGAAAACAAAACAACCAAGAGCTTTACTTTTAGCTCAGCACAGAGCGTGCCCAGAAGAGGAACTGCATCAGTTTGACCTGGATTGTCTAGTGCCTGTATAGCTTATGAGCGTCAGCTGGGCTTTTTGGTGCTTTTATCTAATAGTTGATTGAATGAGGTCAAACTGATGCGATTCTTCTTCCAATACAGCGCTGGGTTGTGTCCCACCCCCATTTGTACCAGTGCCCTTACAGGCTAGCCTACCTGACTTCAATATCTGGGAAGTACTGAGAGCAAATAGGAAAAAAAAAAATCTGTAAATATTTGGAGGATAAAAAATTATCACTAGAAGTCAAGAAGTATTTGTTAAGCACAAAGAACATCAAACAAATTTAAATTTCCTTCTTTTACAGAATAATTGTTTTGGTGAATAAGAGAGATAAGATGGCCATATGCTTGTTTTAAATATGGCTCTTGACCCAGTCCCACTTAAATGAACTGGAGAAATGTGGGCCAAACCAAATTACCATTAAATGGATACAGAATTGGTTCAAGAACTACAAATATTATTACTGGATTACTACTGGGCTGGCAAGAAGATTTAAATTCATTCCGCAGGGGTTAGTGCTGTTTAACATTTTTATTAACAACTTGGATGTAAAGAAAGATAGCATATGGCAACTAATTTACAGATAACAGAACTGAAAGCTGCAAAATACTATGAAGGATAGAATTAAAATTTAAAAGACATTTTGTTGAAATGGAGAGCTGAACAGAAACAAAATGATATATTGGTACACATATATGGTATAAGGGACACATATATGGTATAAGGGAAGAAAAACCAAATGCACCTATACAAGTGGGAAGAGGAATATCTGCACTGCCATCCAACCAGTTAAGAGTAATCTAGAAATCATGCTGGACCATAAATTCAATATGATTTAGCAATACTGTGCTATCATAGAGAAAACAAAAAGGCTGAATTAACAAAATCAGTATAAGTGAGACACTAGAGTACCATTCTACTTAACTAGTCTACACTGCACACAGGGTGGGGGACCATGGTTTAACAAGAATGTAAGTCATATGAGGTTGTTTGAAAGATTTAGGTATGTTTAGTTCAGAGAAAAAGAGATGGCAGAACGGGACAGAAAATATAACAGCAGTTTTCAAATATATGAAAGAACATTTTTCCTTCATTTTGTTTCCTTTGCTTCAGAAGGTAGGATGGCAAGGCCACAGGCATGGCACATTTAAATTACATCCCAGAAGAACAATGGGACAAGTTCCCTAGGGAAGTTATGTAAATCTTGTTTATTTCCTTCTTTGGAGATTTTCAAAAAGAGCCCGGTAGACACTCATTTGGGTTAATTAAGGATTGAAAATCCTGCATTATCCGGGGTGTCAAGCAGATGGCCCATGAACCTGTTCTGTCAGGCTTGCCAAGCCACCTGAAGTTGGGGGTGTGGTTAAGAGATGTGGTTTGCTGCAGAATTCAGAGCCCTTAAGCCCTGCTGGACATGCCCACTGGCAGCAGCCTGGTCCTCCTCTCACCCCTGGTGCTGGCCATATGAATCCAGCCTGGGGCCCAGGATGAGTTTGACACCCTGGCTATATACATGCTGGGAGATGAACTACATGAGCCGTGATGTCCGTACATTGCTATAATTCATTAAGATATAAGAATTTTTAAATGAGCTCTCAAGCACACCATTCAGCATCATTTTCTAACAACTCATGATCTTAAACTACACATATTGTTCACCATGAAAGTCTTTAAAAGCACATGACAATTGTAATTATAATTGAACAAAATTGTCAGATTGCTTGATCCTATAATGCTAAAACAGTATAAGCAATATGCAAAGTACATAATTCTCAATATACAAAGTATTTATAGTAACTATAAAATACAAAACTATTCATAATATAAAATGTCAACCACAAATGGGAACTGGAGCCATGAACACAAATTAAAATCTTTTCAAAACTCGACAATACTGTAATGCGATAGGGCTAAGGATTTAAATGGTTATTAAATTATTTTTCATAAGCAGCAAACAGCACCTCATTCTGTTTTTAAAGATTTAAGGGTACTTAACGATATCTATTAAGATAAAGGTGTTAAGATTTAAGGGCCTTATTTTATTCCCCTATTCCCAGACTTTTCTCCCACATCATAAAGACCACAGGAATAAATTTGAAGCACTTACCTGTATGTAGACGAATATGAACTTTTAAACTTCCTGAGGTGGAAAAACATTTCATACAACACTGACACTTAAAGGCTTTAATGCCAGTGTGCGTTTTTATATGTGCTGTAAGGGTACTCTTTACAGCAAAGGCGCGGAAACACTGGGGACACTTGAATGGCTTCTCATGAGTATGAATGCGAATGTGACGCACTAGATCACTGGGTTTTTTAAATTCTTTAGAGCAATATGGGCAAACATGCCACCTTATTCCATTCTCTTCACGGATAGAACCTAAAAATAAACAACAATACTGAAATTAGTGGTGTTATTAATAAATAACAATATTAACAACAGCAACATGCCCGTAATAGAGAAGGTAAAAGTAACAAAATAGGCCTATAACAGGGGTTGAAAACTAACACCCATAACCTCAACTTGTAAGATGTTGGTGTGACAGGGGTGGGTGGCAGGGGAGCCGTGAGAGGCCTGATCCTCGTTGCAGCAGCGCAGCCCCAGCCCCTTCCCTGTTGTTTGCCCCAAGGTGTGTATGCAAAGCAAAACGCCTTCATGTGCCATGCTTATGCTCTGGCATGAATGTCAAGGGTTGCCTACCCCTGGTTTATAGTGCATCTTATTTTACTTCTTGACGAAAAAGAGTAAATGTGTGCATCTAAAAACTATACCATATATAATATACCATTCAAGCACAGAGCTCAAAATGACAGACAGAGCATTTACTCTGAATTGCTAATTACTGAATTATAACCCTCCTGGAATCACAATATAAAAAAGTAGCATGAAAACATGTGAAATAAGGAACTAATCTGTTTTTTCATGTTTAAGTAAATCATTTAAAGTGGTCTCCAGCATAATAAGCGGGCAAAAAATTACCACCATCAGCCAAGGCCTAAAAACCGTTTCATTGGAAGCTATAATTCTACTCAATTTAGAAACAAACAGACATTACAAAACAAAATTCAATCCAGTTGCGCAAAACAATGATGCAGAAATGAGGGCAATTATATAGGCTAGTTTTCTTTAAAAAATAAATAAATAAATAAATAAAATCAATGGGAGTTTGGGTTCACTGCTGGTCTACTCTAAAATGTTCACTCTTTTCTAGTCTACTTAAACATTGATAGAAACCTGCAATTAACTGGTTACTCTTACATTGAAAGTCTTCTGCCTAATGCAACTCTGCATTTCCAAACGTTAAAAGACTTTTTTTTTTTTATAAAAATCAAAATACTAAACAAACAGCTTAAAAGAATATAGATTACAAATTAAAAGTTTTTCTTAATACCATATAAAGTTGTCTTGACATTCAAACTCCTGATTACAGCTTATGCTCCATTTCTGATACATCTCCAAAAAGGAAATTCTGTTGCCACAACTATACCAGCTGGTATAGAGACAAAAGCCATATTATATAGATAAAAACCCTGATGTGTAACTTGCTGAACTGTAGCAGAAACTAAACAATTTATATATCATAAATGTTTAGCATCTGTGAAATTCACCACTTGCTGTCAGGGTTGTGTCATGTTTCTTTCAAACCAGAAAACATTAAACCTGGATGATTCCCTGGATAACAGGATGAAGCCAAACTAAAAAAAACAACAGGTTTTTCCAACTCCTCTACAGAAGACGAGTTTAGAGCGCTAGAATTCCCCAAGAGAGAAAAATAAATTAAATCAGATGTTGGTACAGCTTTGGAAATATTTGGATTTTGCTGTACAAGCTGGAAATGCCTTAGCACCTGGTCTTCACAAACCTGTCCCCTATGTCCATTTGACCTTGATACAATTCTTTTCCTTAGAACAAAACACGTGTGACTGATACTTTTTCAGACAAAATAGCCCAAAGTTTAAGCAAACTAAAACTCCCTCCAAACCCATACAGACAGAGTATCACATCACTTCAGCCAGTATACTGTAGCCAGCATTAAGCAATTAGGACAGAATGCTGATTTGACATTAGGACTGTGCGAAATGGCTATGCTTTGTTTCAGTTTCAGATTTGGCTGTTTCAGAGGACAGTGACTGATTTCAGTGTTTCGGATCAATCTTTTTCATTTGGCCGAATCTGTTTTGGAGTTTTGATGCTGTTTCAGAGATTCGGATCAACCGGGGAAAGGCAGGCACAGCCGAGAGGCTGCAGGCTCTCCTGCGGCTCCTCTGGCTGTGCCTGCTTCTCCCCCATGGGGGGGAGCCACAAGACAAGTCCCGTGGCTGCCCTGCCCAGCCCCAGCCTCCTGGCACTTAAAAGCAAAAAAGCCCCGTATTCACTAGCTGCAGCAGCAGCAATAAGGGCCTCTGGGGGCTCATGGCAGCCTGGTCCCATGCAGTGTGGGGCAGTGGGGAGCACCACCTGCGCGAGTACAGTGTGGCTCTGCAGGGTGCTGTGCACTTTCTGGGAGCTAGGGAAGCTCCAGCAGCCAACCTCTGGCCCAACACCGCTCAGTCCCAGCTCCCAGACAGCACACGCAGCCTTGCTGAGCCATGCTGCACCTGCATGGGTGCCAGGTTGGGGAGTGAGCACCACTGCCCTGCACTGCATGGGGGACTGCTCTTTCACAAGCCCTGAGGCCCTGATCACCGCTGCTACAGCCAGTGAGTTCAGGGCTTTTATTCTTTTTTATTTAAAGTGCCTGGAGGCTGAGGCTGGGCAGGGGATGAGGCCAGGCAGGGCAGCCATGGGGGTTTCTCTTGTGGTTCCTCTGGCTGTGCCTGCCTCTGCAGGGAAAGCCATGGGAGAAGCCCCCATGTTTGCCCTGCCCAGCCCCAGCCTCCCAGCACTTTAAAAGGATGGCTGCAGGGTTGTGCCAGACTATTCCAGGGGCGTGCCTCCAAAACATTTCCAAAATATTTCAGATGGTTTTGTCTCATTTGGAGATGTTTTGGAGCCTTCCATTTTTCATTTTGGATTCAGTATTTCAGGCGCCGAAACAGACGAAAACACCTCTGAAACAAAACAGCTGCCAAAATTTCGCGCAGCCCTATTTGACATCACATTCTTTCCCCAAGTCAACGAACTGTGATATCACAGAACCAGAATTATTTTACTAAAAAACAAGGGAAAAAATGGGAGCTGGAGTAGCAAAGAACAACTTCAGAGATATCTTTATACATACAATGTCAGTTGAGAATTTATGTTTACATAGTTATAATTCCCACAGCATCTTGAATTTGGTATCTGTACATATATAGTATTTTGCACATGACATTAATAAAAGCTGATCAGAGTGTTCTGGTGTCATGGTTATGCTTGAGAAGTTACTTTCTTTTTCTGGGTAATTTTCAGAGATTTTCATCTTAAAATATGCTTTCCAGCAGTTACCTGGTATGTTATATTGCAGAAAAAGAGGCTAGAAATAAAAAATAAATCTAGCACACCAGTCACTGGCCGCATACACACATTCAAATAATATGGGAGAATTCACCCAGGTTTGTTCTCCTGGTAAAAAAACCTACCCGGAGTCATGTGTACAGACATTCAAATGCTAAGCCACTGAAGAGTGGAGAGCTTGCAGTGCTAACACTGTGCAGCCAAGGGGGACCATCTCAGTATGCTGTGCAGACTTCCTTAGTCTGGCAACAACTCTGATTGGCTGATTCAGACTGTTCATAGTCAGCCCATGTTTCCTTGCAGCACAATATGAGGAGTGTGAAGGGGGTATGCTCTGCTCTTTACTGGAACAGCAGAGTCGAGCAAGTGATACAACGTCTCCCTGGGAGGGAGAGGGAAGAATGCTGGAGGATATCTCTTCTGAGCTAAGCCACAACATATAGATATTTGTTCTACCAGGAGAAACTCTCCTGGAAATGATTTAACCCTGGCTATTCCCAAGGTTATTTTTCTCTTGGATAGGACATTTATACCGCGAGAGAAAAAGCCTGAACATCTGTATGCTCATGGTTCCCCCTGGGAGACCAGTGACTCTCCCAGGAAAAACTGAATGTCTGTAAAAGATTATAAAGTATTAGGTATGTTGTTCTCAAAACGAATCTAAGTGAAACACAATTCCACTATGCCAAGGGTTATCAGAACAGATTCAGCAAGCCAGGTCCAGCCCATGGACATAGGGCTTCAGCAGTAGAGAGGAGTGGTAGCAATGAGCGTTTTCCTCATGGTGTAGCATGGAGAATGGGCAGCAGTAGGAGATTTCTCCATGTTGCAACAGAGAAAAGCAGCTGCAGCCACATCCCACCACCTGCCTCATAAGCGACATGTAGGACGACTTGGGGGGCATGCCCCGCCCCATTCGTCCTCGTCAGATGGGAAGTGCTAGCCAGTGTCCCCTTTGAGAAACACCAATGGCACTCCCAGTTTTGCCACCGGTGCTTCCAGGGTCAGTGACTGGCTGACAGGGGACCCGCCCCACCCATCAGCGATTGATGCAAGGGGACCCCCAAAGACAGGAGGCACCAGTTGCCCATGACTTGCCCACATCCTGAAAAGTTACTGATTGCTGCACTATCCCTTTAAGATACAAAACCTGGCACTTTATCCTGTGGAGTCATATTTTTAGCTGAGGTTTCCAGTTATATGAAGTGTCAACCAAAATGATCAGAAGTGTGGTTTGGAGTGTTAGCAGAATTCACAGGTATTACCAGATGTTACCTGACAGGGGTCACAACATGAATGCTTCTGCTATGGCCCTCATGAGGCTAACAGCCAGCTCTACATGACATGGTCTGGTGCCCCACTATCCCACTGCCCAAACCTCAGTCACCCTCAATCAAACCTTCATACAAAGAACACTTCATGAAGACAAAAGCAAAGGTGCTCACTCATAAAAACTTTTTATATATAAGCTCACCAACTTGAAATGGGAAGCTAGCCCCTCAACCATCCAAGCTACTGCTCTGGCTCTTTGCTTTTCCTCTGCTGAGTACATGTACCCTATATGGGAGAGATCCATACATGCTAAGCACTTTGACCCAATCTTGAATGACAGCTGCCAATGCATCAGAGAATATCCAAAGCCTACCAGCCTAAACAGTGTACACCTCCTGGAAGGGATTCCTCCATCTGCCATCAGTAGAGCAGTGGCCAGCAGGATAGAATAATTGAGGCAAACTGAAGATGTGAGACACCCACTGTAAAACCATTCCACAACACATTAACATCTGAAATCACAAAGGAGCTTCCCCACCAGCATCTAACCAACCTCTTGAAGCCACCAGACATGACTATAGATATAGAACAAGAAGCTGAAAAAAAATACCTAACAGCAAAAAAAATATGGACATTCCAGTGGCTGAGTCTTTACCACCAGGGGCTGACAAACCAGGGCAAAGGTTGTGATGTCTCAACCACCTATGCATCAGAGATGGACACTCCAAGGAATGAAGAAGTGGGGCTACATCCCTGGTTCAACCACCTGTGACTGTGGCACAGAACCTCAGACTATACAACACCTGCTGCTTGAAGGCAAATATACACTGAAATAACTCACAAAATGCAACAAATGAGCACAAGCATGTGTAGCAAAATAAGCAGCAGCCAAAATGGTGGCCATCATACAAGCATCAGTATATTAAAATATGATGCTATTTATCATTAAAAATTAAGTTAAATTTGAAACAGTAATCTTAGTGACAGAGTATTTTAGGACTGAAGCTACCCTCCCAGAGAGTTTATCAAATCCACAGGAACAGTGTTTTAATCATTGGGTCTTCAGCCTCTACCACACTGGAAAATGTAGCTAATTCACATGGAGTCCAAAGTTTCAGTTAACAGACAGAGTGTCCTTGTAAATTTGCAAGGAAACACATAAATAAAAATAAATGTCATTGGAAACCTTTCATACAGATATACAATTTGTTGATGTCTTTAATACAAACTTAAAACCCACAATCCTTAAGTATTGTCTAAGTCAACAGCTAACTCTTGCATGTCAACCCCAAAAAAACCCTCAGAGCTAAACAGAAAAACAAGACCCCCTAAAGTTTTCCTTTTGAGCTAGAAAATAAGGCAGTCAAAACTGAGGATATCCTACTGCTATATTATGTCCAATATCAGATTACATCTAGTAAGGTTATATAATGTAATGACTCTTTGCAAAGCTATATGCATACATTAGCATAGAATTAAATTTCTCATGGAGAAATTAAAAGGAGCCCGCACCACTACACTGCATGAGCACCCCACAAGAAGTGGAAGCCAAGGGGAAGCCTGGAGCTCTCAGCTAGAGTGTAGCTCTAGTATAGGTAGAGTGATAAGCATGGATCCTGGTTTTCTTTGTTTAAAAATCTCAAATTCTCTGATAAAAACTCAGAATTTTCTGATTAAAACCTCAAAATCTGTGTTTTTCTATGATTAAAATGAAACACCACACACACACACACACACACATACATGCACACTAGTTGAACACCATGTTTTACTGATATGTTTACAATTTAAAAAAAAAATTTGGAAGCCTATTAGTGGCTCAATCATTATAATAAAATATATAGGTATTCAGAATTTATTTTTTGGCATTTGATTTTGTTTTTTTATCGTGGAAAATCAGAATACCCCCTGCCCTCTTCACTAACCAAGACATGGGTCCAACTGCAGTTGTCCCCCTCCCTGCTGCTTTGTGGTGCTGAGCAACCCTGATACTCTGGTGTCCTGACCCGGCCCCTCACTCCTAACCCATAATAGCCCTCTGGCCCTGCCAGTGCCCCTCACTCCAAACCCACAGCCCCCTGGCCCTGCTAGTGTTACTCATTCCCCCAACTCACAGCTTCTCCAGCCCTACTGGTGGCCCTTACTCCTTTCCCAGTGCCCTCCACCCCACAACTCTACTGGAGTGGGTCTGCAGCATGCCAGGGCTACAGAACTTAGTGCCTGCTGTGGCCACAGTGGAGTGCCCCACCCCCTGTGGGTGGCACAGCCAGCGTGGAGCCTGTGGACGGTGGGGGAGGATGTGGGCTGCCTGCTATGGGCTTGGGGCTCCCCGCCCTGCTGCCCTCCCCTAGGGGCCTCCATGGGCCACCAGTTGGACCCAGTGGGAGAGGCAGAGTGGAACAGAGAAGCTGGGTGCTGCTGTCACCACCTCTGGAAGCCCTATGCCAGCCATGCTGCCATGATGCTGTCAGCAGGCAGGTAGGGTGCACCTTATCTTGGTAGAATGGCTAGTGTGGAGGTCCCAGTGATGGTAGTGGCAGCACTGAGCCTCCCCACCCCTCTCCACCCTCCTGTGCTGGGTCCCATCTTCTAGGCCACAAAGGCCCTCAGGGGGAGAGCAGCAGGGCAAGAAGCCCAGAGTCAGCAGCAGGCAGCCCACATCCTCCCCCACCCTGTGCACAAATCTGGGGGCATGTGACTACCCCATGGACCCTTCCCCCCCAGAGTACATGCATCAGCGGGGAGCCAGCCCCCTGCCGTTCTCCCAGAGGAGCCACCCATAATGCTGACCCATTCCCCCAGCCAAGCCCCTTGGCTGCACATTTCTATCCAGGCAGGGAGGCGCTCCCAGCCCCAGCCACCAACCCTGCCCCACACTCCCACCCTCAATAGCCACTTCAATCTGCTCCCCTATATGTCACCTATGCCCTCTCCCATCATCCCCACTCCCCAATAAACTTACTTGCAGCCAGCTGGAAGAGCTACTCTCCACTGCTGCTTGACTTTATTGCTGGCCACGTGCATGTATGCACATGCACACGGCGTCTCGTGTCCCACTCCAACCAGTCTCAAGCAGCCTGGAAGGAGTACTTGGAAACTCTGCCAGCCTGCGAGGGGAAACCCGTGGTTTCCCACATTTTCCTCCTTAAAAGGAGAAAAATCTGTGTTTTTCCATAAGAAATGGAAAACCTGGATCCCTGGTAATAAGGGGACTGGCAGCTGGTGGGAGCCCAGGAGCTTCAGGGTAACCCCTTTTGGGCTGCAAGCAGCCTACAAGCCACTAATTGGAGAATCCTGGTATACTGAAAAAGTTTCTAACTTTGAAATCAACCCTGAGTCGAATGCCTGTATTGATATATAAAAAAAAAAAAACCAACAGTTAATAATTAAGCTCAAAAGGAAACTGCTCAAAGATTACTGGTCAGTTATCACCAACTGATCATTTCTTAGTGCAGGAATGTCAAAGTCATCTGGCCTAGCAGGCCAGATGAGGGGTGCAAGGCTGGATCAGGTCCACTGGCTGGCAGCATGAACTCCAACTTCAGCCCAGCACATTGCAAGACATTAGGCCTGGCTCTGTGGATAGCAAGCAATGCATAAGGCCAGTCTGGGGCATGCACTGTACGGAGGCAGCCCATGCTGGACCCCCCTGTACACTGGATCCAGCAGGTGATTTGATCCAGTACAATTCAGACTGGCCCCAGATCCAGCACTCAGGACCAGTCTGGCACCTGGCACCACATGTAGCACAAGTCTGGCTCCATGTGCTATGCTGCCCTCTACCCTATATGCAGCCTATGCAAGATTGGCTCTGCATGCCATGTGTAGTACACAGGGCTGGGGCCAGACAACGCTGCATATGAAGCGAGTCGAAGACTCATAGGAGATGAATGATAGGGCTCCACAGGCCAGACCCAGCCCACGGGTCCTATTTTTGACATCCCTACCTTAGTGATAAACCACACTGATACTTCTGTATTAAATCTGAATAGGTATACAGAACCGACACCAGGATGCAAAAAATGTAGTGAAAGATTCAATATGCACACAAGTTTTTTTTTTTAGAGAAAAGAATATAAACTATAAAAATAAGCATTTTATTTGTTGCCTAGACCCTAAAAAAATCCTATACAGCTTAGTGATAGAAACTATAAAAATGTAAGATAGTGTAAATAGCACTGTATAAAGAGTTTACAGAATTAACATTTCCAACATTACCAGGTAAAAATGGTGATTTTTTCTTTAAGATCTTTTTCTCTTTTTTATCCATTTTATCTAGACTTTCTTGTCCTTTATCCTGTTCTGCATTATTCAGGTCAGCTTGGTGATTTGAGATATTCTGGACATCTGGATTTTGATCCTGGGCTGCAGGAGTCTTAATTTGGCTGCAGTCAGTAGGATGTGCAGAAACTGGGATTGAAGACAGACCACTGTTTTCTAAGGCTTGCTAAGAGAGAACAAAACTAGAAAGTTAGAAAAGAAAAATCCCACAAATTTTTCCAAATGTTTTGCTCAAATAACAATTCTGTAAATGATGAAATGCTTACAATTAGAGAAATTCCACCAGGTTTCTTACAAACTCAAAATATCAGTTGCTTTTCAAAGTTTCAAGCTTCATATATCCTTTCAAAGGTGACAGTAGTAATATTGCAGTAGTTGAATTATTCATGTGATGCCAAGTTGGATTTTATCCAGAAATACATGTATCAACCACCACTTCTCCAAACATTAAAATTGTATCTACAAGTTCCCATAAAAATTCCAAATTCTATTATTTTTACTTGTCACTTGAAAATATAAATGTCATTCATGTATCAAAACGCTGCGTGCTAAACTGAACTAAAAAAAAACCAAACTAATTGTATGTATATAGGAACCAATATGTAAATAGTTCAAGTTTGTGAGAGGGAAACTTTTTGAATAAGACTTAATCCTATAAATCTCAATATTTGAACAGGACCACACTAACTTCATGGAGCTCTGTACATGCATAAAATTGCACCTGTATACAGTGCGTTGCAGATGAAGGCCTTAAAGTGTTCCAAAAAGGGATTCAGCATTGAACCACAGCTCTTATGTGCTTAAGAGAGATTGTATGCACATAAATAATCTGCAACCTTTGCAGCTTGACAACTGAACACATTGCAAATTGGTCAACATATCACAAGTCTTTTAAGAAGACTGAACACCTAAAGGGGCAAAGAAAAGTACTGGGAAACAGTTGAAGGTGCAGTGATAATTACTCACTCCTCATACTACAGACCTGATTCAAACATTCCTCCTTAAACTTAATGGAACACAGCTGGGTGACATGTTTTCAGTTCATAATCTGATGCATATTTTCTTTTGAATAATTTGCACTCTAGGTCCACACAATTTAACATTACAAAGGTCCATAAGTCCTTGGACCACAAGAAAGACTGCAAAACCTCAATTAAAACAGCAATAATTGGTGGTTTTAAATCTGTTCAGAAGTGCAGAAAAACACCTAATCACTGAAAACATGAAGGGCCAATTTCACTAGCAGGATAAGGGATGCTAGCAGGACAAATACACAGCACTGCAGCATAGATGCATAATACGTGGCTTTATATGTTCTACCTGTAGAATGTCTCTATTGATTCCAACTGCAATACTGAGTTGCTGGCCAGGTTGCTGGGGCTGGTTATTTTCCACTGGACTTGGCTCTGATAGTTCAAGGAGCTGCTGGATGACATCAGTTACAGCCTGTTGCCCCTGATGACCAGCTGCTGAAGCTACCTGGTTTTCTGTCTGTTGAAGAAGTGGAGACCGAAAATGGGTGGCCTGAAACACAGAGCAGTAAATATGTAAAGGAAAATGAGAAAGAGAGGTCTAAAGAAAATTTAACTTACCTGTAAATTATCTTTATCTGAAACATATATGATAATTGTTCACGCATGTAAGACTCAAAGGAAGTTTACACAGCTGCCATTCCTGAACAGCTGACTCCATTAAAGGGCTGTATTCTCCTTCCAGGAGTTCCTCCCGAGTTGTTCAACCATAACCTTTTAGCTTGAATTAAGCTTATGATAAAATACCGGATCCTCATACATTCACAAGACCTATCAAGAATTACAAATTTTGCAAGTGTATACAGAAAAACAAAGCTAATGAGAAATGGTGTTCACATTATAACCAGTATGTATAAGATTTTAGATAGAGAGATACAACGTTCATACACAGGAGAGAGAGTTTCAACAGAAATATAGAGAAACTTATTACTATTTCTATTAAGACCTTCCATCACATGAAAGCATCATGATTTTTCTTCAAAGCTTTCAACTGGAATGCTTATTAAGCATGCAATTTAGAATACAGTACAGAGTCAAATATTTAACTGTTTCACAATTTAAAATATTCACAGATTATAAAGCCAGAAAGGATCACTATGATTATCTACTTTGACCTCCTGCACACCACTAACATTTCCCTGGATCAGCTCCTGCTTCAAGTAAAGTAATTAACTGAATTAGAGAATATCTGCTATAAAAAATGCCAATCCTCTTGACAAATTGTGAGCCTTAAAGAATCCGCCTGAATCCTAACATGTTATTCCAATAGCAAAACACATCACACTGGTAAGCTCACGTTCAACTGATATATTCATCATGACCCTTAAATTTTTTTCAGCATCACTGCTTTCCCAGAACAGGTTCCTCTAACCTGAAAGTATGGTCTATATTCTTTGTTTGAACTCTGATCATGAAGCAATACAAATCACTCTGTATCAATAGTGATTTGTTTTCTTCACAATTTATCAGTCCCCAAATCTGTGGGTCACCTGAAAATTTCAACATTAAATGATTTTCTTCCAAGTCACTGATAAAAATATGGAATGGCTTAAGACCCTAAACTAGCCCTTTTGGAAGATTATTTTACAATTACATTTAAGATCTGTCATCCAGCATTGAAAAATGGTCTTAAATTTTAATTGGTCATTCCATCTAAGAGTAACAAACTATACTAGACAAGGAAAGCATATAAGCAATTACATAGACACAAAAAGGTTTCAAAAGTGCCCAGAGGGTCATGGGAGTCAAATACTTCTGGGCTGTTTGAAAGCTGCAATCCACTGGTCATTTCAAGTTATATGCATTTGCAACCTTTGAAAAAAAATCAGTCCAGTAAGCACCTCTGAATATTTATGCAAAAAAATGCATATGCAAAGGATAGTATAGCTACTAATCAAATGAACAGAACATATCCAGTAATTACTAATCAAGTAATAATTAATCCAATGAACATATGGCTGAAACCTCTGCTCTCAGAAATCTTCTGGATGCAAGGCCTTAAGAAATAAGTACTGTACAAACATTATAAAGTGTCATACTAGATCAGAAGACAGGTCCACCTGTCCAGTATTAAGAAAACAGCTAGTAAGGGGAAAACTATATTATGCAGGTTCTATCCAAACTGATCTGCTGCCTCCTCACTTAGAGAGTCCAGCATTGAGAGATGCAGGAAGTCCTGATTTGTAAGTTATAGTGTTTAACATCTGCCCTGGGACGTAATCTTGTATGGATCTGCCCAATCTTCTTTTGAACTTGCTTAAATTACCAGCCTCTGCAACATCTTGTGGCAATGAGTCGTGCAACCTAACTGCATGCTGTTGTGAATAGGAAATTGTTTTTATGTTTTAATCCTGTTTTCCTAATAACTTCATTGCATGTCCCCCAGTTCTAGAATCACGAAAGTATTGATTAATAAATAAATCATTGTTTATTTTTGCATATCATTCAAGATTTTATTAACCTCTATTATTTACCCTCTTCAGCAGTCTTTTCTCCAAGCTATATTCCCTATTTAATCTCTCCTTATACAGAAGCCTCTCCATACTGCTGATTATTCTTGCGGTACTTCTCTACACCATTTCTAAATCTAGGACAGCAATACTCAACTTGCAGCTAGGATACCACAAGTAGTATGGGCAGCCCCCACGTACCACAGGCAGATTGAGGAGAGGCCAGACAACACAGTGGCAGATAAGGCCAGGAGCAGGAAGCAGAGCATGAGACCAGGAAGTAAGCACAGAACAAGCAGCAGAAAGCAAAGCAGCAGCTTTGTCAGGGACCAGGTGGCTGAGCAACTGATCGGGTAAGGAAAGGCATCAAAGAGGCAACTCAAGGAAAAGGGAGGGCTAATTTGTGAGGTATGGCAAAAAGGTTGGCCCCACTAATCTAGGATACACTTTTGAGAGAAAGAACCTCAAAACTGCATCCAGTTTTCAAGAGATGACTGCACCATGGATTTATATACTAGTAAGATGGTATATTCAGTTTCCTTCTCAATAATTCATGAAGTTCTATTTGTCTTTTGCTGAACAATGGGCTGATGTCTTCAGAGAACTATCCAAATAATTGGGAGAGTTCTTCAAGTAGTAACAGTTAGTGTCTAACTCATTACCATGTAAATGCACCTTGGGTTATTTTTTCCCCCCTAAGGATCATGGTGCACTTACCTACACTGAATTTCATCTGCCATTTTGTTGCTCATTCAATTTTACAAAATCATTTTGCAGTTCTTCAATCAACTTTGTTTTTTACCACCTTGATAATGTGTCATTAGCAAAGATGGTCACCTTACTATTCATCCCATTTTCCAAATCATTTGCAAATAGGTTAAACTGCAAAAGCCCAACATAGACCCTTAAAATCCTTGCTATGAATCTCCTTCTACTCTAAGAATTGACTATTTTTACCCATCCTTTCTCCCCTGTATTTAGCCAATTACTGATCTATGACTGGACCTTATCTCTAATACTGTGATAGCCACACTGGTCCCTTTCCCAGTCCTGAACTATCCCATGGCTCCTGGTATTATGCAGACCTCCTTGATGTCATAACCAAATCAGTTGAGTGCCCCTGTCACAACAGAACTGCCCTAAGCAACTGCAGTTACTTTTAAATTTGGTATGTTCTGCTTCATTAGCTATTCCTACCAGGTGGTCTGTCATTGGCTACTCTAAATGTATAAAGGTCCGTGCAGCTTCCGCCCAAGTCGGAGAGCTCTGAGCACGTGGTAGAGTATGGAGAACTTTGCCACGTGGCAGAGAAAAGCTGGAGGACTGGCCATCCTCCAACATCTCCCCATCACCGTCTGTTCCCAATGTATCCTTCATCCTGCATGCTCGTTTCTGTCTACAAACTCGCCAGCTCATTCTGTTGCCAGTTATCTGTAACTATGCAAGCAACTCATTACCTGTAACTACATAAGCAACCTTGCCACCAGCGGCGTAAGTAAAGTTAAAGTAAAAGTTATTTTTGCAACCAATACGCTGTGTCCGCTTCTCCATCCACCAGCCCGCCTGACGTCCAATTAAATTTGCAATCCTCTGGACGGCTCCGGCCGTCTGAGAAATGTCTTCACGAACAGGATCTAAGGGTACGGTGGAGATGAATTTAGATGAGTGCTGCCCCTGGTGCACCAGGACCCGCCACGTGGAAAACGCGGATGAACTCTGGGCACATATTGCCTACTACCAGGCGGTAGGAGGGGATGATAGGAACATTCACAGCTACTTCTCGGTGAAAGGGGAAGGAGCAGTCATGAAGAAGTGGAGAGCAAAGCTGTTTCCCGGGGTGTTCGGGTATGATGTAATGGGTAGTGACCGGATTTGCTATCGGCCCCTGGATGAAACATCGACCCTATCCCTAGCAGGGGTGAAGTCAAAGAAGGCGGAAAATCTGACCCCCACTCAAGAGTTTAACCACTGCACCCTGTACTTGAGGGAAGGAGAGGAACTCACCCCACCGAACTGGTTTAACTGTCCGGGTTTAGTGCCCGGATTGTGCGGTCACGAACTCTTCAGCCAGCTCTGGGAAGGCCTAGAGACCGAGGGCCACCACGCAGCAAGATGGGGGGTGACAAAGTGGAATAAAGGAAAAATAATAAATGTGTTATTCCATTCGGTAGCGGGTCTACTGCAGAAGAATGTAAATCTAGAGGCTCAGTTGCACACAGCGGGCAAGGAGTCACTGGAGCAGGTGGCGGGGGGCTCCAAGCCGACGCTAGAAAATGGTGCCAGCCACATGGCGCCGCTGCCAGAAAATGGCACCAAGGAAAGCCAAAAGGGCACGAAAGTCCCCTTGAGAGGTGGGCCGGCCACGTCACTGCCTACGGCCCTGCCCCTCAGAGCGGCACCAAAAGAAGCCCCGGCCCCCTGATGTGGAGCCAGTAGTGGAACCGCCCCCGTATGAGGGAGAAAAGTTGTATCCAGTGCTCCCACCTGACAAATTTAACCCTCTCCCGACTGCGGCCTACCCGATAGCATTGGTGAAACATGTCGCAGATGAGCAAGGCACCACACGTACTACCATTACATATCGCACACGCACCCGACCAGAGTTACAAAAACTTCATAGGGAATCAAAAATGAAACTTGAAGAAACTAGCCATATGGCTGGGATGACTGATTGTGGAATTCGGATCTGACACGCTAGACTCAGAAGAAGTAAGTGCCTTAACCCGACAAGCAGTGTGGAGTGGAGGACGTGCCACCGATCTGAACGTGATCACGGAAAACACACATTGGCCCATTCCACTCCCGGCGCTTGTGGCAGGGCAAGTGACCCATAAATCCCACACCTGGCATGAGGGTTGCCAGCAGAGGGCTGGTGCAGACAACTTCTCTTGGCCATAATCAGAGTGTTGTACCTTTCATGGAACCCAAGGGTGTATCCACTGAGACTGGCGCAGGCCCAACGTAGGGAAAGATGGGCTCATCACCACTTAACAAACCCCGGAGCGATTCCAATAACTCTGGAGGCCATAGATGCTTGTGTAGAGGTGTACAGAGGGACAGACACTATCACGCTCCGACTCTTTCTTAACCCAACAGCGGGTCAGCCAGCAGGGGAGCTCTTAAGTCATCTCCTACGACTGCAGGCACTCATGAAACATAGTGAGGGAACTCCTATCGATGCAAAAAAACAACCTTCAGCATAGCCAGTCGAGGCCCCGAGGCATCAGGAACTCGACCTGCAGCGAGAATCACAGTCACTACCCCAAAGAACACTGGAGGAAAGAGCCATGTTCGGGTTCCTCCTCAATCACTCCAGGGTCACGAAGCAGCAGTTGCGTATCCTGGGGGATGAGGGCCAATGACGCCCAGCAGCCAAATTAGGTTTCAAATTCACTGACAAGCCAAAAAACAAGTAACGACTGTCGGCTGCGCTGACGGCCCCTTCCATCCTAAACCCGACCCCACTGACCTTCGCCCCTACACCGAACTCACCAGCTACAACTCCGTCAACCCAAGTAATCCAGAATAAGTACTCTTCCTCCTCAACACCAGAGCCCAAGTCAACATATTAACACCAATGACACCCCACCAGGAAACCACAAAAATAATTAGGGTACAAGAACTAAACGCCACTGCAGACACAACAAAAGTTAAATTTGCAATCCAAGGCCATCGACGTGCTCTAAAGGCAGTGCTAGAGGGCATCAATATCCTGGGAATTCCAGGAATCAAAGTGCTTAACCTCAAAGAACAGGTGTTACAAGCACTACCCGTTGCTATCCTGGAGCCAGATTGGCATCGACCGATGCTCCGCAACACCTCCACCTGGCGATACCGGCCAATCCCAACCAAGGGCCCCCTCAAAGGTTCCCTTACCGACCTCCTGCGACGACTCGAGCAACAGGGCTGCATCAAACCAGTAACTGCTAGTACCTACCTATCACCAGGGTGGGGAGTCGCAAAACCTGGAAAACCTGACGAAGCCCGGTTAGTCGTTGATTACAGGGAGGCTAACAAAAGGTGTCAAGTACTTCAGCAACTCAACCCTTCCACCCTACCACAATGTATGTCTGAAACAGCGCAATTCCAGCAAGACGAATGGGTCGGGGTCACTCTGGACTTAAAGAACATGTTTTTCTCGTTTCCAATTACTGACCCTGAAGGAGCATTCAATAAGTGCATCGAGAGCACCATGTACAAATAGACAGTCTGCCCGCAGGGATACTGCAACGCCCCGTCGTTACCCATTGGTGCTATGAACAATACCTTAAAGAACTTCGTGCCTCACACACCCTTCCATCAGAAGAGGAATTAATAACCTGGAGTTATGTTGATGACATGGCTATTATGGTCCATGACAGCTCCATCATTACGAGTATAGTCAACCAACTAGTAGCCCACCTTCAAGGTCAGGGATGGACGATCAATGAGGAAAAGTCATGCCTGCATCCCGTAGATGACATTACGTTCCTCAGCACCTGATTTGTTGGCCCCATCCGTCATGGGATCTCGCATGATGGACCCAACATCGACCCATTAAAGAAACCCCCTCCCATAACTAAAAGACATTTTCAACAGCTTTTGGGTCACAAATTGGTACCGGCACTGTCAACACCAGCCATCTAACGCTCCTCACTAAGTTACAGCGACAGGTCCGTGACAAGTCCCAAAAGTCTACACCTTGGACGGACGAGGATCAGCAGAACCTGCATCGTCTGTTAGCCACTGTCAAGAGTACGCAGCTCCACGCAATCAACCTTGGTGAACCATTACTTGCAAGTCTCGGGTTCACCACTAGCCATGTGTGGGCTGTCACGCACAACCCTCTCAATGAACTGGTATACACTGCTCATAAGCATCAAGCAACACAACACTGGTATGGAGCCATAGGAAAAATCCTCCTAGCTGGACAGCTAGTGGAGCCATTAGCAAGGGGGCACGGAACGGTCCGCGCTCCCGCTGCCACTTTGTTGCCTTTGCTAGATGCAGAAAAAGTCGATCCAGATTCTCAAGGAGAACCTAAGACGTGGAACACATTGGTGCTCACCCATCATTACAACTGGTGTTGCTGGAAATTTCAAGACATAACACCTGACCCTAGCCCGGGGATAAGGAAAAGCCCCCAACGCTGTATGGAACCTCCGCCCCGGCCTGGATGGCCTTGGATGGAACCTCCCAACACGACGGAGGCTATGGTACTATTGTAAGGCCTGCCACAACGTGAAAATACTCTGGGCCCACCCAGATGACAACTCTGTTCAAAAATGTGAACTGTTGGGATTCCTTAAGGTACTGCAACACTGTCTAACGCACCACGACGATACACTTCTAGTTCCAATCATCACAACTGACTCGCAATACATCTATAGGATCCTTACCAGCACAGCCCTTCCCATCAAAAATTTAAATAATTGGGAAGACATCTGGGAAACTTTGACTAAATTTACACGGCTCCCACTAGTTAAGCACACCAAGTCAC
>JAGPOW010000261.1:100865173-100930305 GCA_030014935.1 Caiman crocodilus | reverse complement strand
GCCCTTCCCATCAAAAATTTAAATAATTGGGAAGACATCTGGGAAACTTTGACTAAATTTACACGGCTCCCACTAGTTAAGCACACCAAGTCACACCACTCTGACACTGACCCAGTGCATGAGATCATAGACAAACTCTTGGAAGATCCATTCCAGACTGACGTAGTTTTGCCCATCACCACTACCCCCGGTCCTGAAGTAAGCCCGTTCCTCGCGTGGCTTCATGAGAATTGGGGTCACCCAGGACCGTGGGCCAGCCATCGACGCTGGCGCCAAGCCGCTACAGAGCTCACCTCGTATGGAGTTCGACGCAACTGGAAAAAATAGCACAAGCCTGTGAGGTATGTGCCAAAGAGAAATGCCACCGAACCAAACATCAACTCAGAGCTTTCGACCCCTCACAGTTCCAGGCGAGAAAAGTCTGACAAATAGATCTGCTTGGGCCCCTCCCGGGGTCCAAACCGCCAAGTAACAGATTAGTCATCGTCAGTTTGGGAACACGCCAGTTACAGGTCATTCCCTTACGAAAAAGCAACACCACTGCCGTTATCTCCGCCTTAACCGCTGCATTTGCTGCCTGGCAACCTCCTCACAAAATTCAATCTGATGGAGGACCCCCATTTAACTCTAATGCCCTGGACAAATTCACCCGTCTTCACAACGTCGCATGGCACGTCCATCTGTCACACCACCCGCAGTCCAACAGCGTCGTGGAGAGACACATCGGCTTATACAAAGAACAACTTCGCTTCAGAGGGGGAGGAACGTACAAAAACTGGACTAAGCACAATCATGACGTCCTCATTTCGCTGAACACCGCAAAGCCACAAAGCTAACCCCAAGAAACCTCTACCTTGGAAACCTAAATTCCAACCAGAAGCGTTAGTGTGGGTTTCGATACCGCACTCTTGTCAATCTCATCCACAAGTCTACAAGGGAACAGTTCAACGGTCGGAACAGTACCCCAATACCTATTCCGTCCTGTTAGAAGAAAATCCCTTTCATCCCCCTATCATCGTTCACCACAACTGGTTAACTCGCCATTCCGCCGTTTACCCAGTTTTCTTGTAGCGAACCCAATTACAGCTCTCTTTTGTTTCCTTGCAGGCCTGGCGGTGATGAAGCGGCAATCTACAGCTGCTCGATCACGAGATCTGCCGAGTACCAAAATGCAAAACACCTGAGGCACACGCGACAGCGACAGACCCAAGCAGAAGGAAAAGCATCACCGTGGACACAGAAACCTGATGTGTGACATCACCATGACACCTACCGAAGCTCATACAGTTGGACTTTTCGTAACTAACCTAATTTCATTAGTCAACCTTGTAACCATTGTGTTAGTTATTTATATAGGATATTATGTTCTACAGATAATCAAAAACCGTTTTGTAACGTTATCTGCTTACGTATATACCCGTTTACCACTTGAACCTTGTGAAAACGACAAGTTCCTAGACGGAAATTACTTGTAACCTGATTTCCTTATCTATTGTGACATGGCCAAGGGGGCATGTCATAACCAAATCAGTTGAGTGCCCCTGTCACAAAAGAACTGCCCTAAGCAACTGCAGTTACTTTTAAATTTGGTACGTTCTGCTTCATTAGCTATTCCTACCTGGTGGTCTGTTGCCAGTTATCTGTAACTACGCAAGCAACTCATTACCTGTAACTACATAAGCAACCTTACCACCTGCGTCACGGCCACCAGCGGCGTAAACAAAGTTAAAGTAAAAGTTATTTTTGCAACCAATCCACTATGTCCACCTCTCCATCCACCAGCCCTCCTGACGTCCGATTAAATTTGCGATCCTCTAGATGGCTATGGCTACGGCCACCCGAGACACTTGAGAGCCCAAGTTATAGCAGTTTGTGCTGCAATCTATAGGCATCTGAGGGACAATCTCTGTAACAGTATATTTGTTAGGACCTTCGGGATTTAAACAGAGGTCTTCCACTTCCACAGGCAGAAGCCTAAGCTGCAGTACCACCCAGCAGCAAGCCAAACACCAGCCCTAGCTGAACCTGGGCCCTCCCATAAGGTTCCCAATGAGATCCATAAAACCTTGAAGGGAATGCTAGAAAATCCTCCCATTTTCTATATGGAGCCTTGTTCCAGCAATAGTACTGTCAGGTGATGCTGTCTTGAACAAACATGTTCCTAGTCCTTGTCTAGTTCCTTTGTTTGACCCCCTAGCCTTAATCAACCACTGTTGTGACCATGACCTTACCTCAACCCTTAGCTATACTTGCAATTGGATAGATACCTCAGCCACCTAGCTTCTGATAAATCCCCGACTCTGGTCCTAGTCCTCGATTCGCGTTCCTTGTTTCCTGTGCCCTGAGTGCTACGTTTTGATTACTTCTTGGTTCCTACCTACTTGTTCTTGGTCTGCCAGGACCCCTCACCTCCAGATTGGCTTGCTGGCTCTTTGGACCCTTTTTGGTTCCAGAGCCCTGTCTTCCGACAACTAGCTCTTGGCCTGTGGTTTAGCTAGGTGACTACTTGGATCTGACAATGTTGCTGCTCCAACTATAACTCATGCCTTCTTTGTCACCAGGCCTTACATATTTTTTTGCTGGAGGAAGAGAAACCTTGCTCTGGGATGAGAACCTTACATGGTACTGGATCTATGGAAGGCAGTTGCAAGTTCTCCCCTGACTGCATCTGGAGTTTTTTGAGACTCTTTATACTGCCCTGAACTTATGCAGAATACATGGGCTAGAGCAAGACTCAGATTTTCATCCATTTTCAAGAATTTTTACATGTATTTATGTACAGTTGTCATGAAAATGTATATGAATCAGGTAATATTACACAAAAATGGCTTCTTTAATTCTTAACTAGTATTAGCATGCACTAACAAATTTCTGTTCCCAAATTGGGCTCATTACTGGAGAGGACCCTTTAACAAAAAACAAACTTACCTACTGTAGAACTACTGCATTTCTAATACAGAATATTGAGAACACTTTTTCAAAGTTCTAAAAGCTGCAATACCCCTACAGTACTGACACACAACACATGAATAAAAACTCTATACTCACACTCTTCCATTTATTATCCACAGGTTGCAAGAGGTTAGCAGGAGGTGTTGTTAGAGGCTGGGACACAGACTCCTGAGACCAAAAAAGAGAGACATTAAGTTACAGTCCTAGATGAAAATGACCTAATTTAATTTCTAGCATAAAAAAACAACAACAAAAAAACCCCAAGCTGTTAAAGATCAATTTGTTTATAACATGAAAACCAGAGCTGTGGTGGAAAAAAGGATGCACTTCAGTTGGCAAATACCATTTTAAGAGAAATTTCCATTTTCCCTCATAGTTTATGTACATCATTTAGAAGTACATCAGAAGGCCCTGATGATCTTCGCCCAAGGATACTAAAGGAATTGGTTGATGACATAGCAATACCACTGACACAATTGTTTGAACGCTCGTGACACTTGAGACACATCCCAGAAGACTGGTAAAAGGCCAACATGGTCCCTAGTTTCAAAAAGGGTAGGAAGGAGGACACAGATAATTATAAGCCAGTTAGCCTCACCTCTATTTTTGGCGAGACCTTAGAAAAAATCATAAAGGATCACATTTGCAAGGGACCAGCAGGTAATACAATGGCAAGGGGCAACCAGGGTTTATAGCAGGAAGATCCTGCCCGACTAACCTGGTCTCTTTTTATGACCAAGTCAAGTCGCAAAGGGATTAGATGCAGGAGCAGAAGCAGACATTATTTACCTGGATTTTAAAAAGGCTTTTGACAATGTCGTACCCAATTCTTATGAGCAAACTGAGTAGCTGTGATGTGGATTTTCTCACAGTAAGGTGAGTGAAAAACTGGCTTATGGGGCACACCCAGAGAGTGGTAGTGGATGGGTCAGTTTCTCCCTGGAGAGATGTGGGCAGTGGTGTGCCCCAAGGCTCTGTCCTGGGACCAGTACTGTTTAATATATTCATCAGTGATTTGGATGAAGGTATTGAAAGCACTTTGTCCAAATTCACTGATGACGCTAAACTACGGGGTATCGTAAACACACTGGAGGGCGGGGAACGAATTCAGGTGGATCTGGATAGACTGGGGAAGTGGGCAGATCAGAACAGGATGCAATTTAACAAGGATAAATAAATGCAAGGTGCTGCACCTGGGGAGAAAGAATCTCTAACATACCTATAGACTGGGGGGTAACCATTCTGAGTACCACAACAGTGGAAAGAGATCTCAGAATCCTGGTTGATGCAAAAATGAACACGAGTTGCCAGTGTGATGAGGTAATGAGCAAGGCTAACCACATTGTTTCTTGCATCAGCAGGTGCATCAGAAGCAGGTCTAGGGAAATGATAATTCCCCTGTCTGAAGCACAGGGCTGCAGATGGAGTACTGTGTCCAGTTTTAGACACCGCACTTCAAGAGGGATGTGGACAACCTTGAGAAGGTTCAGAGGAGGGCTACTTGTATGGTTGAGGGCCTGCAGGTAAGACCCTATGAAGACAGAGTAAGGGACCTGAATCTCTTCAGCCTCCACAAGAGGAGACTGAGAGAGGTGATCTTGTGGCTGCCTACAAACTCATTGTGGGGAGTCAGCAGGGAATAGGAGACACTCTGTTTACCAGGGCACCCCTCCCTCAGGGTTACCAGAAATAATGGCCACAAACTGAAGGAGAATAGATTTTGATTGGACATAAGAAAGAAATGCTTCATGGTATGGGTTGCCAAAATATGGAATGGGCTTTCCAAGGGATGTGGTGCTTGGAGGTGCTCAAGAACAGATTAGATAGGCATCTGGCTGGGCTTACTTAACCCCAGCACTCTATCCTGCCTGGAGCAGGGAGTTGGACCTGATGATCTACCAGGTCCCTTTCAACCCCAGAAATCTATGAAAACTTTGAAGTTGCCATAACTGTTAACTAGACTATAGGCACTAACCATAACACAAGTATCAAGACAGGTGATATAGCCTGACATAGTCTAGTTAACAAATAAATACTTCATGTAATTGTGTTAGCCAAGTTTTACACTTCAATGTTTCAGAAGCATTTTCTCAATTCTTGGAAGAAGTTTAGTGAGAAGGTTATAATTAGTGCTCACCATAATGTTGAGATTTGGAGACAAATGAAACTAGTCACAAACTTTAGAAGTGTATAAATCTGAAATGGGTCTTCCAAGCAGTCCTAGAATGTCTTATCAGAGTTGAGAAAGGTCCTGTTAATGATCTCTCTGTGTGTCATCCTAGAGTAGAGGGACCGCCTTTGAAAGAATCATGTTTAAGAGTTGATGCTTTTAATGCCAGAAGACTCCAAAAGCCAGGTAAAAAAAAAAATTAGCTTTCCTTCTCTTCTCAGAGAGAAAAAACTGTTAAAACACCTAGCTGACTTCATTTTCTACCACTTCAACAACCTCAACACTGGAAAGGCAAAAGTCTTCATATGATTGTCATTAATTCTCCCTGAGTCTTCTCAAGGAACGAAGCCAAGAAGACTACATCCACAGCCATGAATATCAGTATAAGCTGCATCTGTAATGATATCTGAAGCATCATCCGTCATCTTAAGAACATGCTTAGCCTCCTCCACGCACCTCTCAGTAGCCAGAAAGCTAGTTATTTTCCTTAGTTCATTAGAGAAAGTTTCATGAATGGGATTCAATTTTTCCCCAAAATTCTGATCAATGGTCATCAGTCTGGTAACTCAAGATTCTCATTTCCAGAGAGCATAAAAAATATATAGTATTGCCAAAGATATTGAATCATTTCCTTTCTTAGTTTGTGGCTACTGAAAGAAAGGCTCTGGTCTTTTCAGCATGCACAATGGTACTGACTCCGCCAGACAGAAAGAACATGGTTGTAAGAATTAATACTCCAACTCATCCTACCTCACCAGGACCAGATACATGAAACTACTCGCTTTACAGACTCAGAAAAGACACAGGGGTCAACCAGGTAACTCTTGCCAGATTCACTTGCAATTTTATGTAATGGTACAATTAGACACCTGGCTCTTTACTCAGAGCCATACTGTATCAGACAGCAAGTCCAATGGTTTTGCTATGGAGATTTCTCTTCCTAGATGCAGGATGATCTTTGTAAAGTATTAGGCAAACTGCTACAAAGCTTTCCTGAAATCACTGGAGATGATACTGCAGCTGAAATAACTGTTCACTGAAACAGCATCTGTTTTGTATTCCACTAGGTTGTCATTATCTCGTATATTAGTACCCTGCCCAAATGGTTGTAATAATGAATCCTAGCATAAAGGGACAAAGGACTGGGATGGTGCCAACTGAATCAAAGCCAAAGTACAGACTCTGGCATGCATTAGCAGCCAGGTGGGGATTTTTTAGTATATCCTTTCCAGTATACTGAGGAAATATGGGGAAGAGATCCGGGAGCAGCAAATTATACAGAAGACCCTTAAAGTCTTCTCTGTTGTCTTTCCATACCATTCATGGAGTAGGGAAGCAAGGTGGCTCAGGGCTGGAAAGCCAGGTCTGCATGGAAGAAGGCAGAATCTGCATCTAAGCCTGATGCCTAAGCATACTGACATATACGTGGTCCAAAGGACTCAGGAGAAAAAGTTTTTGGCCACCATCACAAACTAGGCTTGACAAATCAGGTGTGTAGTCCTGTAGAAACTAAATTAGAGAGACTATCACATGGGACCAGGTAAAGGGGTAATGCTGCTTTTTTTCTTCTTTTGCATATCCTCATTATTCTAGTACTTATTTGGAATGTGGTTTTCCAGAAATCTCAGCTGAGAAGCCTGTGCAAGTATTCCAAGGCAGAGTTGGTACCAAAAGAACTCCTACTGGCAGCAAAAGCAGGACTCCAGAAAAGTACACGCCAAATGAGCAAGTGTTATGAAGACAATCACTACTTAGAAGATCCTTGTCAGGTGACAAGCAATTGACAATGTATCTAGAAAAGCCCCAGGATTTTAGCCCTTGGGTTAAACACTGACACCAAGACAGAGAAGTAGACTATGCTAGACAAGGCACAGAATGCAGGTTGAAGAGAAGTCCAGCTTCCATTTGTACTTCAAAGGCCAAGCAGTCTGAAGTTTTAATAACTGTTCTTAAGAATTCCAAGTCATAAAAGCAGTACATTAAGAGAAAACTGTACACATTGAGATCACAGCTCACAGATTTATCAGGCATCGGATTATGTACACCTCTATTCAGAACAGATACTGGTAGCTACTTTCTAGAATCTATCATTTGTCACGATGACAGAGAAGCCCAATAGGCTCTGAGAGAATTTCAAAAGAAAAGTCTTCAAACTAACCTATATTAAGTTACCCTGTACCAGGGGTGGCTATGGCCAACCTGTGGCACATGTGTCATAAGTAGTACAAGCAGCCCCTGTTTGTGGCATACAGCAGACTGGGGAGGAGAAAGGCAGCTCAGTGATAGACAGGACAGGGAGCAGAAAGCAGAGAAGCAGCTTGGGCAGGGAGCACAAAGCTGAGCAACAAACTGAGTAAGGGAAAGGGATCAGCCTGGTACTCTGGTGAAGGGTATAGGATTAATGTTTGGCATGCCTGACCAAAAGACTGGTCTCCATTGTTCTATACTAACAAATCTGAAAATTTAAGACAAATCTGTACAAAAATGTGATCCTGTGTTTAACCTGTAGATATAGGTGCCTAACAGGACAGCGGTAATTTCTGTTTTCTACGGTGCTGGAGAGGACCTGAGGGCATAGACAGGCATGCATTTGCAATGCCATGAGTTTCTGGAAAATTTACAGCACCAGTAATGAGAAATGTGTACAGGCATTCACGTGCCCCGTCATCTGGAGCGCCGCAAGGCATGAAAGGTCTCTATTCCAGGGGGATGGCATGCAGAGATCCCAGCATGCTTTTCTACATGCAAAGGTTCCCCAGGAAACTGGAAAAAGAGGGAAATGCCAACTGGCCAGCCATCCAAGGAACTACAATCAGGGACTTTTCCCTACTCTGCACTTACACTGGGAATGCAGAGTTGCAGCATAACTCTTCATAGTTTCTACTGCCAAAACAGGCCTGTTAATTTCACTTCCAGCTCGTAACAGATCCTTATTGCCCCCCAACAAGACCATTCTATTCAAGATCTGATTTTGGAAACTTAGGAGGACACCAGGGAAAATAACCTTATAGTTGCAGTTGATTCATTTTCAAAAAAAGACCACTTGGAATTTCTTGAAGTGCAGCGGGTCCAGCGCATGACCACTCCTATTCGCACAAAGATGGCCACTACTTCAGACAGCTCATTCAGCTCACATACAGAACCACATATGGCCACACGGTCCCCAGTTCACCAATCACTTCAGTGTAAACATGTCCACAGAAGCAGAGGTGCTATGGAAGGTCTCTCTGGTTATGCAATAGTTGCTACAACCAGGATTCACTTTCCTCATCAACCTACAGGAGGCTGCAAATGGGAGAAGGGGTCTAACACTGCAGAATTCGGGGACTTCCCTTCATTCCAGCCGTAGTCTTTATGAGTACAGCACCTAGTCTCCACACAAAGCACACATGGACCTCCTGGCTGTGTGACCCCCTCAGGGCTCCAACATTGCCCCCACTAAGAGAGATGCTGCCCTTCACCCCAGTCATGGCATTTACCACTTACAGAAGCCACAAGCTGACTTTTGATGGATGCAATACAAGTTCCACCATCCATAAGTTCCTGATTGGTGACTATTTTCTGTAGTACCTTCAGTTTTTGTAGTGTAGCAGGCATCAAGTTTGCCTTACAAAGGTCCCCGGTTCAAAACTGGTCAAAAACAGCCCCCTGCCCAGTGTATTTCCTCTAGCCTGGTGCAAAGGAATGCCAGAGATAGAGAGAAACAGATATTTTGTAGGTATCAGGAGTATCTGGGAAGTGGATTCCTGCCTTGTTCCTTGGGCAGGAAGTATTTAAGGATTGCAACTTGTTCACAAGAGATAGACTGAGCAGCATGCAACTGTGTGACAATCTGTGAGAGCAAGCTATTTCCCTAGGGCAGTAGTTTGGACCTCCAGAAACTGCACAGGACAAGGGATTGGGGGCAGGGAAAGAAGACAGGCTGAGGACTACAGACCCCAGGGAATCTGGAGGACTGAGGCACAACCTGTTAGAAATGTAAGACCTATCCATGACCTGAGGTGGGTGGAAGGAAATGCAGTGCACTCCTAGACAGACAAAGGCATCTAGTACAACATGCTACATAAGGGTACTTAAAACACCGCCCAAAGGAACACTGTTTTGGAAGTTTAACGTGCTCAGTTGCAGAAGTTTCACTGCAGAAGTGCATTTATCCTATTCATTAGCAAGTGACAGCAAAAATATTCTCGAAGGGAGGAAGAAATCTTCTGAAAACTCAATTAAGCCAGACGTGTTAAACGTAATCTGTAGTATTTGAAACAGTCTCATTTGCCCAATTTTCTAGGTTTATTGTAATGTTCCTAAAGTACAGAAGTGGTCTAATGAGTTTGAATAGTCAGCGTTTTTTGTGTGCAATGTACATCCAGGGCTGCAAAAGATATTCAGTATACATGAAAAACAAGTTTAAACAGTTTTGAAAACTAAAAAAGATAAACAAATCAAAAAGAACCATTTTCCTTTATGAAACAACAGGGAATCTATTTACTTAAGACAGCTTCAAAATGCACATATGACAAAGTTCCATTGTTCATTTTCCTACTGAGTCCACACAGTGTTCATATACCCGCGTGTTTTAATACTATTCTTTACAAATTGTGAGTTGAGGAGTCAAAAGAAATAAATCAGAGCCATTAATGAGGGCTATGTTTTTCTGTTTGTAATGTAATCTTAAAAATAAACATAACAATTTATTTGGACATTTTTTATAGTACGGTAGTGTTGCGATAAAGTCATTTGCATGGCAAAGAAAGTAAGGTTTACCGTTGTAACATGACTCGAGTCTGTTGTAGAGCTTGCAGAATTCTGTGAACCACTCATATGCATCTTGCTGATGTGAGTATTCAAGCTACCTAAGCTTTTGAAAACACAGCTACATTCAGTACAGTTATATGTAGGGCCATTCTTCACCTTAAGGAATAAAAAAAAAAAAAAAAGAAAAATATATTATTTTTCTAAGTCTTCCAACTGTAAATGGTCTTCTTATAAATCATTGTGATATACCTACTACAATATTTACTGTTTTAAATAAATAAATCAGATCAGCCTTCTTTTAAGAGAACAGTTAAGCATTTCTCTTTGAAGTTGAGGCTACTATCTATTGAAATGGGCATCAGTTATTGCTACCATCTTCTGAGGAAGCTTCAGAGATGTAAATAAATGTCTTTTGACTAGTGGTAACCTCACTTTTATCCATCCATTTCTTCCACCCAAACATTAATTAGATACATAAAAACAAAAGCCAACAGAGATTTTACTAATAAAGATCTGTTTGAAGAATTACTATTAACTAGATGAAAGATAGAAAGTAGAAAGCAAAGAAATGAATTAAAAACAAAAAGAGCACAATTTTTTATTATTATCTGCTTTATACTCTGGAGTCTCTAGAATAAAAGGGTGTTTTGAATGGACTGGGCCACAGATGTCAAGAACAGTATGGAAGAAGGAATAGAGATAAAAATAGAAAAAAGAACATGAAGGTAGGGCAGCAGAGTTTAATCACAGAGCTTCAGAAAAGGAAGAGCAGATAAAATCAGAAGAAATAGGCAAAAGGTTTGACAGGACATTAAAACAATAAAAAGCAGTGTGAATTTCAGACACAAACAACTAAAGCTATGTAGCAAGGATATGAACATTAGAGCTGTGCAAAATTTCGCCTGTCATTTCATTTTGAAGCTGTTTTGATGAGTTTGAGCTCCAAACGGCAAAATAAACTAAAACAAAAGCCTTTGAAACAGCTTCGAAACAAAACAAGGGCACTAGAAACATTATGAGTTTTGAAGCTAGGCTTATTTGGCTTTAGTGCCAGTCCCAGCAGGCACCAGTAGCCTCCTGTCATCCAGCAGGCAGATCAGGGTCCACCCACACTCCCAGGAGGACTGCGGGGCCGTGCCGGATTCCTCCCAGGGGTGCAGGCTGCCGATCTGCCTGCTGGATGACAGGAGGCTGGTGCTGCCAGCTGGGACCTGTGGGAGCATCGATCTTCCTGGCACAGGCTGCACCCAGTGCCAGTCCCACCCGGCAGCACCAGCCTCCTGTCATCTGGCAGGCAGATTGGGGCCTCCCCACACCCGCAGGAGGACTGTAGGGGCTGTGCTGGACTGCTTCAGGAGCTGTGGGCCCCCAATCTGCCTCCTGGATCACAGGAGGCTGGTGCTGCCACCTGCAGCCAGTGGTAGGCAGGCCTGGGGCAAATCAAGTCATGTGGGGACCCACCACTGCGCTGATCCCAGACTGAGGGACAGTCCCCACATAAGTAGATTTGCCCCAGGCCACGCACCTTCCTCAGGCTGGACCCGAGCATATCAGTTGGTGTGGGGACCCACTGCTGCCCTGATCGCAGGGCGCAGGCAGGTCCCCACACAAACTGATTTGCCCCAGGCCCCATACCAGAGCCAGCCCAAGCAGGGTGTGGGGCAGGAGCAAATCAGCTCATGCGGGGACGTGCCTGTACCCCAGGATCGGGGCAGGGGCAAGTCCCTGCACAAGCTGATTTACCTCAGGGCCCCCCTGCTTCTCGCCCCAGGCAGCAGCACCAGCCTCCTGTGATCTGGGAGGCAGATCAGGGGCCTGCACCCCTGAAAGCATCGTAGCACAGCCCCCACCACAGCCCTCATGGGCGTACGGGCAGGCCCCAAACTGCCTACTGAATAACAAGAGGCTGGTGTTGCTGGCTAGCACTAGTGCTGGGCACAGCCCATGCCAGAAAAATCCCATGCCCCAGCCAGCAGTACCAGCCTCCTGTCATCCAGTAGGTAAATTGGGGACTCTCCCACACCCACAGGAGTTTTGTGGGGGGCTGTGGGCTTCCCATCTGCCTGCTAAATGACAGGAGGTTGGTGCTGCCAGCTGGGGACAGTGGCAGCACCCATCTTCCTGGCACTGGGTGGGTGAAATGTCAAAAGAGCATCAAAATAGCACAACAGTTTCAATTACATGAAATAGAACGGTGCTTTCAAAATGAAACAAAACACTGTTCTGTCAAAATGGAAGTCAAAGGGGAATTATGTCCTTTCGCACAGCGCTAATGAACGTGGATGGAGCAGTGGGTACAGCTGATGATTTTCGTAGCAGGCTTTATATAAGTAGAAGGCAAACAAAAATCAGGAAGAACAGAAAAAAAACTCATGCAGTCAAAGAAGAAAACAAAACATGAGAAAAACTCAAGAGAAACACAGCAAGAAGCAGAGACAGATTTTTGCATGTTCTAAAGAAAGATATTAATATAGTAACAGCAGTAATATGGTGGAAGGAGATGAAAGAATTAAATGATGCAACAAGACACGTGCAAGAATGTGGTTTGCATAGTCCCCAATAAGGGGAAAGTTCCATTTTTCCCATGTTGAGTTAAACTCTTAGCAAGATATTCAAGAAAATGTTTCAAGTTGGCAAAAAATATATTACTAAATAGATACAGACCTGAGAGTCATCATACAAGAGTCTGTAACAGAAACTCTGTAATCAGCTGAGGAAAAAAGTGTAGACTTAAAACAGGAGAGAAAAATATCACCAAAGAAACAATGATGAAAATTCTGAAGGTAACATTAAAGGTAAGCTCAGAATAAAGAAAGTGCTACATGAGAAAAATCTCTGGAAAAGACCTTTCTAGAATACACAATCAAGTGATATATCTTAAGAATTAATTGATGAGAAATCAGTAAGTGAATTCTCGTAATAGCCTGACAGTATTCAATACTTATTGTCAGTATTCTAGAGGAAAATCACTTGTTGATAAAACTTCCGCAGATGACTTCACAGCACATATCTCAGCAACTGACGATCCTCCTGGATTATGGTGTATGCAACCATCATGCCAAGACCTTCGGCAAGTGATGTCTCTTCGCCTCTTTCCAACCAAGGAGTACACACAAGGCAGCGGGGCCTAAAGTTTTGAGGCACCCTATGCTCACCTTACTCTGGAGGCTGCAATTTTGTAATTTTGCAATTCTGCGGTATTTTGTAAGAGCTACGCCGCCATAAGTAGCTTCACCACATTGCCACCAAGGCCTCCAGTCGGATGCAGTTTATGGCCGTACCCAGGACCAAATAGCACATGTATAGAAAAGCTAAATAAAGATGAGGACTAGTCACCTACAGCAGTCTGGATCATTTGGCAAGCTGAACTTAAATGTGCTTTAATATAGCTAAAACCTATGCTGAATACCCAGTAATAAAGATTCATCATATCTGCATGATGGAGGACTATATCTTAAAGAGCAGTAATTCTGAAAAAAAATTTGGTAGTCATGTTAGGTTGCATAAATAGGAGCTCCTATTGCAACACATTAGCTTAGAGGAGTAACAAATCCTAGTAAAACAGTAAAGCATAAGTGAAGCAAGAAGTGATGTTATCTTTGTAAAGGCCACTGGAGAGACAGATCCCAGAATAGTCTATATTTTTGGGGTGTCCAGGCTTTAAAGAAAAAAGAAACTGTTAAAAACTGAACAGGGTTAAAGAAAAGGTGCAAGAATGACTGCAGGTCTGCAAAACACATCTTAAAGACTTAAGCAGTTTAAACTGTTTAGCATATCAGAAAGAGATTTAAGTAATTTGTAAGAGGCTGTTGTTGTTAAATCTTGGTGTACTGATGTAATTTATTTTCAATGGTTTGCTAAAATAAATCATAACAATTCCAGCAACTTTCTATCTGAATAGCTGTATCCACACATGGGATTACATGGATTAAATCATGTAATATATATATTTATATGAATATATTAGTACAAGTCTGGTGTATGAGGAAATCCTTCAAATCAAAGTATGAAAATGGCTAACTAGACAAAAATACCTGACTCTCATTGGTTCTAATCTAAGAGAAAAGGTAAGACATTAATTGACTGGAAGCTAAGGCTAAATTTAACTAGTGTACATTTCTCAACAGCAAGTAATTGGAATAGGTTAGCAAATAGGTAGCAGGTTCTGCATCATACAAAGGCTTTATATCAAACCTGGGTTATTTTTCCAAGAAAGATACGCTCAACTACAAGTTGCTGGTTAAAATGAATAAATCATCTGATAAAATTTTACAACCCAGCATTGTGAAGGAAGTTAGGCTTTACAGAAAGGCCTTTATTTTTTTTTAAATCTATGGGTTAAATAATTAGAGAGAAAAGGATCAGAATGAAGAACAGAAGATTGCAGCACCTATTTTTGTGCACCCTCCCTCAGCAGCACCAGGGACTGATAGCTTGGTCAGTCTCCTCAGTTATTGTACTAATGAAGAAGCCCAAGACATATCATTGCTTTCTTCTTCCATGACCGTTTCTTTCACTCAGTTTGCAACCTCATCCAGAGGCCTTGTTCATATCCTGGGAAAAAAAGAGGTACTCAGAGGACTAATATTGGTGTGTAGGATGTATTGTTTTGATTTGAAATCTCTCACTGATTACTTTCTCACCTTTGAGGTCTGGAGAGGCTTCTGGTTTTGCTTTTATCCAATTTACAACAAAAACAGAAGCAAAGATAAATGTTTGTAAATAATGTTTAAAAAATTAAACAAAAAAGCCCTGTAAGAAATATATTTCCCTTAAATTATTCACCCAGGATATTAACATGCTAAAAAGATAAGAGTAAAAGAAACCTTTGTTATTCACAGACACTGTTAATTTAGATTAAGTGATTTTAGAAACTCAATCTACATAAAATTGAGCAAATGTGGCCTGCAATCTAATGTTCCACATGTAAGTCATGATGTTTCATGCAGGTAACAATGTAGTTTTAAGAACAGTAATTTGTAAAACTAGAATAGATAAATACCAGGAAGGAAACAAAAGTCATCTTGTTAATTATTTTATTTACCTCTGAATGAACTCTTTGTATGTGTGATTGAAGATTGCCTTTTTGAGAAAAGGCTGCAGGACAAAAGGCACAGGAATGGGGTTTTTCACCAGTATGCTTAATCATATGGGTCTGTAATGCCCCCTTCTGGTTAAATGCTTTTCCACATTCACTGCATTTAAATGGTCTCTCACCTAAAGAAAGATTTACATAAGCTTATACCTTAGAAAGAAATTATATAATTGATTTTCTTTATAACTGATATGTACAATAATATTGTATTACTTGCTTTGACAGTTAAACAAAACAAATCTGTTCTAGCTCAATTGCTAAATGAACTTCAGACACTTAGCAAAAGAAATTATTTGACACTGAAATTTCAGTAAAATTAGTTTTAAGCAGCTGCTCAGGGCATCATCAGTTGGCAGCTTACCAAAGGTAGCTTTCAAATAAACATGAGGTAAAATGGTATTGAATGTTTGGAGATACTTTAAACCTACATGTAAGGCTACTTTAAAATATTCTCTCTCGTAAAGGCTTCCCTTTAAGATTTGTATGAAGATTTTCTTTAAAATACAGTAATATTATAGAATAATATTTGTCCTTAGCACCCGTAAGATAGAAATACAGAGAGGAATAGCAGTTGGCCTGTATTTCTCATAACATTTTAGCACATAGTACTCTCAGTATCTGAATTTCCGTATTTATTATTGATCTTGCACCTTATTTCCTACTTTACATACTAGAAATCTATACTCTAAATTCATAGCATATGTACTTTTCTTTTTTAAAAGAAAGCAAAAGGTTTGTTACATACACACGCTAGTGGCTACAACCCTTGAGAAAGCAATTTCACACCTTACTTTGGAGTACTCCCATAGCATAAAACCATAAAAGGAAGCTTTTACATGCTAATGTCAGGATAATGAATACTGTGAATTAATACACAAACTGAAATTAGGTTTAGTGCAACTTATTTTGACATTTTCATTTGGACATCTTTTCTTCCCATGTCAGCCAGAAAAGCATACTTTTATTCTTCCTTAAGAAATGCAGAAATCTAAAAATCATAAGACTTTGAGGACAATTTGTTCTGTCCATCAATTTTTAAAATTCATATTAAGCTACACAAGTAACTAGGATAATATATTTAAGATAGAAAGTAATTTTTCGGTTGAGCTTATTCTCACAACTCTTTTAAAGTAACAATTTCGAGACTACTTTTAATATCATGTACAAGGGTGACCTCTAGTGTCTCCTTTCTGTAATTCAATTAAATGAAACCTAAAACAAAACCGCAGTTAAGCAATCAACAATCCAGTTGTGAAAGGACATCTGAGCTAGGGACAGAAGTTACACACACATAAACCAGTTTCTGATGACTTAAAACGGTTTAAACTTGTAACAGAACAAAAGCTCAGTGCACAGAAACCAGTTTCAAAATGGCTGAAACTGGTTTAAGATAAACCTGGTTGAATGTAGTAAGTGATTTCAGACTTCACTGATTTAGGTCAAACTGGTTTATGGAACTTCTGTCCATAGCCCTTTCCTGGCTGAAGTTAAATCAGAGTCCCCCAGCATTCCAGCATGCTTTCCAGCCCTGGGCTGAGCTGTGCTGTCGTCCCTGCCTCTCCAGTCCCTAGCCAGAACAGAGTGGCTAGACTGGTCTGGTATGACCTCCTGAGATAAAGGAATAAACTCCCTTCCTGCCCACTTTGCCATGCTGGCCAGCATCTGGCCACACCCCTGCTCCTGCCACTGGAGCAACATGGGGTGAGGAGAAGTACCTGACAGACTGCCATGCCCTGGCCACGCAGACCCCAGCTGGGGTTCGTGCCGGCAGGACAGGGGAAGGAAGGAAGATTACATTTCCTTCTCTCCCCTCCCCACCTTTGACTTCAGGCTGCCAACAGGGCTGGCCACACCCCCCAGCAATTGGTGTGGGGAAAAGGAAGTGGGGGAGTGCCTGACAGAGGCTGCTCTGTCCTAGCCAGGCAGAGTCTGGATGAGGTCCCAGGGGGAAAGGAGAGAAAGGATGGAATAAACTGCTTCCTTACCCACTTTGCCTTAAGAAGCCATGCTGGGGCGGTGTCTGCCCACATTCCTTCCCCCCTCCAGAAACATGGCAAGGGCTGCTTCCTTCCTCCCCCTCCAGGCACATCCCAGCTGGGGCCCCTACAGGCCAGGGTGGGGGTTTAAACCCTTCCCCAGTCATACTCAGGCCTGTAGGGGCTGGCCACATCTGTCAGCTAAGCTTCCCCACACCCAGCCACTGCGGAACACCTAGCCACTGCGGAAGAGAAAGAACGGCTGGTCTAGCACCCCCAGCTTCTGGCCTGAGCTCCTGCAGGCATGTACCTGAATTTCCAGAATCAAAAGTGAATGTTTATTCACTTGCAAATTGCTTCAATTTATGCAGCTTAGACTGTACTTAGTCCTGATGGACAACTTTCATTAAAAGGAGGGGATTGGTTTTTATTAACATGAATTAGCCTTATTAATTAGCAAAGCAGGAAGTTATCCCTACTATATACTGTCACTAGAAATAAATTATCTATATATTCTACATAATGCAATGCTAATCTATACAATTATTTTATTAATGCATTTTACTTAGAGCCCAATGTATTCTCTTATGCATGTGTTGTGGTAGCTCTATGGTTGCAATAAAATCCTTTAAAACAGAGTATAAAACACTGCAATATAAAATGCCAATGTGAAAAGAACCTAGAAGGATAATTTCAATAGGTTTTAATAGCCCCATTCATCTTAATGTGGCATGTCAAAAACTTAAACATAGATACAAACATTTATTTTAGTACCAATGCTTTTAGTAGGAACATCAAGCTCTGTGGTTTAGTAATTACTACATTGCAAATTATCTCCAGTTCCTGCTCAGTTCCCAAAACCACAGCCAATACTCTCCATATTCATCTCCAACAAATTAAAAGTAAAGCTATACACTATCAGAACAAATAAATGAAAATATAGAGATACTTGAAATAAACTGCTTTAATAAAATTGCTTTAATAAAATAAAAGCAAGAGTAATCCATTAACTGTATTCTTCTTTTCATGTATTTCATAGTTATAAAAGTATTTTAGTAATATTTAACAGCATCATTTAATCTACCTCACCATTACATCACAAAATGTAGGAAATCTGACACATAACTAACTCATAAACCCACAGATGAGCTGCACTTTATAAAATATTTGTAACCAAAAAAAGTCTCTTCCTTACCTGTATGTATTCTAACATGTCGAGTTAACTGACTTGGTTTTTGGAATGTCTTTCCACAGTGTGGACATGAATATGTAAACCCACTTCTGTCAATGTTTCGGTTGTAAGACCTAGGATTCGATACCCTGGAAATACATACCAAGTAATTGCACAGATTAAAGTAACTTTCCAGGTGTTAAGCAATTTATCTGAAATTGTTTACAAAGGAAGTTGAAAATGTTATCAAAGCTAATGAACCTTCAAGTTCGTAAGTAGTTTCCGGGACTTCACACTTTTTGGTTAATATCAGAATTTAATAAATAACTATGCAAGAGACAAGGATTTCTTCATGTGATATCTTTTATTGGAAAGCTTGCCTAACTATATCCCAACCATACAGCTGGTCCGATAAAAGATATCACCCAAAGAAATCCTTGCCTCTTGCATAATTTCTGGACCTAAAACTTCAGTCTTACACTACCATCAATAACTAGAAAAATTTTTAAATCTTTCTGCCTCCTCCAAGAGTCTCTGATAATGCTTGGTTTTTTGTAATAATGACAAACATTTTTGCATTATTTTAAGACTTTTTAGTATAAGTAGGCATATAGCTGGTAAAGGAAGCTATAGAAATTTTACACATCGCTTGTTGTGAAATTTACGTGCACATAGCAAAAGCTTCTTTCATTAGATTAGTTTGATTCATGATGCCTTTGAAGCTTCATATGGAGAGGCAGTTAGCCATGTTAGCCTGCAGTTAGCAGAAGCATGGCAGGGTAGCACTTTAGAGACCAACTTGCTCAGAGAGACATGAGTTTTCATAACTACACCGCATCCAACAATGCAAGCTATAAAAAAATAATATTGTCTGGTGTGAGTCAAAATGATACAAGTCTGAGTACTGTGTCCAGTTCTGGGCACCCCACTTCAAAAGGGATGTGGACAACATTGAGAGGAGGAGGACTACCCACATGATCTGAGAACAGCAGGGCAGACCCTACAATGAGAGGCTACAGGACCTGAACCTGTTCAGTCTTCACAAGAAAAGACTGAGGGGGGGACCTGGTGACCATCTATAAACTCACTAGGGGGGACCAGAAGGGTTTGGGGGAGACCTTGTGTTTCCCCTAGCACCCCTACGGATAACAAAGAATAACGGCCACAGGTTGTTGGAGAGTAGGTTTAGATTTGACATCCGTAAGAACTACTTCACAGTTAGGGCGGCTAGGATCTGGAACCAACTTCCAAGGGAACTGGTTCTGGCTCCTACCCTGGGGATCTTTAAGAAGTGGCTTGATGCCTACCTGACTGGGTTCATTTGAGCCCAGTTTTCCTCCTGCCCAGGCAGAGGGTCAGACTTGAAGATCTACAAGGTCCCTTCTGATCCTACTTCTATGATTCTATGAATACCTGACATTTTCTAAATCAGGTGAGATATAGGACAAACATAGCATCAAGATGTTATTCTCCAGAGAGCATAAAATGTTGGCATCAATCAACCTGGAAAATGGCAGGCAGATTAAGTACTATACCTGAGCTTGTAAATTTATTAATATTTTGCAAAGATATAAGAATTGCAGCATCTCTTTCTGCTGTAAAAGACCTAAAATATTTACAACTAAAAAGAGCGCACTCTCTCTCTCTCAAAAATCTGGTTACTTTAGTGGCAAAAGTAAGTTTAATTGCATTTTGTTAATCTGGCAGAACAAAACAACTAAGAAACAAACAAAATTTAGTTCACCCTTTCTTGTGCATCATCAACCACACCTATGAAATCCCATGGAACAGTGAGGTAAAATTTTAAAGTATAATTTTAAAACAGGGTTATACAGCAGTTTAAATTCTGTTGTGTGGACTAAGAATTCCCCTTGCCTACAATAGGCAAAACAGAAATGAACCAATTAGGTTGCCATAATACAATCCGTGTTGCCAAGATTAACATCTTTTTTGACTATGTAGTGAGCACATATTAAGTGGAAACAATTTTAATTTAATTAATATGGTACACTTTGGTAAAGATATAGTCCCATTTAGTATAAATATACATTATAATGAACTCGTGAAACTAATGCCTCATCACCAGACTATAGTTACACTATAGTGGATATCACTTCAACCCCCTTCCACCTTAGTTTTGTGAATCTGGTAGAAAATTTTTCTGGCTAATTCTATTTGGCAAATTTGCTCAACAAAAATATGTGGAAGGAGTGTAGGGAGGGAAAGTAAAGGGGTAAGGGGTAGAGCAAATAAAATATTCCCCTCCAAGCCTCCACCCCCCAAATTAATCTTACATCAGATATTTCATACCAAGAATTGGTGACACCTGGTCCCAGAAAGGCCCTAGATCCACCTCTTTAATGAAGCACCAGTTGGCAAAAATTCACACTATAACAAACCTATGCTTATTAATAGCATATTATCAAAATAGACGTTTTACATACATGGAATTTATTTTCAACTATTCTAGGCATCACTGAAATTGGAGAACCTATGGGTTCTCTTCCTCAAGCACTTATAAAGATTAGCTGCTATATATTTTAGCAACAAAACAGGAAAATACACTTAATACTGGATGTAGCAAAAGAGGTTGTGGATTTAAAAGAGACTTATAAAACATGCCAACACCAATGTGAAGGTGTGGGATTAAAAATTCTTATTTTAGGTGTTTGTTTAAACCCAATGTATTGCACAATTAACACCGATAAAAGAACGTAAGTATTGATTCACACTACAAATTTCTAATCATGATCTTTTATATAGAAAACAAACTACAGAAAAAAAGTCACTTAAATACAAATACAGAATGGGCACTTTAAGGCTTCAACAGTCTGAAGCCATGTGATCTGAACCATTTCTAAAGAGGCCTATGGCTTCTCGTGCCTTCAACAACAACAAAAAGGCAACACTGGGGACATTCACATTGATCTGTGCTCGTATAGTCTTTATTATCATGTATTATTCCTTCATTCATTGTAAACTTTTCTAACTCATAAAGTACTATTCAACTCTATGGCTCTGTACAAACAAATAACAGCCATCCCAACCCCAAGCTGTCCACTCCCTGCAAGGGAAATGAGAAGTTGCAGGAGTGCAAGACAGAACCTTGAAACAGACTACTAAGAACACTAGCAAAACAGTGATGAATACATTTCCAATGAAAAATACATTTTCCCCTTCTTTGTGCATCAAGCATGTAGCAGAGCTCAAAAAATTATTTCCAATGAACCTTTATTTGGGGTGCTTCGTCTCAGCTACAGTTGGCTTTTTATTTGGGTCAAAAATGTTCAGTAGGGCTACACCGATAAAGATTTTTTTGGCGGATTATCAGCCAGCCATATAAGCCGATATCAATCTAATAGCCAATATGCAACCCAGCAGCTTGGAGAGCAGCTCCCTGCTAGTAAGTCTGTGGAGGGGGAAAAGGGGCAGAGGAGACGGCAGATCGAGGCCCCCATGGTGAATGGAGAGCCAGACACTGCCCAGCCAGGTTAGGAGTGGGATGGAGCCGTAGGCCACTTGCCAACGGTGTGGGGGGGGAGGGGGGCAGCTCTCCACTGCTGCACGTACCCCCGGGGGAGGTTGGGGAAAATGTGTCCGCTGGATGTGCGTGTGGGGCAAGGGTAGGCTGCCCACTGTGGGCTCAGGGCCAGGGTCTGTACAAGCCTTGTCCTGGCAGGGAAGAGGAGGATGGGGCCTGGGCCACAGCTGTGCTTGGGATGGGCAGAAGCAGGGTAGGTTGCAGCAGCACTAAGAGGGGAGGCTATGGGGTGTGCTATAGCCACCCCAAAATTTCCCATAGCCCCCCCTTCTAGTGCCACCGCCACCCACTTCATGTGCAGCCCTGGCTCAATCTCCCTGCCAGGAAGAGGCTGACAGCCCTGATATGGACTGATATATCAGTGTACCTCTAATGTTCAGAAAAGTAAAGTTGCAATTTTGTTACTACAAAACCTAGGCCAACACAGAGAATCAAGTAAGCAAAGAAGGAGAAAAAACGAGAGGTATCTTACAAGACAGAAAATAACACTTGTTAAAAAATAACTTTCACTGTCAGGATACCACTAGACTACAGACATTTCTTCCTGCACAGAGAAGCTTTAAAGTGCTAGAACTTGAAACTGCTACATGCAACAGTTTAGAGTCCTGTGAATAAAAGGAAGAGAAACCTAATGTTACCAAGCTGAAGCAGCTCTTAAGAGAAAAATCTGGAAGCATTACTCTGCCTTTTTTCCTTCTTTCCAGCTTTGAGGATCACAATAGGGGATCCTAGCTTCCTTGATAATTTAAATGAGCCAAGAGAAAACCAAACTACTAATACTGCTCTCTCCTCACTTTTTGATGCAGACTAACTTAAAAAAGTACATTTCCAGGGGTTTACCTGCAGAAAAGATTAAGGTCTACACATTATGTCAGTTGCTATAATGCTCTTCCTTTGGCTTATGAAAGAAATAACTTTATAAGGCTACTGGACTCTCTTAGAAAGGCAAAAGAAATTTCTTTCCACACTTAGTAGATCATTAACTATGATGATCAGCTCCAAATTACAGACTTAGGGTCTTTCACAAAGCAGTACAGGTACTGGAACTCACTTTAAATTAGCTCCCATGAACAGAAGTTTCCTGTAATTTCCATTTCAAGAAGGATTTTTTTTCATGAAAATTAATAACCTTGTAAAATCCCACCTTATTTTATAGTGAGTTTTCATGTGCTCCTTAAGCTGAGAGGAAGTCTCAAATTCCTTCTTACAGGATTTGCAGCTATGGGTCCTGCTTCCAACCAATTCCTGACGATGTTCTTCCATATGTATAGATAGCTGGCTCTGCAAAGTAAACTCATCTCCACACTCTGAACAGATAAGATTCTGGAAAAGATAATATAGAAATTGATTTTCTCTGTATCACAGAACAATTTAAAACTTTAAGGAAGGGTCTCAAACATAGAGCCTGTGGGCCAGGGAAGCTGAAGACTGAGCCAGTGGTGAGCATGGCCTATGACAGAATCCAGGGCCCTAAGGCCCTGGTGGACATGTTCACCAGCAATAGGGGGAGAGGGCAAGAGCTGTGTGATACAAACCTCAGTCACCCTGTAGCCACTGCCATTTACACACCTCTACCACAACAAGCAGCTGCCTAGCCTGCAGCCAGCCACCCACCCCACTGCTGCTACGATGGCCATAGCCATCACTGATGCCCATTGCCGCATGCACAGAGCCCATCTGGCATGGGCTGCACACAGTGTGGGGCCGGTCTAGGGCAAACTCAATGTGGTGTCCATATTAGATCAGCCCTACATACCGAATTTGAGGCCAGTCTAGACTAAGGCTCCTGGCTGCAGGACTCACATGAACGGTAGCGGGGAAGGTGGGCAGAGGCCAAGGCTGTGCCCCAACAGCGGAGAAAACCCCAGCCCCCAGCCAGCCCCATGGGAGGAGAGGGGGATGGAGGCCATGGGGCTCTGGCTGCTCCTCTACCACCACTCCAAGCTGGCAAAGGACAAGCCAGACTTTGGACAGTCATGCAGGGGAAACCCGGCTGCTGCAGCAGAGGCTCACCAAGACAGACAGCAGAGGAAGGGCCTCACCCACTCAGGGGCTGCTCCAGCGCCAGCTGCACTCATGGTCAAGTTTCCCTGGAGACATATGTACATGCACACACATGTGCATGCAGATGCACACACAAGGCCAAACTCCTGCAGAGCCACAGACAGCAGCACTGGGCTCCCAACTACCAAGTCCTCTCCCTCCAACTCCCCTCCTAGCACAACTTTAATAGCACAGCCCCAGCTCCTGCAGCAGCTGCCTGAGCCACTGACAAAGAAGCAGTACCTGGGCAGCACTGCCAGGGCTCTCCCTACCCCACCTAAACATTTGAAATTGATAAAAATGTAAATAAATGCTTTAAAAAAACCCACTGATTTTAGCCATCATAATTTAAAGAAATATAAATAAAAATCAGATTCTACCAAGCCCCTCTCTCTATTTATAGAGCAGCTCTGCTCCCAAACTCATACGCACATATTTTCACTGGTCCTCTTGTATTCTGGACCATTCGGTTTTTAAACCCTTTGTACCCTGTACGTCCCTGAGCCAAGAATGGACAGCAAAAAGTCCTATTTTTCTATTCACTGGTGCAAATATATATCAATCATTTGTCCTCATGATTCTATTGGCTGTGCCTAAAGGTAGGGTGGTGCACAGCAAAGAGGAGAAGGGTTCTGAGCCAGCCAGGGAGAAAGGGAAGAGGGAGGAGGTGGCTGTTCCTTTGGCTGCTGATTAGCGGAGGAACCCAGTGGCCCCACCCCTTGCTGCTGACTGGTTGAGGGGGCCTTCCCCTCACCAAGGAGCTGTCCAGTATTATGGGTACGCATCAATGGCCACCTGAACACACACACGCACACAAAGTTTAGCTATACATATACAATATTGCCAACTCTCATGATCTTTGGTTTTATTCTTAAAATCTATGCTTTGGGAATGTGAAAGAAAACAGCTCTGTCTTTTATATATATTTATAAACAAACACATATGAAAGAAAATGCTACAGTTTGCAACATTGCATATAGCAGCTCTGCCTCTAAACACAAATAAATACTTGAACCTGAATACGTATGCTTCAGAGAAGGAAGCAGGCTAAGACAAATAGTACTGCTGACCTGGAAAAAAACTCTTTCTTTACCTACAGGCCTATGAGAGAGAAATCCTAAAGCTGTAGTATCTAGGAAGGACTGAAGAGAAAGCAAGATAGGGGACATAGTATACATTATCATTTTCACCCTGCACAAGACTCCTGGAAGTAAACTTTTGCCAGCTTCTCCATTCAACCAACTGTCTCTTTATGCTCACTGCCCATATCTTAACATACAAGATACAAGGAAAGCCAAAAGGGCGCGAAAGTCCCCCTGGGAGGTGGGCCGGCCGTGTCACCACCTACGGCCCCGCCCCACAGAGTGGCGCCAAAAGAAGCCCTGCCCCTGACGAGGAGCCAGCGTCAAAGCAATACTTTATATCCAAAGGTTAAAACCTTCTGAAGTTAGCCTTCAATTAAATTCCAGCTCCATGTATTACATATTGGCTAAAGAATTTCAGCAAACTGGGCTTTATTTCTCTTAATTTTTGCTATTAAATAAAAAGTTTAATTCTTGAACTGTAATGAGCAATTGTTTTTACCATGTCACAATTCAATTAACCAGAGTTCAATTAATTAAAAATTTGGTAGGAAAAAAACAACACATTTGAATTACCCATACTTCACCTGGCAGGTTTGGGCCATTCTGATAGATTTCAAAGAAAAGAACAAGACTAAAACTCAGTTTATAGTAGCAATGTTATGCATCTCAGTTGTGGTACAGTTTTTGCAGCTCTATATAAATGAGATTATTTGTTAATGGGACCTCAATCTTGTCCACATTGATCTAGTATTAGAAATAGATTACATGGATACAATGCTGAGAAACATTAACTATAAACAAAGCTAAGATTAATACATTGAGAAAGAAATCATGAGTGGGTAGAAACAAATATCTGATATAGTTGATCAGCTTAAAGATGTCCTCTCCCCGTGTACAAGTAAAATTAGAGCCTCCGATACTAGTAGGAGGTCAACTGAGAATACAGTCCCTACCATTCTCTTATCCCATCTGCTTTTGATGAGAAGAAAAACAACTTCATTCAGATGTCCTTTTCAAAGGATCCATGACCTTTTCAACACACAACTCTGATGCAGCAGTGTGCTCTACTTGGGATCACTTTAGCCTGACAAATAAATTGGATGGTATATTCTTAAGAGGTATTCTGCATGGGAAGTATGTTTTTTAAGCAGTGCTTTGTAATCTCTACTAATTTTCCATTACTTTCTAGTCTGTTTTCAGAGGTTATCACAGTCTAGAACAGGAGCTGGAAACCAATGACTCACAGGTCAGATTAAGCCCACCAAGTACAGCCTGCTGGTTGCCTGCTCACTAGTCTGTGCTGCCTGGGCTCCACCCTACAGATGGTTGCAAACCCTTCAGTTCTACCCTCCTCTGAAGCCAGAGGGAAAGGCCCAGCAGCAGGTGCAGGGAGGAAAGTGATGGACCATACAAGGAAGCTCCAACTTCACTGCCAGCTGCTCCTGAAACAGGTAGCTGCAGGTAGGCTTGTGGGCAGGAAGCCACAGCATCCAGAGAGGTAAACGGCAGTGGAGCACAGAGGCTGGGGAGTGGCTAGGGTCCATGGCAGGCTGCCTACCTAGCACACAGCCTGGGTAGCAGCACACCCTGCAGAGGATTGAGCCTGACAGTTCCTGGGGAAATTGAGGGACCTACCCCAACTGACTCAAGCCAGCTGTGATAATCAGCCAATTGAGCCAAGGGGCCTCTTCTGCACACACCTAACTTGCAGACACAAGCTAGCCTGGGGACTGCTGTTAATAAAAGGTTGGCAATCCCTGCTCTAGAATTGTCCTCGCTAGAGCACAAATTCATTGACCTTCAGAGTGTCTCTCCAAAAGAATCTTTAACTCTAATTAATTGATTGCTAATTACCTTAAGATATTTGTGTTTGTGAAAGCTACTATGGACACATTTCCCCATTAGTTCCATGCTACAAACATTTGTTCTTTGAGGACGTACAAATCTTTCACTAGAGAAGAGGAAGTTCCAGCAGGGATCCATGTCTCTTTGTCTCCTCATCCCCCTTCATTATTGCTCATTATAGTTCAAGAATTAAACTTTTTATTTAAAAGCAAAAATTAAGAGAAATAAAGCCCAGTTTACCGAAATAATAAGATAGTCTTAAACCATAACCCACACAATGTCCTTTACTAAAAATGCAGAAAATCTTCCAGTTGCCCATTACAAATGAACACCTCAGACATTTCTCGTTCCAGGACCCGTTTACCCTTTTTTTTCGTGCATTGCTTTAATTGCCACGAACCTTAAACTACAAGGCCCCAGGGTACCTCCCTCTATAACTAACTAAAAAAGATTCTTCTTACTAAAAGAAGTTCTTCTATACCAGGGGTGGGCAAAATGCAGCCTGTGGGCCGAATGCGGCCTGCCAGGCCATTCCATCCAGCCCGCAGGACCCCTAAAAAAATTTAGAAAATTAATATCTTTCTGCCCCCCCCCCGTCATGTGGCCCTCGATGGCTTGCCAAAACTCAGTAAGCAGCACTCATCCCAAAATAATTGCCCGCCCTTGTTCTATACAAAGGTGCTGTAAAAAAATTGGTATTGGGTATACCTAGGAAAAGCTGCACTACATCAAGTGCAGCAAAGCTAAGAATTCAATTTACCTTGAACATGGACCAAAAATACACATACTAAATCATCATGTAATTTGTGGTAATTTTTTAAAAAAGAAATCTCTGGGTTTTACTTTTTTTATTAATATTTTTCATAATTCTATGTCTAGGAAGCAAAAACTCCCTTAGCACAACAAATAAAAATATGGACCTTAACAGGGAGATGTTAATAATTTTAAGATCTGACAATACACAATCTAGGAAGACTAGATGCACAGTAGCATAGAATTAATGGATTGGCTCATACTCCATCTTGTTCAGTAGGCTATCTTCAGCGAAAATAAGAGAATAAAACCTTAAATTAACTCTCATTCTGAGAACTTCTCATGCCCTCAGACATAAGTTTAAAATTATTCCAAATCTCCCAAATTTATTTTGAACAAGATGTGTGTGTGTGTGTGTGTGTGTGTGTGTGTGTGTGTGTATGCACACGCGCATCTACCCTCAATAGGCATGTCCAGGCTAACGCACACATGCAGAAATGAAAAAACATTCTCTATGCAGGGGCAAAATTAGACCCACTACCACACCCCACCCCAGCCTCCTAGTAGTTAAAAAAAAGCCCCACACTTACCAGCTGTAGCACCAGCCATCAAGGCCTCTAAGGTCTCGTGGCAGAGCCCCCCAATGCCGTGCAGGGCTGCGGGGAGCAGCCCCAGCTGCCTGGGACCTGCACTGCCGCTGTCAGATTGTGCGGGTGCAGCACGGCTTGGCAGGGTGCCACGTGGAACCCTGCACTGTCTGACAGCTCAAGGCCACTCAGCCTGTGCAGGGTAACTCTACCACAAGGCCCCAGAGGCCCCGATGGCCACTGGTATAGCTGGTGTGTGCAGGGCTTTTTTTGGGGGGGGGGGGTTGTCGTTGGTTTTTTTAAAGTGCCGGGACAAAGGGGCCAGGTGGGGCAGCCATTGGGGAGGCTAGGGAAGCTGGTGGGGGATGGGGCAGTGATCCAGGGGCTGGGGGAGCTAGTGGGGGCCCTGCAGGGGGCATGTGGCCCCTGTTGGGGGCAGTCTGTGAGCTGCTGGGGTGGGGCTGCGCCTCCATGATCCACCCAAACACCTCATGACCCTCCACATCCCTCCAAAGCCATCCACATCCCACACCTCCCTCCTAAAACCCAACATCCCCTCAGAGCACACCCTGCATGCCCAGCTGCCAAACAGGATGAGACCTGTTATCCCCATACCCTGAGGCCAGAAGTGCTGGTCCCAGACTCCGGCTACCCCTGGCTGCAGATGCAGGAGGAGGCAGGCAAAATGCATGTCTGGGAGTGTGTACTGAGGCAAAAAGCCCGGGTTCAAATTTGCACTGCTTCTATTTGAGCTGCTGCAAGCACATGTGCCTGCATGTGTGGACACACCCAATGAGTTCAGAGATTAACTGATTGAGAATTGGGTGCTCTTCAAATTCCTACTGTTCCTAAGTTATATGATGTCCTCAATTTATCTGCTGTACACCACTCATTATACTGAATAATTACTGTGCTTTTTAAAACGCCTATAAAGAGTCCCAAACTCTTCAATCAGTCTTCCTATAGACAGAAGTTTTTCAAAAGCCCAGTAGCTTGCGTTGTGTACCACTGGAGAAAAACTCATGCCACTATTAAAAGGAAAGGGAATGTTTGATGAAATGTGATATTGTACATAAATATGCCTCTTCTCTAGAATTGAATAATGCCAATGCTACCTTGGAACAGTCTCATGTAGTAGGAAAGTGGGAATTATTGCGTTTGCTAGTGAGAATTTAAACAAATTGTACTGTTTGTAAACTGTTTCAAGATTGAAAATGTTTAGAAAAAGTTGTAGCTGCAGAACTAGATTGATAATGCATAAAAAGAATGCCAAATATATACATTAATCTGTTCTTTTCAAGACATTAAGAATATACAACTGGAAGCGTCTTCCAGGGCTATCAAGGCAATCAGTTTATCCAAGGAAACTGTAAAGTCACCACTTCGAATCCTCACACACAACTACAAGGTATAATACCAGAATTGCCAAGAACACTCTTTAACATGCCATAGGCAGAATCAGGGGAGATGACGGCATTGCCAGTAAAAAGGGAAGTTGATTAATATGTGCTCAGCAGATCTTGGAAAGACAACTGTATGCTGTGCCACAGAGAAAGGCAAAAACCCCCAATCTGACAGAGGAACTTCTTGCTGCTCCCAAATCTGGTCATCATTATAACCTTGGTGAGAAAAGTAAGAGTGTCCTTGCTTAACACCTCTGCACAGCTGATAACCAACATTCAGGAAAGAAACAAACTCCTGAATGCCTACTTTGCTTCAGTATTTCACTGGACCATGGGGAAAGTCAAGCGAGATAAGGCTCATTAGGGGGCATGCTGAGACTGACAGCCTCCCCACTGTGGATGCTGAGCAGGTACAATACCTACTAGAAAAGCTAGACATTTGTAAGTCAGCGGGACTGGTTGGACTCCATCTGAGAGTGCTGAAGGAGCTGGCTGAGGTCATCGCAGAACCCCTGGCAAAGCTCTTTCAGAACTTGTGGCATATGAAGCAGTGGTCAGCAGGGCAAACAACATGGTGGCATGCATCAACTGATGCATCTTGTGTAAAACTAAAGAAGTGATACTCCCGCTGTACTCAGCACTGGTAAAACCACAGTTGGAGTACTGTGTCCAGTTCTGGGCACTGCACTTCAATAAGGACATAGAAAAGCTGGAAAGGGTCCAGAAAAGAGCCACCTGTTTTTCCAAGGATTTTCAAGGCAAGCCATACGAGGAAAAGCTGAGGGAGCTGGGTCTCTTTAGTCTAAAGAAGAAAAGGTTGAGAGAGGACTTGATAGCAACTTACTGCTATATTAGAGGAGTGTATCAGGAGCTCAGTGAACAACTGCTCACTAGGCCAGGGCACCCCAGGGAAAGACCAGGACCCATGGATATAAACTCCTGGAAGGCTCCTTCAGCCTTAATACCAGGAAAAACTCCTTAACAGTCAGGGTGTCCAGACTGTGGAAGAAACTCCCTCCAGAGGTGGTGCAGTCATCTACCCTGGAGGTTTTCAAGAGAAGACTGGACAGTCACCTTGCTGGGGTCACTTGACCCCAGTTGTCTTCCTGCCTAGAGTGGGGGGGGGGGGAGGGGGACTGGACCCGATGCTCTGCGAGGTCCTTCCAGCCCCTAACAATCTATGAATGTATGAAGACCCTTCAGCTAGGAATCTCCATGTTTTCCAAGTACCAGGAGGAGAATGAGAACACCCCTGTCAAAACCCCCAGCCTTAGTTGTGGCCAAAAGCCAGTGCTTCAGAGAATAGTGGGGAAAGGAAACAGAAGCCAGAGCATAATGGTGAGAGAATAAATTCCTTCCTAACCCCTACAAACAGCAGAAGCCCTGAAGCACAGGCTTATTATAAGTACAGGATTGGTACAAAGGTTAACTATTGCTCAGTCACACTAGCAACCTAAGGACAGACATTCAAAAAGCCTGAGTCTGAATAGATTCAATCTTTGCAGGTTAGCCTAACCTGACTGGGCTAAATCACTTTGTAACTGCAAAGACATCCCAGACATACAGGCACATGCCTGCAGTGGCTCAGGCTAGAAGCCAGGGGTCACTAGAGCAACCCTCCCTTGGTTTCCACAAGGCTGAGCTGAGAGGGGCATCCCCAGGCCCAAGCAGGATTAGGGAAGGGTTTCCCCTCCCCACCCTTGATAGTAGGAAATTTATCAGCATTTGTCACCCCATCAGAAAACAAACAGCCTCTCTCATTAGAGGCTCAAACTCTTCTTAAACAAAGAAAGAAGAGGGGAGACATTACCACTTGACCTGTTGATTAGCTCCAAGCAGACCATAGCCAGCATGTGGTTTACTAGCTACTAGCTAATGCTGAGGTGTCCATGTAAGACAGAGGGGACAAAGGATTTCTGCTTAGCAGGGAGTGGTAAGGGGAGGGGGAGAGCAGGAGGAAGCCAGGCAGACATTGCTGTGCCTACAAGTTTCTGCCAGAGCTGCAGCCAGGTAGCAGAGGAGAGGGCCCAGTGGAGGGGCTGTGGAACAAACAGTCCCACCCAGTCCAGAGAGCATGCCAGGATGCTGGGGGACTCCGATTTAATTTAAACGGTACCGGTTCCGGGACAGACACTGCGTTTCAGCCATTTTCAAACTGGTTTGTGTGTACTGAACATCTGTTCTGTTACAGGTTTAAACCAGTTTCTGATCTGTTGTGTGTAATGTCATTCTGTCAGCTGTCATCCTTATGGAAGGAAAGAAAAGAAAACCAAACAAAAATCAACCACAGGTGCTTTTAATGTTAAGAGAGAGCTATGCAAAGTGAGGAAGCTAATTAGAAAGAGGTGAAACGAGGCACCAAAGAAGATCAAGAACTTGCAAGCAGCATGGGAACTGATGAAAAACACCACCTGGAAGACAAAGTAAGCATATACCACAAGTCAAATCCAACAAATAATTAAATAAAAAATAAAATAAAATAAAATAAAATGGACAGCAAACTAAAAAAAGAAGCCAGTATAGTTAAATGGCTACATAAAGAAGGCTATGAAAAAAGCAAAGGCTGCATTTAAATGGTAGAAATTGAATCCAAATAAGGAAATGAAAAAAGAACACAAACTCTAGCAAGTCAAATGTAAAAATGTAGTAAGAATGAGAAGAAGCTTGCTAGAAACATAAAACTTAACAATAAAAACTCCAATTTTTAACAAAGTCTCCAGAGAAGACCTGGGAAACTACAGGCCATTAAGTCTGACTTCTGTTCCTGACAAACTGGTAGAAATAATAAAAAAAGACTGTTCAGCACATGGATGAACAGGATTTGTTGAGGAGAAATCAGTATAGCTTTTCTAAAGAGAGGCCATGCCTTACTGACATTTTAGAGTTCTTTCAGGGCATCAACTAGCATCTAGACCAAGGCAATCCAGCTGATATAGTATAGCTGGACTTCTTTAAAGTAGCACAACAAAGACTCTCAATGGAATTACATGGTCACATGACCATGTTCAACCTGCGGATCAGAAATTGTGTTAAGTATAAAAAACAGAGTGGGTATAAGAAGATAGTTTTCAGAATGGAAAGAAGTAAAGCAGTGGGGTCCCCTGTGTTGGAACTAATGCTGCTTAACATATTCATAAGTGACCTGGAAGGGGAGAATAATAGTGAGGTGGCCAAGTTTGCGGATGACAGAATTATTCAGAGGAGTAGACAAAGACAGACTATAAAAAAAAAGCTACAGGAGGAGCTAGCAAAATTGAGCAAATGGGCGACAAAATGGTAGACTGAACCTCCAATGCTGATAAGTTCAGAGAGATGCATGTGGGGAGCAATAACCAAAAATATACATAAACAATGATGGGCTCTACTTTAACTGTAATCATGCAGGAAAGAGACCTTGGGAGTTGTTACAGGCAAGATGCTAAAAATATCAGCTTAGTGTTCAAAAGCAGTCAAAAGGCAAATAAAATATTAGGAATTAAGTAGGACAATTATAAACATGTGCATGTGCCCTCCCACCCCCTCCATGCCCACCTAGGGTGTGTGCAGCAGCAGGAGCTGCCCCCCCCAGACAAGTCACAGCTCTGTCCCATGCCCCACCCAGGCATCATCTGCCCCTGCCCCACTCCCTCCCTCCCTCACCACAGGGGGCATTGATCTGCCCTCCCCAGAGCCCTTCCCTCCCCACTCTCTTTCTACCACAACAGACTTATCAGCTGTACACAGCTGTACTGGAAATTAGATAGTTATCTGCCAATATGCCTCCTTAAAAATCAACTATCAGTATTGGCCCCCAATATCTCTATCAGTGCACCCCTAATTTAAACTAAGAAAAGGAATTTTTTTTCCACAGGACGTGTAATTAACTTTCACAACTCATTGCCACAAGCTGTTGCCGAGGCTGGTAGCTTAACCCAGTTCAAAAGTGGACTGGACTAATTTTTTGGAGGAAAGATCCATCAGTAGGCACTGAATGTGGTAGATGGGGGTATCAAAACCTTTAAAATCTCTGAACTCTGGAAGATGCAATGGAAGATGAGCTAGGCATGGATGGAACATTCTTGGCATTGTCAGAGCTGAACGGTTAAAAGATGCCTCGGCACAGCTGTGTTAGGCACATTGCGAGTCCCGGGTGCAGGGATTTTCCCTGTAAGGCGGGAAAAGTCCATGGTGCAAGATCAGAGCCTGGCAAAAGTTTGCAGCTGCACCAGCGAGTGCATGCTCATGATTGGCTTAGACTAAATTATGCACACATGGCGGTCGGCAATTGGCTCACTGGCTGCATAAAAGGCCTTGGGCAATGCCCGCCCAAATTGGAGGAGTGCTCAGATGTGCGTGGAGAGAGATCCCCACATGTATTTCAGAGCCACAGAGGAGGCCTGATCACCTACCATCAACTCCCCGTCGCAGTCGCCACAATGTACCCATCCCCGAGTGAGTGTGAGCAACGGCGTGCCTGTCTTCAGTTTCGTTTGTCTATGGATTGTGCCTACACTGTATACCTCGTGTGTACAGCTTGTAAGTTTTGTTACATCCACTGCTGCCTCACATCGAATCAATTATGCTCTACAGGCGGCCCCATTCTGCCGGTGTTTCTCGGCCCCCACAGGCATGACGTGGTCACCCTTGCCATCAGCATCCACTCTCTGCTACTGTATGAAACCGCATACTGGACAAGATAGGACCCAATAGTAGTTTGACCCAATAAATGGCATTTCTTATCCAATATATAAAAATTAGTTTACCAGTCAGAAACCTCTAAAAATACAAGTTTGAGGGCAGTAGGGGTCTTGCTACATGACCTCTGATTTAGCTTTCACATGCCAAAAAGTGTTCGTTATGAACGTCTTACAGAAGTATAAACCATCAAAACTCAAATCTAACTGCTTTACCGAAGCCACAGTGTTTAGAGACTTGCAAACAGCAATCCCATAAGCTTGATAAGTACAAGATTCAGGTAAAAAGAAAATGGTTGTAAACAGGTGGGAGAGACATGTAATCATTTGAAACAACTTTTAAAATTGGCTATCCAGAGAGACTCCAAAATCAAAGAAAATTATGTGATTAAAGCATTATGCACTGGCCACTGCTCCAAGTGCACCTGCCTCAGGCAAGTTGCTTGTATTTCTCTGTGCATTAATCTAAAAAAAACCCCCAAAAAACAAAAAAAAACCAACAACCCCTTCCCCCCCCCCCGAAAAACAACCCACATTGATATTTGGAGAATACATTCATTAGTGATTGAGAAGTACCCCTATCTTGGCCAATAGATATTAAGTAAATTTTTAAAACCCTCCTGCCTGCACATTGAACCCAGGCATCTGTCATGTTTCAAGGTACAAAGAATCATAAAATATAAGGCTTTACTCTGCTATGAATACCACGGATTCTAAAACCTAACCAGCAGAGAACTAGACCTTGGAAGAACCTAATAACGGACATCACCTATATTACTTCCTTTTATTCCAAAGCCCACCAGAATACTGGAACTTAAAAGAATCTATATTACTATTCCCCTTCCATTTCTTTCACAATTGCCTCAAAATACCAGTTTCAACAAAACAGATTCCTTAAGCTACATAAAGACGCTTCTAAGCAGATACCTCACATGAGGGAGCCTGCTTCTTTGACAACTGTGGCAGTTTCTATATCAAGTTCACCAGCTCAAGATGGATGCAAACTCCACCATACAAACACACAATATTTTTCAGTGTTCTTAGATAGTTCAACTGATGCCCTTTTGAGCCAAAAAGATGAACATCATGAGTACGAAATGCCCCTTTGGCAACATCTACTTGGCCAAGTCCCACGAGACAATGGAAATGAAGATTCATTACAGTTATTTTAGCATCACAGCCTACAGCACAAGAATCCTGCTTTTCCACATTTTAGCAAGTCCAGAACGGGGCTAAAGTGAAGTCAAGTGTACAACCAGAACTAGAGTACAACCAGACTTTGCTAGAACCCAGGTAACAACAAACAAAGTACAATTTGTCAGAACCAGAAAAAAGAAAATTTACATTCTTTTTGGATAGCATTTCCCCTCCCTACCCTCCACCCTTATTTTCTATCTTTCAGTTCAAGTACCTAAGTAATGGGAACCTCCTTTAAGCTTTAGGCTAAATAAGCCACCACGGCAGCATCAAGATATCTTTAGGAAAAACATGCACTGGGAGACATGCAAGCAATTATTGTAACAGTTAGCACAATGGAACTTTCTATAAAAGGGCAACGCTCAGTTGGAGCTCACAATCCAACCATTAAAGGGTTCAGGAGCAAGAAAAAGAAAACAGGTTGTAGAATGTATGCATATGGACAAGACAGCTCAAAGAATCCCACAAGCATACTGGTAAGCAATCCTTTCTTCAAGTGTTTGCACATACGCACACAGATTACCATGTGTGCATTTGTGTCTCCTGCAGCCAAGCACTGATGCAATCTAATTGATGCTTACTATTTCTTCTAAACTCAGACTGCAAAACTGCTCTGTCAAAAAAGCATCCATCCTTGAAGTTTCTCCCTGTGATTGAGATTGCCATAGAAACGAAGTTGGGCAGGGCTGGCCCAGCCGGGATGTACGTGGGGCCCTAGAGGCTGCAATGCAGTGCCGCAGAGCCCCAGCTGGAGCAAGACAGGGCCGCAGGGGGCTCATCAGCGGGTGGAAAGAGGCCAAATCCCTGGCGCAGCACACACTCCCAGGGAGGCAGGGGGGACCTGTGCCCCCCAGATCTATGCACAGGGTAGGTGAGAGTTGGGTGGGTTGCCTGCTGTGGGCTTGGGCTCCAGCCCCACTGCCTTTTCACAGGCCTCCACAGCCCAGCAAAACAAGAGCTGCAGGGCACAGCAGGTCTGGGCAGGGATCTCCTTGCCGCTGTGAGCTCTGTGATGCTCTAGCACTGCATTCCCTGCCCACATGGCAGCAGCAGGGGCAGCAGTGCAGGGCTGTGCCCCTCACTGGTGCTACACAGGCAGGACACATGTCTCCAGGGCAGTGCGGAGCTGGCAACAGCAAGGTGATCCTAACAGAGGCCTTGGGGGAGTGCAGCAGGGCGGAAGCCTGAGCCTGCAGCTTTGCTGGAGGAGTATAAGCCAAGATAGAAAACACATGGCATGGGGATCCTTTAAGAAGGTGCAATGAACATCATGTATTTTTGATCTGAACAAATCTGAGCCCTCAAATGACACATCCTCCAATACACAATGCATTTTTATTCCAAAAATATGGGTTACTCCAACAGTGGTTGTCTAAAGATGTAGCCACAAATTATGAGACCAGAACTACAGCATCTAGCATTGCCTGTCAAGATGCACTCACAACTAACTATCCTGCAGCAGTTAAAAGATTTGAACTCCTCCCTGTGATCTAGGACCAAATTTGTCAATAAACAACTGGGAAGTTACTTTTATTAAGCAAAAGCAGAAAACTGCCTAGCAGAGCCTAATAATTCACAAAATTTTAGTTGCAATTGTTACCAACCACACTGAATCATTTTGATTCCTTTTTATTTTTGGTGCTGGTTGTTGCTACTTATTCTTTTCTTTCACAATGTCAGTAATGAGAAGACCCCAGTACTATGTATGAATAAACATTCCGCTTCTATCAGTGGCACATTACATCTCTTGTCTGCATTCTCTGAAGCTGCAGTGATAGCAGTAGTATCTGCCAAATTGTTTTCTAAGTATTATTTAAAAAAATAAAGAGAGCTAAATTTCCTGGTAGACAAGCATGCAGAGCATCCCATTTGTCAGAAGCTGCCAGCACTGCCCCCAGCTAATGAGTTATGATTCCACATTACCCTCCACATTAAAACCTGGAATCATGAACAGCCATCAAGATGAAATTACATGAAAAGGGACTCCAGTCTTATGTTGAAATAATGAGGCCAAAGCAACGTAGCAACCAATACATAAATACCCTTATTTTGAGACAATTCTTCCTATTCAAAGCCTTCTTTTGCAGTTAAAGAATCACAAAGGAGTATCTGAGGTAGCTCCAAGTAAATCTTTTTCTGAGATAGTTCTACTATAATGACCATTATGCAGCCATGCAGCAATGTTATAGGAACTGGCAATAGGGGAAAGAGGGAAGGATACAGAGGCATATAACTTCATAATTCCTGTGCCACTTAGATCTCCAGGAGATCCTTGATACCCTTTCTAACCCAAATAACTCAAAAGAAACCTTAGAGACACAGAGAAGGGATCCCTTTCCACTTTGCTGAGAATCCAATGATAAAAAAGAACATTCTACCTCTAACGGTATGGCTGCTAAGACAAGGGAAGTAGACTGCAACTCAGCATCACCAGCTTATATCAGAGAGGAAACAGATACAGAAACAATGGCCATGCCTGCAACATCAAAAGAATGCTAACCCAGCTGAAAGTATAGGAGACACAAGCTCCTATATAACAGGTTGTTCCTGGACTTGAAATAGTGCTGCAAATCATAAGTGCTAAAGCATAGCTGGTGTCAATATATATAGTACACATTCTGTCACCGCCGCCAATAAAAAGGTTGCAGACAGTTAATGGCTCTCTCTCAAGTCAAGAATGAGAAACAAAGGTCATTTTTTGTTCTTTCTGCAGGACATCTATAAGAAAAAAATGCTCCTTTCCTTCAGATGACTTAAACAGGGACAAACCAATCAGCATACCTGAAAGATAGCAAATTTATCAATGAAAGCCTAGACCTACATGAAACTGTTCATAAGGACATTCTAAAGAATCTAACTGGGAGTCATTCAGTAGTACCATTTTAAGCCTTACCTTTCTGCCCCTTCAAAAAAAAGTTTTAAAAGAATTTATACAGGGTGCACTTAACTAAGGCAACACCAAAAGAGAGAAGTAGTTAGCCATGTCTGAAGTCAGGCAGAAGGCAGGGTAAACGTGCATTTTACATACTAACTTGATCTGAGATATAAATAGCATAAGCTTTCATGAGCCCAAGTTCACTTCATCATTAGTCTATAAGGTATAAATCTACCCTGCCTTTTGCCCAACACCAAAAGCTACTTAGCTTGCCTATCATTAATAGGGCTCGTGCCTTGACAAAAGACAAAAACACTTAATCAGGGACTTTGAATATGACATCCTGAAGCCCTGGTACCAGGAAAATCTGGATAAATAACATTTAAGAGGAAAAAAGAAAAAGTTCAAAAAACTACCAAAACAAACTAAATCCTGGGAAATATGAGGTACCAAAAGGCAACAAACTACTAGATACTTCCCTATTTGCACAGGTCTAATATTTGATTTTGATTCAAATTTGGCCGATTCAGAGCCAATTCGGTGATTTGAATCACTGTCCCCATTCAATTTGGCTGAATCGAATTTGGAAATTTGGCATGATTCAGCAATTTGGATCAGCCAGAAAGAGGCAGGCACACTGAGGCACCACATGCTGTCTGGGAGCTGGGGCCGAGCAGTGCCAGGCCCTGGCTGACTGCTTGAGCCACCTTCTGTGTAATGCGACAACTGCCATGCAGAGTGATCCTTGCTGTACCCCACCGCCCCATGCTGCAAGGGACGGCTCAGCCATAAGTCCTAGGAGGCCCTGATCACCGCTGCTGCAGCCGGTGAATAGGGGGCTTTTTTGTTTGTTTGTCTTTTATAAAGTGCTGGGAGGCTGGAGCTGGGCAGGGCAGTCATGGGGGCTTCTCCCCCAGCTGTGCCTGCCTCTGCCCTGACAGGGGGAGCCATGGGAGAAGCCCTCATGACTGACTTGGTTGGCCCATCCAGCACAGGCTGGGGGGGGAGCGGGGGCAGGGCGGGGCGCCACAATGCCACCGTGGGTCTTTCTGGGGAGCAGGAGAGCATAGCCCCCACTCCCAGTGCTGCTGTGCCTGCATCAGCACTGGAAGCAGGGACTCTGCCCTGTTGCTACTTCCCAGCCAGCGCAGAGAGGTGGGTGCTGCCACCAGTTGCCGGCTGGCATGGGAAGACATGGGATGTGGGCATGGTAGCACTCGGAGCAGGGTCTATGCCCTGCTGCCACTTGCCCAGCCAGTGCAGGGGGATAGGGGGAGAGGGTATGATGCAGATGCAGCTCACTCCGGGCAGCAGCACAGCATAGTCCCTACTCCCAGCGCTACTGCACCTGCATCAGCACTGGGAGCAGGGCTCTGCCCTGCTGCCACTTGCCAGCTGAGGCGGGGGGGGCATGGGATGCAGGCACAGCAGCACTGGGAGCAGGGGCTATGCCCTGTTGCTGCTCGCCTCCCTCCACCTGCATCCCGCTACTCCCACCCCAGTTGAGCAAGTGGCAGCAGGGCAGAGCTGCTGCACCCACATCCCTCACCCCTTCCTCCCCAGCTGGGCAACTTGTCCCAGCCCTAATCTCTCCCTCCCCTACACCCCTTTCCTCCCCACTCCCACAACCCCAACAGACTTACCAGCTGGAGGCAGTTGTGTTAGCTGCCTGTTTAGTCTATGGCCTAATCTCCAAAGTGGCAAAAATTTTTCTGAATTGATTGGGATGCTTCAAATCAATTTGGAGCTTTTAACTGGTCTCCCAATTCGATTCGAATTCAGGAATATACGCATATACATATATACTTATATACACCCCCCCATATTTACACAAATCCAAGATGATTTTAAATTTAAAATGAGTACCTAGTAAATAGATTCTATACATTAGATTCTAACACAGTTATAATTTTCCATGTGCAGAATCTAACTGGTAGAAGGTCATCCTGAATTTGAATCCCCCACTCCTACAGCAGAGAAAGAACTGATGGAGGGCATGGGGTCAGACCCCTGCCCCTTGCCCTCCCTGCCACATGACTCCTCCTGCCTGCCCTTCCATGCCTCTGCCTGCAACCCACCCCAGTTCCTGCCTTCTCCACCCAAAGCTCCCATCTACAGCCTGCCTCTGACCCCTTGACCCCTATGCCTGATCCCAACCCCCGCTGCCTGGGCCCCATTCCTTACCCCCATGCCTGTTCCTGTTCTCCCCTTGCAGCATGCCTCCCCCACTCCCTCTGTACCTGCTCCTAACTCCATGCCACTCCCTCACCCCTTGCTGCCATAAGGCATGCCTAGTAAATATCATGTATTCAAGCTATAATTTTATGAAAAAAGAAGAAGACTGCATAGACAATGGAAATTATAATTTAAAGGACATGGGCAGTGAAAAGCAATGTAGTGGCTTTTAATTCCACAGAGTCCTTGAGATCTTTAGTTCACAAACAAGGACACTCAACAGAGGTGCGCTGATACATCGGTCTATACTGTATTGGCGCCGATAAAAGGAAAAATTGATATAATTGGGAAACAGCTTTTTTTGGTTGATGAGGCCGATAATGTCCCTGATAAATGTTTCATGCATGCACGCAGCCACAGCATGCATGCAACCAGGAGTGCAGCCCAGCAGCTTGGAGACCAGTGTCTGGACAGTAAGTCCGGGGTGGGGGAGGGGGCATGTGGGTTGAGGGGGGACAGATCAAGGCCCCTTCAGTAAGGGAGGGAGTGAAGCTGATACAGTGGCAGGTGTGGCACAGCCACAATGGGGCAGGGGACAGAGCCAGTGGCTCGTCGAGGGGCCTCCCACCATTGTGCGCACTCCCAGGGGAGGCATGAGGGCATGTACCCACCCCCAAATCTATACATGGGGGGTGTGGAGGCTGCCACTGTGCATTTGGGGCTGGGGATGCACTTAGGCCAGGTGGGGTGAGTGGTGGTAGCCCTCTCAGCACCGCTGCCAGCCGCCCTGCCCAGCCCAAGCGCAGCCACAGGCAACAGACTGACGTAGCCCTGACCCTGAGTGCACAGTAGCCACTTGCCCTCAACCCCCGCATAGAGCAGGGAGGCACATGCCCCTCATACCTCCCATGGGGGTGCATGTAGTGGCATGAGCCATCCCTACCCCTCCACCAGCTCCATCCCACACCCTGCCCCACCTTGGCTCAGCAGTGCCTGTCTCTGCCCCACTCCCTCCTGCATCTCAAGGACCTCAATCTGCCCCACACTCCCCTCCTCCCCATGCCCCTTTCCTCCAACAGACTTACCAGCCAGACTCTACTCTCCAAACTGTCAGGTTGCATATCAGCAATTGGATCGGTACTGGCCGATATGTCTGGTCAATAATCAACTACAGGTATCCACCCAAGAAAATCTTATTGGTGCACCCCTAGTACTCACAGAGCTTGTATATAGTTACAATGGACACTACTGGACACTGTAATGATAGAATACTAGTTAATACAGTATTTTCTCACACATCACATCCCTCAAAAGATGTGTGCCTTGTTTTGGGAAGGCAGAATGAAGAAAAAAAGATTTTTCCAGAGTCATGGCTGAATGCAGATTGTGAGGCGCAGGGACAGAGTCTATTTCTTATACTCTTCTTGCAAAGTCCATGACAAACTTTAACTCAAGCCATAGCAAATTGGCAGCAGATTTTTTGCTAAGCAAAAACTAGAACTTGAACTGCAGAGTTTGCAAGAAGAGAAACTGACAGTGCAGAAGATTCCCCTTCCCAGCCTCATGCAGAAGGTGGTGAAGGCAGCATGGCCCTCAGTGAACATTAGAGCACCCTCATGCCACCATTCTGGTGCAGAAATCAGTTCCCCATTTAAGAACACACACCCACAATTTGGATGCCTACTTTTTTGCAGAAAAAGGTGCACGTGGTATACCAGCAAATGTTGTGTGAGATATATTTTTAAAAACTATTTCTGCTACAATAAGAATGCCAGACAATTAAAACTGAAGTAAGACAGAAAAAAGAACAGGAAACAGATAACATTAATTTATGTTCTTCCCTTTATGCACAGCAGCCTACCTAACAAATATGCAGAGTCACTTGCTTCAGAAGAACAGGATTGGATCAATTAGTTTAGATCATGCACCTCCATTTTTAGCCATCATTGTTAGACTGCTTGTATTTTCTAGTATAAACTGTAGCTCTCTGCCTCATTTATTTCCCCCTTCCACCAAAACACAGCTCTAATGTAGTAGTCATGGTACACTCACTCTTGCAAAAATTAAAAAATAAAATTTAAATAGTTACCTCTTCTTTCTCATGTAGCATAATATGAGCTTTGAGACTAGCCACTCTGGAGAATTTTTTGTTGCATACAGGACATGTAGGATCTTCCCCATTGTGAGTACATTTGTGAAGTGTTAGGTTGAACTCCACATTAAATGACATTGGACACTGGTCACACCGATGAGGCTGGTTGTGGGAACAATCAAGATAAAGACATTAAACCTACCCATTTTACAGTAAGTAAGTATATGCACTAAAAGTATCTATACCATAATTAAAACAAAACAGACAATTCAAATAAACTAATTATCATTGGATATGAGTAACTAAATACCTTCTTTACTCCATGACCTAAAATCCTCAAAAGAAGGGGAGATGCAGGGGGAAAGGCAGGACCTTGTTTTTTTTGTTTTGTTCTTCTTTTTACCAATTCAGTTGTTAGTTTGTTTTTAGTGAATGGAAAGAAAGAAGTGTGAAACACCAGAAAAGATATAAAAGACATTCTAAAGTTAATAACTCCCTTCCTATCATCTACCAGTAATACAACTGGCCCTCTCTACATGTGCAGGTTAACACAAAACTGGATCTAATGAAAGGGTTAGGCCAGATCTGGCCTGCAGACAGGTGGCTGCAAAGTCTAGCCTGCAGAGAGCCGGTGGCTCTAGCTGCTGTGAGGCGGATGGGCACATCCTGGCCCTGTCCACAACTTACACAAGCTCCTGCCACACACCAGAATCAGAGCTGGACAGGTGCTAGCCTCATCTGTGAATGCTGCTGGCAAGTTCCCACTGGGGACTGGGATAACTGCCAGGGACTGCAGCTGATGCACCAATGCCAGTACCGGACTGGTGCTGCTTCCAGCACTCATGATGGGAACTGGTGTGAGGTGTGGATGGGTTTGGGGAGAGAGAAAAATGGTTTGGGTGTCCTGGTGTGGTTGGGCCTGGTGGTAGCAGTGAAGAGGAACCACAAGGCAGCCCCAGTGCAAGCTTCAGGTGGCTGCAGCAAGAAAGGTCCTAGCAGCAGCGAAGGGAAGGCAGCCGTGCCCACCGCCAGGTCTCACATTTTCCTGACACAAAGCAGCAGCTTCTGCCAAACCACCATTACTTCAATGGCCAGGCCACCACTGCCAAAGCTGGGCAGCAGCTCCAGCCCTTCTTGGGGGTGCAAACGCAGCTTAGAGACAGCACTGGTGGGGGCCCTGGCTGAGCTGCCCCTGCTGAAGCTGCTGCCCACCCATGCCCATACCAACTCCCTGCCCACCCACCTTCCCAAGGCTCTATCCCACATAGCTAAGCTCAAATAATTGCCTACCACTGATCTAATGTGTAATACACACGATCTTGCATTGCAGGAGACCTGATTGTGGGATCACTCATTATATCCCACTGTGCCTTACTGTCAGTACAGGGCTCATTATATCCAATCCTGGGCTCTCCCTGAATGGCAAGAAGGCAGCTCTCACTACTGGAAGGCCCCTTTGTTCATGGGTTCTCAGCCATGGGGACCACATGTAATCAGGACAGAGTCCTGCACCTAATGGGATCTTGGTCCTAGCTACATGTGTGGCACAGCTAGGACCAAGAGGTCTGTCAAACCAAGAGCCCTGTCAGGTGTGGGGCTCAGTCCCACCTAAGCATGGGACACAGCCAGAACCAAGAGCTCCAGCAGTCTCCCATACACAGTGGTGTGTAGAGCACCCTGCAGCTGGGACAGAGCTATGGCTTTTTTAAGGCATGATAGTTAATTTGCATGTGTAGCCAGTCTAAATTTACTGTGCAATTAACAATTTAATTGTACAGTAAACATAATGCGTAAGGGGGTACAGAAAGAAGAATGAGATGTCAGAAAAAATATAAAGACTTGGTAAAATTAAAAAGGATACTAAACTCCTTTTCCAGGTTCTACCAGCAATACAACCAAGAGAGCAGTAATGTCTTTAATGAAATTACACCTCCTTTATTCCACGGTCAACTTTTTTGCTGTCCAAAGTGTATACATATTCAGTTTGCATTCTTAAAAAAAATTCACTCTTTTAATTTTGTTTAAAAACATTGCTCTTAATATTCCTCAATGCTATCAAACTAGCCTAAAATGTAACTGAGATTTGTTTCCACAAATTACCTTGTCAACCTAATGTTCTTCCCATTTCTTCTACATTTGATTTACAAATCACAATTACATTATATTTTCATTTCACCCAGGATTCTCCTGTTTCCTTTAAATGAGGAGACAGAGCTAGCGAGACAGCAAGTGAGAAAAGAAAAGCAAGCAAGCATGCACTGTCCCTCACTTAAAATAATTCTAATAGATCAGCTGGCAAAATCTGCCAATGAAGTAATAAAAATCACTGTATCTTTCTGTTGGCAGCACAAGTTGGCAGTTCAAAATCTAGAATGATTTTAAAAATTGTCTATCAGTTTCCTCAGTCTACATAAACATTTTAAAGAGTCAATGGACTTGCAGCAGTTAAAATCTGAGTAACTGGGAACAGATAGCTAACTACCTTTCCCAAAAAAGTTTTGTAAATACTTTGGGCTACACCTGCAATGAATGGTAAGTGATAAGTTTTGTACAGGCAGTCCTCAGACACATGACACAACTGGCTCCTGAAAACCACATCTTAAGTTGAAACATTGCAACTCAGAACCAATTTTCTCATAAAAAACGTTTTAAACAGGGGCTTGGTTCCTGAACCAAGGCCCAATACCCTATTTTCACCAAAAATACTCCAGAATTTTTTACTCCAATTAAAAATGAGTAATGTAGCTACATTAATGTATTTATATTGTAAATAACAATCATATTGATTTGGAAGGGCTTCTTTGAGGTGACTTTGCTGGACTTTTTGAAAGGCTCTTGGCTGGAGTCTTCTCAGTAATCCTGGTTGCAGGCTTTTCTGGAGTCTTGTCTACTTTATTAAAGGAAAGTTTGGACAGATGTTCTCCAGGGAGACGAGAGATGCAGCAAATTTGTTCCCTGGCATGGCATCACATTGGATCAAGTGTTGTAAAGTCGAAACTGAGCTGAAACAAGGTGTCAATTTATAAATGTTGTAAATGCGAAATATTGTAACTCAAAACATTGTAAGTCAAGGACTGCCTGTACAACTCTCAACCACCTACAATACTTGCTTATCAGTCCCAATCCTGAGAACCTTTACATATTGCTTCCATCTCTATTATTATAATTCTGGATTTAACTTTTGATTTACTAAGTTTCTTTAGATTTATCGAATACAAACCTTATCATTTCGCTCATGATCCTTCATGTGGCGCTGGAACTGTGTTTCTTTTGGAAAAGACAGCAAACAGACCTCACACTTATGGAAGTTACGTACTTGGTAGGAATAATTAGTGTTCTCTGTATTCGGTGTCAGAACACCATCTACAAAATAAGCATTAATTTTTGGTCAAATGTTATATTTTCAAATATTTAATTAGATTTGTTCAAAAAGCATTAAATACTTAAAAGTGAAGAAGATGGCGATCACTAGATTCTACTTGAACTAGCATTGCAAGATCTCATGGATTGACAGGCTAATGACACAGAAATGAATAAGCATACCAGCCCTATAATTCTCCTACCAATTTGTAGTCTTATAAACATATTCTTCCTGTTTTTTTAATTAAACAGCAACAGAAGACAGAAAATGACCCAAAGAAACACAAGAAAGAAAAACAAAAAACAATTAAGTATTCAAACACAAAAAATTATAGTAAACATTTATTTTTAACAATACTAAATTTAAAATATTTGTTTTAGGTGATCTTTTAAGACAGCATAATTAGCATTTCTAAATGTAGACCACTACAAACTTCAGGGGGAAGTGTTAACTGCCAATTCAAGCACCTTTTCACTCCCTAACTTAAGTCACTGCAAACCTCACTGTTTCACCAGTTACACTGATAGTTGTACAAAATACCGATTGTTCAATTTTGAGACATGCACAAAAATACAAGTCAGATTATGCTTGCATTTTATAGTTAAAGAAGAAATTAAGATTTCCCAAATCCACTTGAATTAAGACCCCCATCATCCAACTGTCTTGATGTGGGCACTCTCAAGCCCACATACATCACAAAACAATGTTTAAGGATCATTTCCCAGAATAGTCAGAGTTTTCTTGACCCTACCTTCCACCTAAAAGATTGTTTAAAATCATTTTCAGCCTCTTATCCTCCCAGCTCCAAAGCAATTTAAATAAATATTAAAAATTTGGACAAATTCACATAAATAAAAAAGTTCTCTTTGGCTTTAAAATTTTCAAAGGATGTTTTTAAAAGTATGCAAGAGACAGGATCTGTTTGGTAATATCTTTTACTGGACCAAATGTGGAGTTGGGAAAGATGTTAGACAAGCTTTGGGCCAAAAACACATTTCTCAAAACTATCTAGGTAGCTCAATAAAAAGACTGTTACTAAATGTACGTTTCTCACATATTTCTTGGAACATCAGAGATACCACAACACAACTTACAGAAGTCTCTTAGTTATCCTTTAAAACTGTGTTAATAAAACTGAAAATTCAACTGAACCACAGTGAATGCATGTATCTTCCTCTGAACTAAACTTTTTTGATACAAGAAACAGAACACAAGTTTAAGAGTTAAGATGGAAGACTCAGAACACTGACAGACATGCAGCTCTCCACTGTAACTCATGGCGCTTTACAGAAAGTGCCATGAGTTACAATGACTCCTCCTGACCCAGACATTCCCTATTTGGTCAGGAGGGGGAGGGAACAAAGAAGGGGAAAAAAAAAGAGCTACATCTAGGAGCCAATCCAGCAGAACCTCTCTCTCCTAGCTACTCCCCCTGCCCCCAGCTCTAGTGCCTTCTTCAAGTTGGGAGGGGAAGACCTTAGGGGAAGCTTCAGGACCTCCAGGGGGTCTCCAATCCACCTATCCTTCCCCCAAGCACAGGCTGGGAAAACCCAGACTGGAGTTCCTTCCATTGCCTTCTCCCCACCCCAGGCTTGAAGTCAGCACTGGGGGCAGGGCTTAGCTGATACAGCCCAGCCCTGCCCCACATGCAAGAACACACAAAAGTTAATGACGGTGCTCCCCTTTGGAGTGCCTTCATCTGAACCCTCATTAAATGTGGGTTAATTTGTCATGCAAATCAGGGGCTTTTCAAGTGCTCTGAAGCTATGTACTTTTGTCATGACACAGCTGTAAAATGCTTTCAGAGGGCCAAACACACAACAAATATAACTTGTTAGCACCCTCAGTGATTTCCATTTCATATGCAAGAAAGCCACCAGGATAAAAGACAGGCAGCTTTTTAGGGAGTTCAGATGTCTGGGCTTTGCTGGTGGTGGTTGTACTTTTTGGTTTGTTTTTCTCTCTATTTCCAAAAGAGTAAGAACTCCCTGCAACTCTAACAAATGAACTAAGTAGAATGCTATTTCCTATTTCTAATCAAAACAATCCTCAAGGCTAGTAACATAGATTTCAACTACTACAAAAATATAATTCCCACCCCCATCCACTCTCCTTCTGCCATCCCCAACAAAAGGGCTCCACAACTCCAAAAAAGTTGCTCACAGTTACACCTCTAGGACACAATTTTTCAGTAGCAAATATCTAACTAGGAACACAATCCCATCAAGAAATCAGAATAAACTTAGATATAATTCTCTCCAAAGGAAGGTGAGACTCCATCTCTATTTGCTTAGTCACATTCTCAGAACATTACAGCGTGCATTCATGAAGGTCTTTAACTAGATGGCCCCAGAAGTCTCTTCCAAGCCTATGATTCTAATAGGATCAATGAAATATACAATTCTTACTAATTTCTGCTTCACATAAATATATTATAACTAAGAGAAAAATAATAGGTAAAAGAGGTCTTCCCTTCATAAACTTAAATCTAATGGACATAGGCATTACTAATTCTTATCTAGCTGGACATTCACTGTAACTTACAAATACGATCAGTAACAACAGCTTTTTCCATTACTGAAGTAGTCACAACTCTCAAAAAGCCTAACATAGCACATCTCAGATTACAAGGGATATTTATGCAACTGTACTTGGTGTATAATGAACAAGTGTGCTACCCCACTTGAGTAAGACCAGTTACCAGTACATTAATCTTTACTAGTAAGATACAAGAATGAGAAAGGGAAAGCAAAAACTTCCTACTACTTGCAACAGCTGGATCACTTGGACAGTTAGGAATATGGGACTGGCAGGGACTTAAGACAAAGAATTTTCCTCTCTCCAGAGAGAAGGAAGCAAGTCATTGTCAGTACAAGTGAAAAACAAAGTAAAAGCTGACTACTGAAAAATGATCTAATTAAGTCAAACAGGGCCCATCCTCTATGAACGAAAGCTGCCCCAATCATCAAGCATTCATTTGGCAGATAAAAATACTAAACTAATTCTCCAAACAGCTGAGCTAGTCAATACACAGGAGTTAAGAGATAATCAACTGGTAGGAATATGCTAGGCTTCTAATTTAACCATACAGAGAAATGATAGCAGAGTAGAATAAGCTGTGCCAAGTTTTATTTTGAATACAATGGTGCTTTTTAACCATTTTCCATCAAGATCTATGTAGCATGTATTTGTTAGCAATTAGTTACCTGCTTCCAAAATTCACCAAAGCTTCAAAGTGATATTACAATCAAATACACAAAAATGAAGAAGCCAGTCACCTTAATCCTGATATATATTTATTATTTATATAATGATATGGGATGGCAGAATGGGATGGCTGCAGTTTGAGGTAGCAGTTGAGGTAGGAATAACCATGGGAAAATAAGTAGCCAGAGGAAACCAAAAATAAAGGCTACAATGCTGCAAGGTAGGTGCAGCTGCAAGACAGTGGGACAGAGTTCCAGACAAGTAAAATATGATTATGGTGAGTAGGCTCAAGAGAATCAGAGCTGGGGAAAGTACAACTTAATGCAGGAGGTGGGCAATCACTTTGACTTGTGGGCCATTTAATGAGTTTTAATAAACTGTTAAGGGCTGTACACAGAATTTTACTAAAATTTATAATTTTAGCAAGTTAAAAGACTTTAAAAAATCATGTACTAAAAACGAAATTTTTTTGTAAACTTTATTTTAAAAATAATTTTTGTCCTCATTTATGTTTCTGAATAGCATATGTAGAGGTGATTGCATAATAGCTCAAAATAAAAGATTACTCTTGTATATTGTGTGGGAAAAGGGATGTCTGGGGAGATGAGGAGGGTGTGAAGAGCTGCCCATACTAGGTCATGGGAGCCAGCTGGGGTTGGGGGAGATAGGGGCAGGGGGCACAGATAGCAGAGCTTGCATGGGTGATACAGTGCTGGTGCAGTCTGTCCCCTATCTGACCCACAGCACTACACACCATGTCAAACCCCAGCTGTTCCCACCCAGGTTAGCCAGTGCCACACTCCTTGGCCATACCAGTCTTGTGCTGGGCAGCCCTTGCTCCTGCCTTGGCAAACAGGGCTCCGGCTCCCAGCTGCTCACTGCACCAGATGTGCACAGTAGGTAGAAGGTGGCCAACAGCTGGAGCTCTGTGTGCTGGGGCAGGAGCTGCCTGGCTGTAGCTTCCCCCCAGCAAAACAGTACAGAAGGAGGAATTGCTGCTGGAGGTAGGGGGAGCCAAGCAGAACTCAGGTGGCTAAAGCAACACTAGGAAACTGTGGATGCTGGCTGGGGCTGAAGCAGTATTGCTGGTGGGTTCAGGGAAGCATAGCCCAGGGCAGGACAGCAGTAGCAGCTGTGGACTGAATACAATCAGTTGGTGGGCTGGATCTGGCCCAGGGGCTATATTTTGCTCAGCCCTGGCCTAACAGAACAGGAACCTGGAGATGGCAGAAACCGATGGGATTACTGTAGACTGGTGAAGACTGGCTTGGGTCTGTAGGGATGGACAAGATGCCATGTGACCAGAAACCTGGAGACACTCTGGGTTCCAAGCTCTGCAATGAGCAAGGTCATGACTGGGCTCAGGCTGAAGGCCAAGGCCCAAACAAAAAGGGATGACGGTGCAAGGAGCCAGAGGTACTAATTAATTGTGATGGACACCTATGAGACACACAAGTGTGGATATGGGGGAGGCTGGAGGCCACAACTAACATTCTTAAAGCAATTTAGTGCCTTTAAGGCACAGAAAAGCCAGTAAGGCCGTAAGTGATGCCAGCAAGGCATAGAAGTGGGTGACAAAATAAAGGTCCAGAGAGGGACAGGGCTAAGAATCTGGCTAGGTCAATTCAAAGCCAATCAAATTTATCTCAAGATTCAGGTGTAGTATCCCAATACATCAAGCCACAGCTGGTGAAGTAACAGGGAGAATACACTAAGGAGCTGGATTGGCCACCAAAGAATAACATGACTTTCCTTGGGGCCAGACTTGCAACAGATGCATACTGCTGCTAAAAACCTAACGTTTCAATACTATGTCAATGATGATTATACCCTGTAAATCAATAGAATCTGAGGTGCACATGGAAATTGATTTATAAAGGGATAAAGAGGTTTAAGGTATTAAGAGAGCGAGTCTCAGAGCAGGCCCCAGGAAGCTTTGGGTAGGTAGAAAAGCATACTTGTTGCTGAGACCATGTTGAAGACAAGCTTCCCTGACTAAAGGTGGATTACTTGGCCTACAAAAAAAAGGGAACAGGAAGCTTGTTTTGAATTTTTTTTAAAATCATCAAGAACTTCTTTTACTATACTCCTTCAGAATAAAAATGATGCATTTTGGAGGTCTCTGCAAACATGAACTGTGTCTGCCTTTTTGCTCATATCTACATATCTGGTTTGCAGTTCAACATTCTAGGAGATCATTAACACCTTCAGGAACATCCTGGAATAAGATGAATTCAAACTACAAGAGGAATTTGAAGAATCATGACTAAGCCTTGGGGACAAATAAATAAGTTTGTTGAGTTGCAGCTTTCAGGAACAGGAAAGGGGACTAGAGTACTGGGTACTCTAGTACTGGAGTATATGCTCCCAAATGTAACTAAAGATCCCAAGACTAAAGCATAGCATTTATGCTTGGTTTAGGAGTTTAAACCAAGGGATTCAGGAGCCTGAACACTTCAACAGTGTGCCTACATAAAAGATGGCAAACAGAGTACTGTATGGGGGGGCGGGAAACAAATCCCAGTAAATGTTATCCTTTAAAATACACAGATAATGTGACAGACTGGAAAAATCATAATGAATCACTATTGTCAAAGCTTTGGACTGCTTTTCCCAACGCTTGCATAAGTGATTAAAAATGGTGCCACATTCACTGCAATTTCAAGGAATAGTATTACTGCCTCTTTGTTTATGGTTGCATTTAGTATAAGGGATTAACTTAAGAGAATGAGAGTTTAAAAAAAAAAGATGTGAGAGGTCTCTCACCAGGGCTGCTGTTCCAACTTTTACTTTCTGGTATCTCTCTTTGCCCTTCTACAGAGTGTGTCTATTCCTACATTGTTTTCATCTTCTGTTTGTCTTGGTTCTCTCAATCACTTCTGAGCTGCTTCCTCCTTTCCCTATTATGATTTTCACATAAAGTGAGGTATAGAATTGAAAGTGTCCAAATGTTTTATTTCCATTCATTATGAAGCCCATTATCAATATGACAATAAATCCTATTCATACCAGCCTGTTAGGAATAAGAACATTTATTATTTAAGTCCTAAAATAGTCTGTGAAGAGTACACATTAAAAAAAAAACATAATGCTTCTATGAATGCTTGAAGTTGCATGTAGAAAAAATTTATGCAATCCACTTTGGGACTATTTTTGCTTGAAAACAGCTGCTGAATGTAAACAGCCAGTCCACATTTGATGCTAAATTAGCATAATTATGTCATAAGTTTAGAGACGATCCATATGTATTATATCTGAGCACACTACGCCTAACAACCTTTTCCAGCTAAATGTCCAAATGACCCACCTGGGTCAGAGGCAGGCCCCTACCAGCACTTCTCCCCATAGCAGCACAGGGAGCCTGCTGCCAAAATACCACCTTCATGAGCCAGGTCCAATGGTTCCATGGATCCCATGAAGCTGACCGTCTTAACCTTTATAATTGTACACAGTATCTTTGCACCTGGGCATTTTAAAAGAAAGGACACTTGGTTCAGTCACCAGAAAGCTAGCCAGAAGCAGCTAACCTCAGTCTGAGTAGAGGGAGAATGGGAAGAGAGACCTAGCAGTCTTCAGTCTTCTAAAAGATACTTTGTAATCGGCATTCTGGGACACAATTTGTGACTAGGATTTGTCTTCCACCTGTCAGAAACTACTGACCATTATAACCACTCCACCAAAATGAAGTATACAGGAAGGGGAGGACTACTTAAGAATCACTATGTTTTACTTTTAGCCAACCAGAGGAGCACTTCATCTGCAAAACATGATTAGCTATTACAATAAGCATTTTTCTTTGTTAATCATTCCTCTTCCTCTACCTCCCAAACAAGCAAGCCTAGAAAATTCACTAAGAGAAAGCTTAATTCATTTTGGAGTTTAATTTAAAATTGAGTTGAAGAGTGCCTGATAGCACTGTCTTCCTTTCCAGAATATTGAATTATGAACTGATAGCCCAAAATTTCTGAAAATAAGGATACAATAGTAGTACCCTGTCCTTTTTGGTAATGACCCAATTCAGACACCACACACAAACACGCATTTTCCAGAACACTCAGGGAGTAGGCCACAGAACTAGGCACCTACCTAAATCATGGTTGAAGTTCACGGTGCAGTGGCACGTTTAATCTTATTCTTTTTGCCATGCTCCTCTCCCACCCAAATGGCCAGAAGGCAAAAACCACAACATTAATTGCGTCTCAGCCACTTGGTGGCTAAGGAAAGGGCACAGCAAAACCAGCAATATTATACGATGCTGCTGCACCACAGACTTGTACCACGATTTAGGTAGGTCCCGACACGAGTCCTGTTAAAAGCCCAATGCCTTTTCTTTGCCAAAGCTAATTTTACATTTAGGTGACCTATTTGACAGAAACCAGCTACCTCTACTCTACGTTCAAATACTGAAACTAGTCCACAACTCAAATGCCATCTTGATTTTACAATACCTTCATCTTTACATGCAGGTGGGTTTTTTATATTACACTTCCACATGCCAATAAGTCAGGGGTGCCAGACTCAAAGAAAAGAGGCAAAGGGCCAAGCCATAAGCCAAAATGGACCCATTGACTGGTCCTGTGCATATCCTGGAGTAGTCTGAGTGGGTGCCACAGGCAGTGCAGTTCTACTGCAGCCACTCCAAGGCTGTACTGCAGCCTGGGAATCACTGGCCAAGGCCACCCCATCCTGACCATTTCAATCACCTCCTCCACTTGTGATAAAGAGAAAACAGCTGGTGCGACTCAGATGGCTGCTCACACCACCTCTGCTCTTGCCCCTGGGGCCCCAGAGGGGCTCATGGGTTGGTTGGAAGTCCTTCCTACCTTCCACAGGTCCAGGGGCACAGTGCCCAGACAGGGGAACAGGAACTGAATGAACACAAGCAACTACTAGCATGCAGCACTACCTTCCCTGAAACAGCCCTGTGCTTCAAACATGGTGCAATGACCCAAGGAGATTGTGGGGCACCTCAGTTGCTCTCCGTCTCAGGTTTCCTCTGCAGACACACCATGCCACATCCCATCTGCAAGGGAGGGCTCCTTATAGGCTCTGTTGTATGGCCCAGTGCCCCATCCAACCCACTCCCACTTTCCTTTCCCCCAGAGCTCACTTCAGCTCAATGGAGAAGCTGCTGCATGCAACATGACCTAGTGGCATGCAGCAGTTTTGAGGCCATGCAGAGGCATTGCCTTCCTGCTGATCGGGAGCAAACCACAAGCAGGGCCCCTCCACCATCAGCAGTGAGGGGGGTTCACAGGGGAACCTGCAAGATTAAAGGACCAGAAGCATAACTGGAGTGGCATCCAGGAACAACAGGCAGGCTGGACCAGGGAAACTCCCAGATCTTGGGGTGGTGACAGTGTGGGGCCAAGGCCTGGTACAGAGCAACGATCTACTGCCACGTGGCCCTAGGGGCACAGATGTACAGGGATCAGATTGCGGATCTGCCCCGTCCCTGCGCTGTCACTGCCCCATAGTCCTGGGGTCCCCACGGAAACCAGCTGGGAGCTACATAGACAGAGCACATGGGCAGGGAGATGGGATGGGGCCATAGGCAGGTGGACAGTTGCATCTGGGGCCAGAGCTCAGGGTAGAGCCGCAATCTGCTTCCGGAACCCACATTCATCGCTTGGCCATGTGGGCAGCAGACTGTGGCTCTGCTTCAGGCCTTGCCCTCATGCTGTCGCTACCCCACAACCCTCTCCCACAATCCCATCCTTGTCACTACCTCTCAAGCCCATCCCCTTCCCAAAACCTGCAGCTCCATTCCATATATCCATATATGGAGTTTTGGTGAGCTGCTGTGCATGGAAGGGCAGGGGAGGTGCTGACTCGACCTGTGACAGCTCAGCAAAATTTCCTATATAGCTCACAAGCCCAAATAATTGCCCACCCCTTTCTTAAGAGGCTGGGGGCCACAATACCAAGGCCATGGCCCTCCCTCACTTTCCTAGCTACAAGCTCCCCACCACTGTGGGTAGGCAACTCCCCCACCTCAACTGGTCCTCATGTACATGGTACAACAGAACTGCAGGCTGCATGGGTTCACCCTGCAGTGCCCTGCCCCTGGAGAGAAAAGGGAGGGAAGCCCAGAGATTCTGGAGCAATGAGGGAAGTAGTGACCAGGAAGATCCCAGGGGCACAGATTAACCCTTCATGTGCCTCATATGGCCCACAGCCTAGCAGTTGGAGAGTCCTAGACTAAAATCACCCCTGCAGGTCCCTTCCAACTCTACTTCCCTATAACTTTGTGATTCATTCTTCAATAATAGCCACACTGTGAACACAGACTGAGTAGATGCTGATAATTCCCAGTAACGACTGACAGTTCCACGGTGGAAAAGTTAAAAATGCACAGAAAAGTTGGTTTTTGCTGAACCAATGTTCTAGATGGGCAGAACATAGACAACCTAACCTCTGTGTAATAAAGCTGCTAGTCACTTTCTATTTTAAGCATCTGCAAAACATATCTTTTCAAGATAAACTAAAAGAAGGCACTTTTCCCAGTTTCCCAGTTTCAAAATAGCTTCAATATCTCTTCTGCCATTAGCTTGTAGTTAGCAGCAAAATGAAACAAATAAGACTGGTCAGTTTCTCTTCTTTTAATTAGGGGTGCACCAATAAAGATCTTCTTGGCTGATACTGATAGCCAATTATTCACCATCAGTCAATACCACTCCAATAACTAATTTAAAGAAATACAGCAAGGCAGCATGGAGAGCGGCTCCTTGCAGGTATGTCTGTGGAGGGGAAGGGGCATGGGAGGGGCAGATCAAGGCCCCAACTGTGAGGGAGGGAGTGGGGCAGGGGGTACTGCCCAGTGATCGCAGTGAATGGGACCCTGGGGCTGGAACAGGGAGAGGGACAGAGCTGCAGCCAGCTTGTCTGGAGGGGGGCGGTGTCAGCTTCCCATTGCTTAAAAATGGCAGCAGCAGTGCTTAAACAAAAGCTTGTCAAATAAGCTTTAGTTCAAGCGCTGCCTCTGCCATTTTTAAGTATAGAAATGGAGCAGACCCAAGTAGGGCAAGGGTGAAGATGGGCTGCCTGCTGTGGGCTCAGCTGTCTTTGTCCAGGGGTCACACACTGGCTGCATGTCCTCTGCCCAGGTGGCAGCAGGAGGTGCAAGTCACTGTCCCTACTGCTGCCGGGTGGGCAGAGGAAGCACATCCTACACACAGCTGCCAGGGCAAAGGCAGCAGAGCAGAGAGCTGAATGTGCAGCCAAACTCACACCTCCAAGATTGCACACATCCATGAGCACATGTGCAATTGCATGCATGCACATGGCATCCAGAGGGGCCCTGGCCAGAAAATGTATTATATTTATTGGTGACATTATTGGCTACACTGGCCAAAAAAAGCTGATGTTAATTTTCCCCTTATCAGTGCTGATCTGATATGACACCGATATATCGGTGAACCTCTACTTTTAATTGCTTTCTAAATCTTCAGAATCATGTCAAATTTACACTGCAGGTTAAAAGGTACAAGCAACAGACGAGATTATGTATCTAGAAGGAAAAAGCCAGGGAAAAAATAGGTTTGGAGTGGAACAAAATAATGAAGACCGCATTTTCTTTCCCTTGAACCAATTATGACGCATAAAGACACAGTAAACCAACTCCCATCCACTAACAAGTTGGACAGCCCTGATGTAGTTGAACCCCTACTGGAGGCAGACACAAATACCCACTTAAACAAGAGAAACTTCCAAGTTTGCATCAAGGAAAAATGTTAAACAAGCTCTCCCATTGCAGCAAAAACAACAGTTTATATAGCCTCAACTTTCCACAGGGCTCTCATCATAGTTATTTGGTAAAGTCTTCCTAATAATGCCTAGGAATAAAATCCAGTAAAAATTATCCTGTGTTCCCACTACGTAGCCCTAAGTGTCATTACACTCTCTTTCCTGGTCATGTCTAACTCTAGTTAGAACTAGTAAGTATATTTTCAATTTCAGTGCAACAGTCACAGAGTTTATTTCTGAATTCCAGTCATTTTTTAATAAAAAACTCAAAGCATAACAGAAATCTCGATTTATAAAGCTACTCTTAATCCAAAATGTGTGGATGTCATTCAATATCAATGCACGTTTCTCTTCTGACTTCATAAATATATGGCATTCCCATCCTTTCCAATCCAAGAGTGTTGTGCAGCTCAGGTTTCAGCATTCATTGTATTTTAGCCTTTAAAATAGCATACTTTGTTCAAAGTAGGTTATTAAAACAGCACCTTTTTGGGTTTTTTTAATTTTAACCTAGGCAGTTTGCATCACTCAATTCAAGTCAAATACATTACTTTAAAAAGATCAAGGGGTCTCAACAGATAAACTGCGATGGATTCTCTGCCATGCTCTGCTCCCTTTGCTCTACTAGTGAGAAGAAGCTGGTGAGAAGAATTACCCTCAAATCTTCTGCCACAATCCCTGCAAAAAGTGGAGCAAAAAACAAACTGCTTTATTCCTTCCTATGGCACAGAGAGTAGTACACCAGCTGTGGCTGGACCGCACTGCACTGGAAACCCAGTGGCTAAAACTAAGTACTGGATCTCAGGTATTCTTTCTTACCCCAACAGCCACCATGGTTTGGGTAATCAGTGCCATATTCTCCGAGGTGCTTCTTTTAGTGTCAGCACAGTCAATCAAGCTTTTAGCCTGTTCTTCCAGGAGCTACCAGAGCCACGCCTTTCTCTGCAATGCAAGAGATGACTGACTAATGGGGCTATGCTGACCAGCTGTATCAGGGAAGGAATGCCAGTGGCTAACAGCATTCCAAGCCTGCTAGAGAAGTTGTGTCTGCTACCTCCATCCCCAAACAAGATACATTCAAATATAGCAATTGGGAATTCAAGATATAGCCCCAGCAATATATTTTCAACATAATCAAATACAAGATTTTCTTAAGTGGCTGTTAAGGACCAGAAGCTGAGCATCATAATTTCAACACTGATTCAGTGAAAACAACGTTGTATCCAACTTAAATAAAATTCAAGTCAATAAAAGCTGTACAGGTTTCCCTTGCTTCATGCAGGTTCTGTACATGTGAATTCATTCTTATGTGATGACCCTTTTTATAACAAAAAACCATTATACGCGAGGTAATTTCACTCATGTGATCAGTGTCGTAGAAGCCTGCAGTTAGCAACTTTGTATGGTGCATTGTGGGAGTGATGCGCATCAAAATATAGTCTCCTGTGTGGATCTATGCTCTTCGCTCATTCTGTGACATACTTCTGTAGTTGCCATCATCCCCCTTATGGTTTAAGCATCCTGCTAGCTTATCTCCTACCCTTCTCCCTGTGCTTGTCTGTATTCTCTGCTGTTGGCGAGTACCAAAATTGTCTTGTAAAAGTGGTAGAAATGGGTCTGGAGGTCAATACAGTCAAGGTCTTGGAACATATCCCTGTTTGTTACATTGTAAAGTGGGTTCTCTTTATGCAAATTTGAGTTATGCACCATTCTCCAGGAACACATGTACAGCATAAAGTGAGGAAAACCTCAAAAGCATTTTTTTAGTCAATTAATAATGCACCATTTTGTTTCTCCCACACAAAGGAGTGTTAATATCAACCCCCAGATGCAACCAAGTGGAGAATATGAATTGTGTTCCACGAATTTTATTATTTATTTTGATTCCAAATGGAAATAAAATATATGGAAAATGAAGCTTAAGGGGACTGGTTCTATAGCAATCTAGCAGCAGCAGGGAGTTCTGAGACTATTCACTGTCCAAGAACCACAGGTTCCCTAGAGCCACAAATGTTGGGTTCATCTGCCTGGCAAGTGGCCTTGGACTCTACAGAGCAGCCAAAGAATATACACCTAGTCTATAAGCCTATGCTGTTGGAGAGATTTGTGGGTGAGGTCACAGAAACCCACCTGGATTCCATCATGCGCTATCATCAGGAAACATTTTGAATAAAATATGCTGAAATGGCAAAAAAGTGTCAAAATTGAAAAAAGTTCCAATGACTTGCCCTTGCACTAACTACACAAGTGCACCAAGTATCTTTCCATTCACAATTATACTGCATGTCCTAATTGAAACTTTAAAAATATAAAGTTCCACTTTTACAGTTTTTTAAATACTATACATTTACGTTGTAGGCTTCAGATTTTTAAGTAAAAGACACCCACCTAATGTTCATGTAATATGGATGTGTTCATGTAATAGTTATTAGCATATCCAACTGCACCTAGGTAATGGAATGGCCCAAGATCAATGCCTGAAACAGTCTCTGTACTACAATGCGGGATATACTAACAATGTTCAACCTATGGCCCCTGGAGCTATGTCATCCAGCCCGTAACACTGCCCATGGGTCCAGAAATTTGGCAACAGAGAAGCAGTGGCAGCGTTAACTGCTCCCAGAGCCACAGCAATTAATGCTGCCACCGCTCCCCCCCCACCAAATATTCAGGCTCCAAGGGAACTCAATGGGCCTGATGACATGGCTGTCCACGAGGCCAGATCTGGAGTGCAGAATGCGATCTGATGCAAACAGCCAACCCTACACTATTCACCTGGCCCATGAGGCCACACAGGCTGAGCAACACTGCAGTATATTACTGCTTATAATGGCAGGGGTTCTCACACTGTGGGTCGCAACCCCCCAGGGTTTCATGAGCAATTTAAAAGGGGGCTTGGGAACTGGCACGCAGCAGCAGCGTGGAGCAGTAGATGGTGGCGGCTGGCGCATGCAAGCTCCCAGTCCCCTGCCGCCGCCATCCAGCACTCAGGGTCATGGCATCACAAAGTTCGTGAACCCCTGTATTATGGAAATATCTTGTGGTAAGCTTGTAGCATACCTCTGATATCATACACATTTTTATTACTTGACGTTGCCCTCATTCTAAAAGCCTATGTATAACTTCAGAAAACAATAAATACAAACCAAACTCCATTAACACCCTTAAAAAAACAAAAACAACAACAACAATCACTGAAAAACAGTGATTACAGAGACTGAAGAAAGCTTAAATAAGCAGACCCTATTATCAAGGGCACTTAAATGATATGACTGACAGCTAACCTGTATTAAAATCAAAGCTGCCTTACTTCATTATTTGAATCAACTTTAGTTTAAGACAACTGAACAGAGCTGTTCAGAAGTCTTTTAAATACATGCAAACTAAACATCTACCCACATACATCATGTGTTTCCTATACCCAGCATAGGAGAGGAAGGAAAGGGGGAAATCCTTTCACAGCACAACAACACTCAAGTAAGAAGGTCCCCAGGTTCACCTGCAAAGCAAACCAGACACAGACAGGGTTCGCCTATGCACCCACGCCTCGCTGCAAAAATCAAGCTCCAGTCTGCAGCATTGAAACACGCCAAGAAAACCTCTCCCTCTTTTTGAGGAATTTTGTTTTGCCAGTGCCTGAAATCAAATCCCTTTCAAGGCAAATTAGAATCAATTTTGGGTGAGGTTCACTTGACACAGCTACACTCTTTGGGGGTTTAAAATCACAGGTGTGTCCTGTCTTCCCACATCCCATGGGGGGAACACAACAGTGATGAAAAGGCCACAGTACAGAAGTTGCTGCCAGAATGTAGGATTTTCTTCCAAGTGGAATAAACCATTTTTAAAAAAGCCACCCGCACCAAGCTGATGAGGGCTAAAATGGAAGGGGAAAAAAACGCAGCAAGAAAAGCGAGGAGCCAGTGCCAATAACTGAAGAAGGGGCAGAAAAGCCTTTTAGATACGATTATCCTCAAAACTAAAGCATGCAGCAGCCGTTGCAGCTGTTAATGTGTTTTAAGGGGTCTCCCCCCACCCCTTGTAACCGGAGGGAGGGAGGGGTGAGACTGGTCCCGGCCTTTATGGCCGCGTCGCCAACCCCCCCCCTCCTCCTCCTCCTCCTCCTCCTTTCCGTAGCACCCCCTGCGCTGGGGGAACCTCCTCCCGGCTTCCCAGGCCACTTCACAGCTGCCGCCCGTCCCGTGCCACAGCGGGGTACGGCGGGTTTGGTTGTGACACTGCGCTCAGCCCGGAGATCGGGATCTCTGCACAAGGCCATGCAAAGCCTGGTCGCGGTGCACACAATAGAGCGGCCACCCGCCCCCTCCCCCACCCCATATCCGGGGACTATATGCGGGGCCCGGCGGAGGTTTCTCACCTTCCCGCGGAGGAGGAAGAGAAGCGACACCCCCTCCCCGGACCTTTACCCATCCTCCTCCTCCTCCTCCTCCCCCGTGGGTGCGTCTCGCGCTCGCTCTCCCGCGCGGCTTTACCTGACTCGGCGCTGGCCTGGCTACTCTCCCTGCCGGGCTGGGGAGGTCGCCCCCTCGGCATGGCTGCCCCCTCCCCCCCAGCCCCCTCCCGCGCGCGCGCGCGCGCACACACACGCTTCCCCCTCCCGCCCACAACACGCACTCGGCAGCGGCGGCGACGGCGGAGGAAGAAGAGGCGGTTAGCAGGTGGCAGGGGGAGGGGCGAGGGGCACAGAACGAACCCGGCCCCCACGCGCGGGGAATGCCGTTGGATTGGGGGGGGCGGGGGGGCGCGAACCAGGACAACAGCGCACGCGCGTGATAACACGGGAGGGGGTAGGTGAGACGCTAGGCCGGGGGACAGCGCATGCGCTCTAGCGAGTGGGGGGGGAGGGAGTTGCGGTGTCGAGGCAGTGTCGCATGCGCCCTCAGCAGCGGAGGGAGGGGAAGTAGCTGACACGCCCACGCGTCAGGCAAGCGAGAGAAGACAACGGCAGCTGAGCGCCGCACCTCAGCGACATCCGGGTGCAGAGAGGCTGCGGGTGGGGTGGCTTCTGCGCCTGCGCAGTGGAGGGCGACGTGAGAGAGGGGGTGGGAGTGGAGCGGCCGCTGGGGTCTTGCTCTCTTCTCATTCTAGCGAGGGGTGGAGCCGTTTTTCTGGGCGCTCCGCACTTGCCAGTGGGGAACAGCGCGGACCCGTCTACTCCCGCGCCGCGCGGCCGAGTGGTCTGGCTAAGGATGGGGACTCGTCTCAGCCCTCAGAGCTTCCCCCTGCTGCTCGCGCCTGCGCAGGGCCCGCAGCCGAGCCTGTCTCTGTCCTTGCTGCAGAGGGGTTCATGCTCGTCACTACCCCTGTCTCCTCACCCCTGGTTCTTCCAGGATTTCCCCCTTGCTCAGGAGTCTCCGCTTTTATTTCTAGTCCTGTTACTGTGCACATGCTTGGCTTGAATGGCACTCGGGGGTCTCGCCATCCATCTTTGGGCCTTGCCCCACTGCTCAAATTAAAGCTGAATGGAAACTGGCTATAGCCATGTGATGCATTGAGCACAAACTGTATGACCAGTTGGCTTTTTTTTTTATAGCTGGCTTGTGGTTTTTATCATGTGAGAGTGATTTTGCACATATGGTCGACCATCTCCATTTATTGTGCAATTCAGTTAATGGTATAATATATGTAATGTGTACCACATTTGATACCACATTTGTTATCTGCTGCAGTTTCATCTTTTTTTAGCAGTGTTGGTCTGGTGCTGATGCCTGTGGAACAGTGGTAGGCGCACCCCATTTTCATGAGGGCTCCTCATTGGCATCAGCCTTTGCAAGCTGTCAACTGGCCTGTTAGTGTGCTTAACATGTGCATATTTTAATCTGAGCATCCTACAGTGTTAACTAAATGCCTCACAAAAGTCTCACTGTATCATGTCTATGTAGTTGCCTTTATCAGCCAGTTTCAGAATTTTACCAAGAAATCAAATTTGGTTAATTGGCAAGTAACAGCAGCCTTTATTTTGCTTGTAGGTTACTTACCTTAACCTTTTATTCAAGTTTAGAGTGGTAGGAACAAACTCAGCTCCTTTTCTATCAATAAATAATATATTGTATTATTCTACTCCACAGCAGCGGGGCAGGTAGGATGAGGAAGGAGGATCACAACTGTTTCTCTCCTCTACCCTGTTCCTCAGTAGATTGTGTTGAAATCCTGCATGCAGAGAAAGGCAAAGAGCAGCAGTGGCCTCTTGTGGCTGCAGGCTGGATGTGTGATGAGAGCCACCAAGTGATGTTACCAATGTATTGTGCTATAAACTACAACTATTGTGTACCAAAGGGAATACAGCTGTTCACAAGATCACAGTGAACCTATCAGGTGCGCCGGCACCAGTAGTCCATCAGCTGCAACTTGGTTGCACCCTGAGGAGTTAGTTTTTAAGTTTTTGTGCTTCCTACAATATGAACTTTTCTCACGTCATTCTTTTGATGAATTTTTATCCCACAGAGGAATTGGAGCTCCTGACTTCCATTTTAGCTTTGCCACCATCCTTCTATGTTTTGCAAGAAGTTAGGATGCGTTCAGAAAGTGTGTACGTGCACATAGCACCTTCTTTCTATTTTCTGTGTTCAGAATAATGTATACTGACTTTAATAATAAGTACAACCATACCTGCTTGTCTTTCCATGATCTTTGCAGAAACACCAGTTGTGGGAGCTAAAACTGGATTCTCTTCTGGCTCACATCACCAGTAATGCTGTTAACTACATTCCACCTGCAGTATCTTTTTCTTTATTCATAGGAGTAGTACAAAAGGAAAGAGGCCAGTTTTTATTTCAGATACGAGAATGTGTATCACTGCAGAGAGAACTAAAAATCCAATTCACAGACAATTCTTTATGAGGTCACCAAGAGAAAAATATACATAAAACCCCATGTTTCTCATTTTGACAGTCACTTTCCTGAATAGTAATGCCATTTATTTTCTCTGTACCTTCCCTCCTTCTACATACAATGGATATAATAAACCTTGCTCACTTGCCTTTTGTACCCCTGGATGAAAGTTGCAGCATAAGTGCCCACAATTATTTTTGGCCTGTAGGCCAAGTAATACTTTTTTTATATTTGTGTGTTCATACTCTTTGAAATTTTTAATCCTGTTTTTTATATGACTTTTAAATAAACATAAAATTCACTATAACTTCTTGTTTGCCTAGTCTCTTAACTATTCTAATCCCAAGACATATCCATGTGAAAGAGCAAGTTTTCAAATAAGCTGTGACTATCACAGCCAGAACACTAATAAGCCTTCTAGACATACCTGAGCTCAAGTAATACTTTTTTTTAAACATATAATGGATACTTGATATTTCTGTTGTTTCATCCAAGCTTCCTAAAATTGTGTACACACATTTACTCTCTGATTGCCCTTTAAAGACTAGTAAGTATACATTCTCATTTACATAGATGTAGCAGGGTTCTTGCAGTCAGGCAGCCTGTGGAACCACCAGCAAGTGGGGGTCAGGGCCAATCATGGAGTCAGCTGACCCAGGGAGCTGGCAGGCTAGGCTAGGCCTGATGAAGGGACTCACCTGATTGGAGGAGGGCTGGGCTTAGGCAGGGCCACCTCCTCAGACTCCTCCATAAATTGCTCCCTCTCTGGGCTTACCCAGAGCCTCCTATAAATCCTACAAATGCAAGACCTCTCTCCCTGTCCTTCACCTGGCCAAGGGTCCAATCTCTCAGAAGCTTCTACCTTCCTGCTAGGTGGTATTCCTTCCCCAGGTCATAAGGTGTTACTGCCAGCCCTACTCTCAGGGTCTGGGCTTATAGCTTGCCAAAACTTGTTAAGTGGCCCTCCAGCCAAAATAATTGCCTGCCTCTTCCTTACACCTTGCCTAAATCCAGCCTTCCTCCAATCAGGTGATTCCCTTCATCAGACCCAGCCTCACCTGCCAGCTCTCCGAATCAGCTAAATCCACGATTTTGGCAAGCATGAGACAGTACAAGTAATAATTAGCCAGTGCCACTGAATTCAGTTGCCATCAAGGTGAAGCAACACTGAATTTGGTAGCACCTACCTGCAGCCCCTGCGGGGAACCCACAGTTCCTGAAGGCCAAATTCTCAATCAAGCACTGACCCCTAACTCCTGTCACTGACAGCTAGTTGTACTTGGCTTTTTATATATATATATATATATATATATATCTTTATTGCACATTATCTCATATTAATACAGTATGTACAAAGATTCCTGAGCAGCACCTATTGAACATATATTACAGGTATCCTGTTAGGCATCATGAAATCTTGGAAAAAACAAACGCGAGGACATACAGGTCCCGTGTTGTCTCTACCCCATGTACAACCGAAAAACGGTCTTCTGGTCACAAGGCTGACTGAGTTTAGCCTATCCCTGTGCTGGGCTGGAACAGTCCCCTGAAGTCCAAATCTTGCCAGAATCTTTTCTCTCCTCT
>JAGPOW010000261.1:100799243-100853630 GCA_030014935.1 Caiman crocodilus | reverse complement strand
GGCTGCACGCTGCTTCGGTGCTGCGTTTCCTCCCTCTGGCTCTCTTCCGCCCGTCTTCCTTCCTTCCTTCCTCCTTGCTCGCTCTCTCTCCTACTCGCCCCCCGGGGTCCCTCTCGGGTCCCTAGGGACGGCCCGGCGCCATCACAGAGACCATTTTATAGACAGGACACACAGGCAAAGGGGTTAAGTGATTTTGAAAAGTCACAAAAGAAATTCAACGCAAGCCCAAGATTTGAGCCCATGTCTCCTGGCTCCAAATATTGTGCTCTTACAATAAGTTCACCCTATTTTTAACCCGTGATTCTATACTTCGGGCCATTGTCTACTAAATAATAATTTTAAATAGGGCTATCACACTCATCCAGGCCCGGAGGCCAGGTGAAGGGCACAGGGCTGGTCTGTGGGCTGAACTGAGTCAATAGACAGACTCTGAACACCAGAATCAGCACACAGGTCTTGTCCTGCTTGGGCACCCCATGCAGCACCCATGCCAGAAGGGGATGCTTACTACATGCAGCACACTGCCTAGACTAACCTCATGTACTGCATGCAACACGTGTACCAGCTTCAGTCTCATGGGCCACTTGCAGCACATGCCAGACTGGCTCCATGCACTATGTGCAGCACATGCCAAGGCCAGCACGCTCAGCATACAACACATTGGGCTGTTTCAAGACCCACAGGCAGGACCTTAGGATTCTGACCTGATCTTTGACACCCTGATTTAAAGGATATAAGGAACTAGGACTGACATTTCTTCAATAGCGTGACTTTAAGGATTTTTTTTCTTCTCATGCATCATGGAAGTATTCTTAAATAGGGAAGAAGGGTGGTCTTTTGGTAAAAAAACACTTATGTTAAATCAGGATATATGAACTCAATTTCCAATTATGCACAGACAATCTTAACATTGGCATTTTCTAATTTCTGAGTAATGACCCTTCACATGGGATCATCAGCAGGTATGAGACCTTGTGATCCACAGTGCCAAACTCTGCCACGTGTGCTAATAAGAGTAAGCAATAGGAGTCATAGACATATCCAATCAGGAACTCAGATCAGGCAGACCAGCCTGGGCCAAGTAGTGTCAAGGACTCTGAGCAGGCAGGCCAGCCCAAAGTACCTCAGCAGCCACACCTGCTGTAAGGCTCAGGTAATGAGCTCTGCCCCAATTTAGGAGCAGCGAGCAACCTGATTGGCTGCCTGGAGTGCCGCCAGTCCACCAGCTGGAGGCCTGGGTTTGTAGGCCAGTCAACAGTTCTGTTGCATCAAGCCTCCTGGTTCCTGACCTTGGCTTACTTGTGAACTTCGGCTTTGGACTTCCCTGCAGTTCTGTTTCCTGGCCCCTGAGTCTGGTTTGGCTGTTTCTGGACTTTAGCCTATGAATTACCCCGCTGTGGCATCTGACTCTAGATCCTGACCATGGACTGTGTTGTGGACTCTGCTTATGGATTTCCCTCTAGTTTTGGTAATCCAGTTCCCACCCTCTGACCTAGCCTTAAACCCCTTCTTTCCCTCAGTGATCTAACCATTAGACCAGACTGCCTATGCCCTGGTCCCTTCCCTTCCTCTGTGTGGACCAGCCAGAAGATGAAAGTGGAGATGCCCACTCTAGCTAGTGTTTCACAGTTATTGGGCCAACACCAGAAGAATGGTGAAATGCTGATTTCAATTCCAGGTTCTGCAGCTGTTGTTGTACCTATAGGTAGGCACCTACCAAAATCACACAGTGTGGCAGCTCCTTTAATTTTGCAGTTTCCCCCATGTGCCCCCCTGCTGCTGACTGGCAGAGGGGCTCCTCCACCTGCCACTCACTACTGATTGGCAGGGAGGCAAAAAATGCGGTTTTAAATATGGCATGGTTTTTGTCTCCCATTGCTGATTGGCCAAGGGGCCCTAGCAGCCCCACCACTTGCTGCTGGCCAGCCAGGAGGCAAAACCCACAGTTTTCACCTCCCTACTGATTAGCAGTGAGCGGCAAGCAGTGGGCGATGGAGTCCCTACACCAATCAGCAGTGGAGGTGGGGGGACACGGGAAACTACAAAAATTAAAGGACCTGCCACACAGTGCACTTCCACCATGACTTTGGTAGGTCCCTAGTTTATAGGCATCTGCCTTCTTTCTCTTTTAGCCTATTCTTGTCTGTGATACCCTCTGGCATTTTCCAGCTCTCATTCTTCTGAGCCCATCTTCATCATCTTTGTCACTATCCTGCCCCACAACCCTATCACTGCACTTTCTTCTCAATATTTGTTCTGAAGCCTGGCTATGCAGCCTATTTATGTTTCCCCCTTCCGTTCTCATGACCAGTGGAAAAGCAATTGTAAGAAAAGTCCTGCTCAGCTCAGATAGGAATGTGCCGAAGCCATCAAACTACTCAGCATGCATGAAATGTGAATTCTTCCCCTCCAGCTCTCAAAAGCTCGTAATGTAGTCAAATGCAGGTATATTTTTATGGGGACAATAAAAGGCACATAAAATAGTTTCAAGTGCCTGTCGAATATCAAATCTCTAATCCAAAGTATGGAAGTACTAGCATTTTTAAATGAAATAGTTGTGGGGTGGGTGAGTGGGTATGTGTGTGTCCAGGTGGATTAACAATTTATTCTTTCATAACCCTTTTGAAAACTACTGAAACATGTTTCCTAAACTACTACTACTACAACTAGCCTCTGGCTGATGCCCATTATTGACATTTTCCATCCAAACAGTTCACGTTTGGCAAAGTTACAAGTAACTGAAAAGTATAAGTAACTACCAACTCTGCTTATGTGAACAAGAATAGAAAGTTCTGGTTAATAGCTATCATAATTTATTTTTAACCTTTTTAAAAGTTAGTTTAATACCACAAACTGTGTTTCAGAAGTATGAATGAACATTCAATATCTATAAGCATTCCAAGCTGTCTTTAGATTAATCATATTTTTTCTGCCCTGTTTGTTTCTTTCATCACAGGACCAGCACCTGTCAAGAAATATGTCCATAGTTTATAATTTTTCAGCCAAGCTGTAAATAGTTTCAGTAATTGTAAATAGTAATTGCCAAGCCGCAAATAGTTTTAATTCACACTGTTGAAAACAATGAGATAATGGACAAATATTGCCCATTTGAAAAAGATCATCAGAAGAATTTACTCACAAGAAATGGCAGGCTGAAAACTGAGAACAGAGATCAAGTAGAATACTGTACTAAAGAAGTGTATGTAAAGGATAAAGCACTCTGAAGAACTCTTCTGACAATAGAGAAAGCTAGCATAGCAAGTCATTGAAGCATGTAGCAATAAAATCAATTATCTGGAGAACCAGCTGAACAAGTTGTAAGAAAATAATGAAATAGATCAAATTAGGAACACCTGGTAACTAGTAAAATAGTTTTTTTTAAGAGTGGGGACACAAAACTCTGCTATTATCACAGGCTCCCTCTGGGTCTTATGATATCCTTTCTACTTTCACTGAGTAACCTTCAGCCACTCTTTTCTATGCTGGATGCAACCAGATAGTCTCAGTGATTGCAGATCTCTGAAATTAAATGTATGCTACCCATCTATGTTTCCCATTTCTTGCAGTTACTGCAAACACTGTACTGTCAGGATGTTTGTAGGTAGATTGTTTGTAAAGCAAACAACTTTTTGACTGAATTTTTAATGTTTTTTTACTAGATTTGGTTCTACACCCTGCCAGTTTGGTCTTACATCTCCAAGGTAATGTTAAAACCCTCACCAAGGCACTCAGGAGGTGCTGAGATATTTGAGGGTGTTGAGCTATATGGCTGCCTGCTGGTAGAATTAAGTCATCCCTGAATTATAAACATGGGCATAGATGTTAATAAAGCTCAGGATGAGACCCCACATTTCAACCTGGACTTGGATATCCTTACTAGCTTTCTTCTTGTCCAGCACATCATATGTGAGCTGCTTGTCTTATTTTTAAAGTCCTTCACAACTCTCTCCTAGCTATCTATTTTTGTCTTTCCCATCCCCACAATGCATATCTACCCATGTGCTTCTGTACTTTCTATTCAATAATTATCTATGGTGTGCTGATCCTGCTCCAGTCCATAACATAAGTATCCTATTTTTCATATCCCTCCTCAAAAACTACTCCTAAAATGGCATGACAAGAAATAAGCCAATAATGACTAAGTAGATAAACAATAGATATTACTAGTCATAGTTAATATAATTTTTTTCAAAAATGTTTATCTGGTGTTGTGTTACACTTCTAAAGAAAGCTTGCTTATGAAAATGCTTTGTCTTCATGTATTTCTTATTATTTTTAATCTCCCCTATAATTTCTTTTCATGTCCTGCTTACTGTTTGTTACATCTACTTGTTGCAACTTGTGGTGACCTGGGTAAAAATACATAGAACACCCAGCAAAGAACTTACAATATATGTATACAACACCTAGCACATAAAAGAACTCCATCCTACACAACTTGAAGTCAACAGGAGCAAGATTTTGTCCTAAAAGCAATGTATTCCAGGATCCCAGCTTCTCAAATCTCCATTAATTTAATGTGATTCCATTCCCTAGTCTGGCGACCCTATTAACTATAAACCTAGTCCTGGCACCTACATTATGAGAAGAGAAAGTTATGCAATTTATCTTCATTTATGCATGTTTCTTCTTCCTGAAAAAAATGCCAGCACTCTAGCTAGAAAAAAAAGCTTCAATGCAATGCTTTGCACAGCAAAGTAAAGGACAATTTGGAAGCATACTCTATCCCTAAATAAATTGGATAATTATTTCTTTCAGTTCTTTGTCCATTCAAATATCTGTAACTGATTTGCTCTTTTTACAAAACTACTTTACATTTCCAGAATCCGGAAAAGGTCAGGCAGAACCTTTTATCAGACATATGATAGCCTGTGTGAGTTGCTTTATATTTTCATGCCAATATTCCATGATAAAGAATCCTTATTAATTACTAAGGCTCTAAAAAGGATCATTTATTCTGAGGGTTTTGTGATCAGTACAATACAGGATATTCTCATGTATTCTCATTCTGAAATTTTATTTATGTTTTTAAAAGATTGTTATTGAGGCAAACAGGAAATTATCACACAAAACTATGGGAATGCAGCACAAAGAACCACAAGAGGAAGGAAATTCTTAACTGACCTGGTATCTTAGCACTGTAATAAGTGTGGTACATAATATCATGCCATGATCTCATTCACACTGTGCTAGATTTAATGAACAAACAAATGTGATAAATCTGAATTAATGGATGCTATTGTGATTCACATGAAAAAAATATGAAATGACTAACAGGAAAGAAAGTATACTCAGATTCAGTCATGCAGCGTACCACTATCCTGTATGTGTGTGATTACAAGGTTCTTTCAGTGAATCTGATATCTTTTACTAGACTAACTTAAATAGTTGGGGAAAAAAATGTTTTTAAATGTTTTAGCAAGCTTTCAGGTTTAGAAAAACCTTCATCAGGCTGAAGAAGCCTTTGCAGTTGGTGTGTGCTCTTCCTGGATAGAATGAATAGTAAAGAAGCCAGAGGCTGGGCTGGTATGTGTGTATGTGTAAAACTCTGTTTTCTTTTCACTTATTTTCAGCATAGGAGCTAACTGTGTGGGTGCTCTGGAGCTTCAGCAGCCACTGAAAAAAATTAGCAGGTGCTCAGCACCCACTGGTCTACTTGTAGATGTAAAAAAACAAAATCTGCTTTACCAGAAGTAGTAGTGTGTTATTTCAACCAGGCCTGGAGTGTCTGTAAAGACTGGGCACTTCAGCCAGGCTTTTTGATGATTTTAGCTAAAGCTGAGTCAATCAGCTATCAGATAAAAGCACCTCCCCCCCAACTAAAGCACCCGAAATTTACAAATGTCAGGTGATCCAAGCTGAAGTAATGTGCTGCCTTGTCTGGGCATGTGCGGGGCCTGGCATGGGAATGCACCAAGTTTAAAATAACGTGCCATTTTGTTTTGTTTTGGTGGTTGCTTTTTTTTGTTTGGTTGTTTCTTTTTTATGTCTGCAGGCACCCACTATGATTGAAAAACTATGATTTTCAGTTCCATCAATCTGTGTACACTTTTTCTGCTTCTGCAACTAATAACTCCATTCTTCCTGAGCGGCATATGCTAGTGACAGCTAAGAAACCAGCAATACAAAGCTACTGATGGGAGTCTTAAAATTAGGCAACAAACAAAAACAAGAGTTAGGGCCAAAAGATGTCATTATCAAGTGCATCTTCTAGATCAGTTCCTGAACTGTCTACTTTAAAATAAAATGGCCATAATTACTGGGTTTGGGCAACATGAAGCAATACTAGTCTTCATTTTATTGTGATAAACATATTATGCATAAATAAGATATAATTGCTTAGTATTCATGACCAAAGTGTTTCATTCAGCTTGAGTGGGTTTGTATGAATAAGAATGACTCACTCTCTCAATAAACGCAGTCCTTTAAAAACCAGCCAGAATAGAAAAATACCATGCCTCTAACCTATAAAATGTGAAAGGAACATAGTATTCTTATGTAATCATGCAGTTCCAGGGCGTGGGGTTTTAAAAAATAAAATCTAATGGGAAAACTGAGGTAAAAATATGAAAGTTAGCAACACTAAAATGGACAATTACCCAGTCTTAATTTAACCATGCATAGGCATGAAGTCTTCAGCACTTAAAAACTTTTAACTCCATGGTTATTGAACAAGGTGCTGCAGCACCACAGGATGCTTTGAGTTCCTTTGAAGAGTGCCATGGGGTGCAGCACAATGTCAGCACTGTCAGATGTGTAAATACAATTCCCAAGATAAACCCAGAGCTTTTCTACATAGGAACCCATGGTGTTAAAATCATCCTGACGGGATTTTTTCTGAAACATTCTGTGTTTTTGCAACTGAAGAATTGCTGTATTATTTTTTCTGTAGTCAAAAACAGTGAAAACTAGGAACTGATGTTTTCTGAGAAGTACCTTGAATCTGAAAAGGTTGAGAACCACAGCTCCAATCTAAAAACTTCCTACCGTGAACATATCAAACCTATCCCCCCTGCAATAACTTTTCATTACATTTCAAATCAAAACAAAGTGTTTAGTAATAGTATATTTAATTTTTCTTTGCAGTCTGTAGGGTCTGTGGCTTGGTTACCATTTGTAGTTAGAGGAATTTATTGTGGGTAGGACAGAGGCGCTGGCATTGAGGGTGCAAAGGGTGCACCCTGCCCTTGATCAGAAGAGATGGACAGTTAACTGCCAAGATTAAACAAAGGAATAGGGTTGACTTAGGCAAAAGGCTTACAAAGGCATGTAGCCAGCAAACAGAGAGCCATTGTAGGATAAGTTGGAGAGCTTGCTTTTTATTCTCTTTAAAAGATAAGAACAAAAAAGTAAGACAAGGGTGGTTACGAAAACATCAGCAGTTGATCTGAAGATTAGCAGTGATAGTAAAGTTGACTGGATGCAGAAGCTGCATGATGCATATTCAGGGGTGAATTCAGGCTAGATGCAGCAGCACAGTCGCGCACCTGCTTTCAGACCATATTGCAGGAGCAGCAACCAGAGAGATTTTGAAGTCCCTGAATCAGGTAGGAATTCCTTCCCCCTTCCTTCACATCCATGCTCAGCAGTATGGCCACCACTTCTCTCCTTCCATTTGCACCCTCCCTCTGCTGCTGCTGCTGCTGCTGTTGTCCCCACTGTCTCTACCTGTCTTGTGGGGGTGGGAGAAACTTCATAGATGTTCCTGCCCTGATCCAGCCAGGCTGCATGGGGAGCTCAGCTCAGCCCAAGACAGTGGCAGTATCCGCCATCCTTCCCTGTGTCCGTCCCCACTCCCAGGTATATACTGCCAGCCCAGAAGCAGGCACAGGAAGGGGTTCAGTGTGGCTAGAGGGGGGCAGGAGCAACTCTAGAGCTCCCCCCTGCTCCCAGGGCAGGCAGTAGCAGTGGCAGGCAGCAGAGGGGGTGAACATGAGGGGAAGAGATATGCCGCTAAGCATAGAAGGGGAAGGGGAGGGATTTTAATCTGATTTGGGAACTTAAAGACCCTGGTTGTTGCTCCTGCAGTGTGGTCTGCCTGTCCCAGTCAGGGGTGGAGGGGACATGTGTTACTATGGGAGCTTTTATTTCCTAGGTATAAAATGGAGAACAAGTGCTACTAATAATGGTAGGAGCTAGTTATTCCTGAATGTCACAGCTGATGGCTATTTCCATCAAGAGTGTTAGGGGAAAAGCAGCCCAAAATATATGTGTACATGATCATGTGGGGTATACATTAAACGTTACCACACAGAGATCTCGGAGCCTTTGGGGGCAGGTGGCTAATAACATCATCTTAGTGCTCAGCAACCATCAAAAAGCAAAATAGAACATTAGGAATTATTAAGAAGGGAGGTGCAAACAAAACAAAATACCATTATGCTCTTTTATAAATCTATAGTGTGCTCAAAAGGATCTTTGTTCACATGGCATGTAATTGACTTGTGGAACTCATTCTCACAAGTTGTTATAGAGGCTGCTTTGAGAGGGGATTGGAGAAATTCATGGAAGAAAGGTCTATTCATAAGTATAGAACATGTTTAGAATCACAGTTTCCTAAACTGCTCAGTGATGGAAGCTACAATGGGAGAGGAGCAGAGGGTAGAAAATTTTGGACACACCTTGTTCAACCTCCTTCTCAGGATCCACAGTCAGTCACTGTGAGACAGGCCTATCTGAAGTGCCACAGAGTCAAGAGCACTCTGAGACAGGGTACTGGTGTAGATGGACCGGTGATCTGACCAGTTTATGACAGTTCTTATGTTCTTGTATTATGACCTTAACTGAAATATGGTATATATATCTGGTCATTCATTTTTAAGACAGATTAATTCAAACTGGAACAGGTGTAGAAATGGGCTAAGAAGTCTCCATGGCTTCTCCCTGTGGAGAGAGGGTGAGAGAACAGATGTGTGACAACTGTTAGCCACATTGCTTAATGTACTGCCAAAGACACTAAGAAGAAAGAGATTCTTCTTCTCCTGTCCTTGTCATAAACTACATGTTTTTCCACAGTTGTGCATAAGTGATGGCTCTTTCCATTGCTGCAGCAAGGTCCTCCTTCATACAGGTCTCACCAAGCAGTCAGTAAAGAAACAGGTGCTCCATGGCACTTGGCCATGCTTGCATATATTCATGCCATTAGAGTAGCTCCATTTGATCATGTTTGTTTTTGACCTTCCAGTTTAAGTACGCAGCTAGTTCAGGCCATGTTGACCAGCCTGTATCAGCCCCTGTGGGAAGAAAGAAAGAGACCATTTCACATTTCTACATTCAGTGGTTATGTTGTGCTTGGAGGTGCTTGTAAACCCAGGTGCTCCTTAGAGCAACAAAGAAAAGAAAAAAATAGGGGTTTTTGTTTTTGGGGTTGAAACCTTGCAGGTCACATAACCCTGATGCTGAGAGTTTCATACAGGCCAGCAGATTTATTAGACTGTTTAATATGACATGACTGATTAACAAAATAAGATGCCAGTACTTCTTGTATAATGAGCTACAGAGGGTGGAATCCTCACGTTTGGCTCCAGGCCCTTTTCCTTGACTAAAGCATCTTGGAGCAATGTAATGGGGCTTTAAAAACCCTGCATCTGGCAGGTGTTGAACATAGCACAGGAACTAATGAGGGTAGCAATAAACTTGCCTTCTCAGGACCCCTTGCAAGCCTGGGTGAGTCAGGAGTAGGACAGGGTTCTTCAGGTAAATCAGATATCTTTTATATTGGAGTTACCCCAAGAACCTTGTCTACCTATGTCCTTCTGTTGCCCTATGAGGTCAGGCCAACTCTCAGGATCTCAGTATTGTGCTGTTAGACAGCATGGTGTGACACAATTGCACATATACAAACACACAAATCAATTGGGTACATACACACGCATACTACCAGCTAAGGCACATATACATCCAAACCAGCCTAGGCACAGGTGTACTTATCACCAATTCAAGCACATACACTATGCACCCCACAAGTTAGACCCAGATCACTAATTCATATATCATGCACACAATGACATATATATATATATATGTACACACACTAGTGCACACACATACAATCCACGTACACATATACATAGTAAGTTCCTAACTTGAATAGTACAGTGTGTATATGTGTGCTTGGGGTACCTGGGGGAAGGTTCAGGTGGGAGAGAGAGGTAAAGTATAGGGAGTGAAAGTTGCCAGAACCAGGATTAGAACCGGTAGGCTACGAAGAAGCTGGCTGAGGAACTGAGGCTTTGGTTTACTTAAACTAGACTAGGGCTGAAAACTGAGGCAGACAGCTGAGCTATTGGTAGGGAGGGAAGATAAGTGGTGGCAAGGAGGAGACATCCAGGAAAGAAACTGAAGCAGAAACCTGGTTGCTTGGGGGAAAGGAAAAGGCAGTGGGTATAAGACAGTGGCAAAGAAACAGGGGGTTTGGAGGCAGAGAAGGGCTCAGGACAGGTGTTGGAGGTGGCAGTGAGCCAGAAGCAGGAGGGGGAGAAATAAGACAGAAGTTAGAGGGGTGAAGAGAAGAGATTGGAGCAGGGCCAAACCATAGTAAAGCAAAACCCAAGTTAGGGGTCCAAATAACAGTTTTATTACACAGGCAACACACTACACAGTCCCATGAAGTTATTGGTTCACACACACACAGTTGCACACTAACACACACTCACACAAGCATCCACAATGGCAGCAGGAGAAAGATACTCAGTGGAAGGGCTGGAGTCCAGGTAAGGAAGAGAAGCAGAGTCCAAGTCCTTGGTTGAAGAGAGGGTGGGAGGTGATAGCTACCTATCCAGGCTGGAAAGGGTCCTTGTCCAGTAGGTGTTGTCCAAAGGGGGGTCACCAGCAGGGACTCTGGGTGGGTAAGTGGTGTGGCATAGTGCTGGTCCAGATGGAGAGGGTGTCCCACTGGGTCTGTCTTTACTGCCTCTGTTTATAGGGGCAAACCTTGTGTGACCATACTGACAGGAGGCATGCCCAGGCAATGGTCAGCCCCTGGCTTACTGAGCATGTGTACTTCATGCAGGCATGTGCAGTTTTGGGTGTCTGTAATGGTGGGGTACAATGGTAGAGTTGCTGGTTCTGCAGGGTCTTTTGTCTTTCAAATGCTGGGTTCTTGTCTCTGTTGAGGTCCGTGGTTCCTGGATGAATCAATGTGAGTTGTTACAGGCCATTCAGTAGAGGTCTGCTACCCTTGTATTTCAAACATTCCCAATCACTCTTATTCATCCAGGAACCAATTTACATGGGAGGGGTACATGACTCATACAGTTGAAACATGGGATGCCTGGGCAGAGGACACAAGATGGAGACTTGACATACAAAATGGAAACTTGGCATTACTTTGGTACACTTACAAACACAGGCCTAAACCATACAATAACCATATGAAACAATAAAAGTCAATACAAAAATGATAATAATATAATATACAACAGTAAGAATCAATACAAACCTAATAATAATACAATATAAAACAATGGATATCCAAAACCAAAAACTTGCTACCAAAATAAAAATGTTAAAGCTTATCTTAAGTCTGAGCTTGCTTATGCTTGTCTATAGGGAATAGACAGAGAGAGAAAGAAAAGCCAGAAATAATTGGGGAAGGGAAGGGAATGCATATTTATCATATATGTATATGATAGATCTATGTATTAAAAAAGAAAAACTGGGGGTTTTGCTATACTTGGACCAACACAGCTACAACCTACACCTTGGGAGCAGGAGGGGGATGCCAGGGCTGTGGGAGCAGAGTTGCAGCACTTGATACTCCAGAAATTTCAGGAAGTTCTATCACCCACTGAACAACCTAGCTTATCTTTGAGGCTACCAGGGTGTATAGCTTTAAAAAACTTCCGGTCTGTCTAAAATTATACAAAAGCCATCAAGGAATCCAGGACTATGTGGTCATAAAGCTGCCATTAGTTCCTTCTATCTAGCCTTTGAATTCTTTTCTGTGTCTCTTAGATATAGCACAGAAGGTTATGCATAGATGTTACTTATAGAAGTAATTTGTTTCTGAGGGATAAAAATCAAATTATCATTCCTGTTCCAGCCATAGAAATGATTCTGGATGAACTGCCTAAAGGGAGTTAGACTGGTGTTGACTTCTCCTGAGTACTTATAATGATCTCTTTTTTTATGTATAATATAATTCTCTACCTTTAAAAGTTAGCAGCATCATACTTTAATTTGGTAACATTAAAGAATAATTTTATTAAGTGTTTTCCCCCTACTTACTTAAGTTAGTATATGCTGTTTAAAAATGACATTGCTTTTTATTTTTAGCTTAATTCATCCATGTGTTTATACTGGAAAGACTAGCTTTTTTTCTGTTTTTAAATACAAACAATGACGCTTGGGTATTTAAAATTTCCATATAAACGTCATATTACACTCTTAAACCACAGGGTGATGAGCCATATGGCATAAAACAAATCTCTCTGTTTTCCTTTAAGATGCACAAACAACACTGTGATGAGTGTGCTATGAAATCATGACTGGTTAGTTAGAAAGATAGGTAGACATTACAGTTATGCTTACCAGAGAACATATTATTTGTCTCTTTGGCCTCAGGGCAGCCAGTGTTTGGGGCTCTGCAGAATTGGTTCTAACAGAAAAATAAAACAATGATAATTATGTATGTCTTGGATGCAATCCTGTCAATGTGCAAAGAATCTACACAGTCCACTTTTCCTGAGCATAATAGAAAAGGACAGAAGGAAGCAATTTACTTATTAAAAAAGTGCAAATCTGCCTGCCACCCAAGTACTCTGCCCAAAAGGAACTCTTGCTCTTGGTTTTCTTGAAAAGCCACACATACTGCTGTTTCTTTTACTTTCTACTGGCTCTTACTCTATGACATACATGTCTACAATCAAATAATCTCCCAAGTCCTGTGTTTGCAAACAGTCCCCAGGGAAAGGCTTCCACTCACAGAGATGAGTTTTTTACCAGCCTTGTCATGTGGTTCCTTGATATTTTTTCTGCTATAACCACAGAAAGGGTCACTGTTTCTGTTTAGCCTGTTTGAAAGGTAGGTTTGTGATTCGTCTGTAGATCAAAGACAGCATCCATCAACTCCTTCCCATATAAGAGAGCCAAATCATCATTAATACAACCTAATTTACAGCACATGAGCTAAAGATCTAGACCTGGATTTCAGAAAAGAACAATGGACTACCAAAGTCCTCTATTGATTACATTAATGCAATTTGACTAACTTTTCCTGGACCTTGCACTTCAGATGTGCCAGTTTGTACAGTTACCAGGGTCTCCTCGTGGAGTACAGCTTTTTAGACATTCATGTAGGTCTGCTGAGAAATTGTATTTTGGATCCTCTTACTCATTTCCCCACATTCTGGAAAACAGCACCAGTTAAAACTGTGTTTATGTCCTAAGTGTCAAGATGGCAATTAGAAGCTTTTTGCTGCCTCTGACTGATGTTTCTGCCTTCAACCAGCCTGGAAGAGGGATTGAGGTCACTCACCCGGTGCTAAGCAACCCCTGCCCTCTTCAAACATAGCAGGGTGTAAAAAATTTTCTTCCCAGCATCAAAAGAGCTGTAGCCCTTGCTCAAAACAAGTAGGTAAGGTATCTTGTACAGTGGACAACCAAGAAGAAGGCATGAATAACCAATTATTTTGAAATAAGGAGAGCTTTATATGTAGGGTGTTGAAGTATCAGGATTGATCAGGAAGTTGCATGGAGAGGTCAAGGGAAAGATTATTTGTATGCTAGTATACATTTGAGGAAACACAGTTTATATAGTGAGCAGATTAATTGGTGGGTCCATGATGGTCCAAGAAAAGATTTAATGGATGTAGAAATATCTGAAGGTGTGGATCTACATGGGAAAGAAGATTAATAGTAGCCGATGTTAGGACTGCCAGTGGTGGGGCAGCCCTATGTAAATACCAGGACCACTAACCTCCCCAGTGAAAGGTGGGTTGGGGTGCCTCAATAACCCCAGCCCCCACCATCTGGTCAGTTGTTATAATATACGAGGGAGACAGGGCCAGGCATGCCCATGTGGGGCACCTTAGCCCGTTGAGGGGTAAGACCCCAGAGAGAGAGGGTAATGGGTCCAGGCACGCCCATGTTGGGCACCAGAGCCCATTGGGTGAAAGACCCTGTGAGCTCCAGAAAGGGGCAACAAGAGGGGTGAGTATTGGTAGGCCTGGTGCGTGCCTCAAGACAGGAAGCCAGGTGCTAGGCTGAGACAGCTGTGACTCCGGGAGTGGGGCGAGTAAGTTGAGACCCTGAAAGGGGGTGAAGTGAGTTGTGGCCCTGGGGAGAAGAGTCGTCTTGGTCCAGATAAGCCTTAGGGTACCTGAGACAGCAAGTGGACCTAAGGTCGGTAGAAGTGGCATAGTGAAAGCCTCTAGTAAAAAGGGGATGTCATCTGACCCTGACTGGGAACAGCTGTGGTGTGAGACAAGGGGCAGAGTCAGCCTAGGGTTTGTGAATTGCTCAGTCCTGTTCAGGTGAGGACTGTGGGACAGGCCCAAAAGACTGTACCAGGGCTGACCAAAGGGTGAAGGGTGAAGCCTGAGGATCTTTATGAGTAGGTCCATATGAGTGTGGCCCCAAAGAGGGCAGCGTGATAGAAACCAGGTGAGAGCCGATGGAGTGAGAGAGGGGTGCTGTGTGTCACCTGTAACGGGGGGAATGAAAGAGGCTCAACACTGTGCCAAGTTGGGCCCAGCCTCAGCCTGGAACATTGCACAGCTGTGAGAACCATCTGCGTGGCATGGGACACATGTAAGGGGAGACCGGAGCATTTATGCACCACTCATATCACCTGGGTGTTCGAAGGGCAGCCTCCCACCTAACTAACAACTTCATTATATGCCGACAAGACAGCAGGTAGGTGGCCAGCACTGTGACTGGTCGGGGGGAAGTCCCATTTGTCATAGCAGGGGAAAGTTTGCATGCAGTGGCAGCCACTATCACCTCCCACTCTGTGCTGCCTCTGCTCTGTATGCAGCCGCTGTCACACCCTTCTCTCCCACCCTGACTGCACCCACCCCTCCCCTCCATGTTATCTGAAAAACCCTGCCAGAATGCTGCTTACTTTTAAAAGTAGATTATAAAATTAAATAAAAAGGAAACTGGAAGCAGACAATCCCCTTACCCCAGGGATGCTGAATAACAAAGATTTAACTGTATCTGCTCTGCATTAAGTGGCAAGATCCACTGGGCACATCTACATGTGACGCTATGGTGACATAGCAATGTGCTATCGCAACATAGCATCCACAGACATCTACATATGACCAGCAGCCATGTCACCGTAGTGGTGTGCTCACCTGTTATAGCGTGCTGCTATAGCTAACTAGCTGCTAGAAATAACTGTGCACTACACATATGGCACAGTACAGGCTGTTACTGTGCCATGATTTAGTACTTCCAAAATAAGTACTAGATTGCAGCACAGTAACAATGTTGCCATAGCGGCATGTGTAGACGCACCCTCTAACCAGGAACCTCCGGCTTTACTCCCAGCAGGAGCACTGACACACCCCAGTCAAAGTCCCCAGCCTTGGCTAGAAAATCCTACCCATCCCTTCAGAGTTCTTAAAAACATCTGACTCAAATTACTATTTTACTACATTCTACCTGTTGATATTTTGCATAAAAATATCATTTATTTCCTGAAGTCCCTGTGAGTCCTATCTGAAGTTTCATCCTAAAGAATTTGTTTCATCAGATGAGTGTGTTGTTGGTAATCGTTCAACTTATAATAAGAGCTCAGAGTTGACTTTTACTTTTTCTGACTGGATACAATTTCACCAAGTCAGTTGTAATTTATGGTGTAAGTTAATTTTGCTCTGTATATTTAACTGCATTTTATTTTGGTTCAACATTTTTTTTAGCTTACAATATTTTAAAAATGAATATTCTTGCCTTGAAAAATCCATGTTATTTTCACTGTGGGTACATGTAGGTTCACTGTCCCCATTCTACAATCACATGGCTTACTTTGAGCTACATGAGTGTAGTTCGGGAGCAGCATGTGCAGATATTCTCTCATGCCAGGAGCTGCACCAGGAATCCAGTGCAAGTAACTTGAGTGGGAAGAGGGCCAGCTAGGATTGGGGAGGGCTAGCAAGTCTGAGAAGGTGGGCTGGGGAGCTGGTGGGTCTGCAGGAAGAGTTGTCCATCTGGGGGTAGGAAGGTTGGGGGACTTAAAATAGCCCAGTCAGGGTAGTGGGGATAGAAAGAATACAGCCCCAAGGCAAGCAACTGGGCTTTCCCAGCCCTGAACGTGTATAGATGTTCACTAGATGGGGCTAAAGCATTCCTGATCTAAGTTAGTTCATTTTCTCCGGTGTACTAGTTTAGACAAACTCACCATTCACCTCCCCCCATCATTTAACCATTTAACCTCCTCAAACATTAGCACAGGTTAACATCTATATATAAATAAAACATCACAATGTAACCAATGTAAAATTAGTCATGATAACAGTAGATTCCAGTTCTAATCCTGAAGCCTTTCAAAATACATCTTCAGGCTGCTGAGTATAAGTAGCTGGAATAAAAGCACCTAGGCAGAGGGCACAACTGTGTGTATATCATCCCAAAGCAATGACTGTTTTACAGCTGATCTGACTATTGTCTGTCTAAAACATTTCTGCCAAAACAAAAACTTTAAGAAAACCAACAAGTTTGTGCTATTGTTAGAAATAATGCTCCCAGCAAGCAATTTCAGATTTAATAGATTTTTCCCAGCTTCTTCTGAGTACAAGCATGAATAAATTGAATTAGAGATGCCTCTGCTGTTTAGCTGCAGTCTGTTAGGTTAAGTCTTCCTGGTGCTATTTCTTTCTTTATATCTGAAATGGGATCCTACTCCAGGCGTGGCCCCCAGTGCTTCCTCAGCCCTTATCAACTTCATTGTCTTTTGCTGTCTCTGGCAATCTCCCTTTCTCCTCTCCTGACACTTTGATATTGTTATGATTTTTAGAAAATGAAAGCCTGTCCCAGGACTTTCCATGGGAGCTCACTACCGTGCAGGTGTCATCATTCATTGCTAATTGTCACATCCTGATCAAATCATAACTGATGCTACAGGCTTTTGACTGATCTTTATGCCAGCCCCTCTCTGAGCTATCAGCATTCTGGCCCCCTCAGTGTCAGCTGTGACCCTCCTGGCCTTTGGTCCTTCTCCTAAGACACTGGCCCCACTCCTAGGCCAGTTGAGACCCATGCGCTCTGCAGTCCTGCCAATCTCTGGCTGGCTCTTCTTGGCCTTTGGCCTTTCCTGAGCCCTGGCCCCACTCCTAGGCAAGTGAGACCTATGGTCACCCTGGCCCTACCTGCTCCTAGGACCCTTCAGCCCTCAGTTCTCTTTCTGAGTCTCTAGTCCCTGCTCTCTCTATGGGATCTCTGGCCCTCCATTCTTTCTCTCTGGGCCAGCTGGGACCCCCTTATCTCCCCTTAGTCCCTTGCACAAACTACCAGACATTCCTCAGCCCACAGGTGGTATGCTGGCTGCTCCACCAGCCCCAAGGCTGAACTCCTGGCCCTAAGGCTGCAGACACACAGACATACTTGGTGTGAATCAAAGCCACTCTCTCAGTGGCCTGCTCAGGAGCTCCTTCCCTGGTGCCTGCCTGGGTAAGCATGGGCAACTGGTGCTACCTGAGTGAGAGGGGACACATGCCAGAGACCAGTCAGTCAACCAGGCAGAGGGTCCCCCCATGGCCAGTCTCGCTGACCAGGGAGGGGATGGTGTCCCCCATGGCCAGTCATGCTGAGCAGGAAGCGGCCTTGGTGCTCCCAGAAGTGGCCATGGCGCTCTCAGTCCCCAGCTGGCACTCACGGGGGGGCACTCCTGCCTGCCCCCCTCCACTCATCACCTAAGCAGGGAGTATGGCCTTCAGGGGGTTCACCAGCTCTCAGGGGGTGCATATGCACCCCTTGTGTACTCCCTACACATCACCACTGTGGGTAAGACTGCCCTCCTATGTCAGGCCCTGGGCTTATGTATACCTCAAGCCCTACCCCCTCTCAAGTCAGGTGCCCTCCCTAATTGCTGCCTGAACTGTTCTTAAAGCTGTCTCTCCTCTTAAAGCGTCAGGTGCGCAAAGTGGCCTGTCACAATATCCCTTACCATTTTTTAATGTATAATGAAGCATGGATATCAAAGCTAAAATTCCATTTATATAGGAGAAAAAAAAATGAATGCAGGATGGTAAAGCTCATCCCACCAAGTGCTATACCTATAACTATGATTATAACTTATAATAATTATATAATAATAGTTATAATTTATAATTATAACTTATAATAATTATATAATAATAGTTACAATTTATAATTATAGCTATACTTATAATTTATTATTCCAATCAAATGCGTGTAATAGAAGAACCTAGAAGAAAGAAAAGAAACATTAAACTGGGAGATGAAAAGATACCCCAGGTGAAGAAAAAGTAGCAACAAAAGTAGAAACAGTTCAGGCTCAACAAGTGCTAAGCAGAGAAATGGAGTGTCCTCACTTTCCCTCAGCAGTACTAAGATGCAATACAGTTTCTGGAAGCAAAATTGCCACTGAAAGCATGTGATGGACACCATCCATTTGGGTAACAATATTTCACTAAATTGTAAGTGCATAATCTACTGAAGACATTAATTTATTGAAACAAGGAATGCAGAGAGAACTGGTACAAAAAGACTGAGAGAGAGAAGCTGCTACATAATTTAAAAAATGTAGAAGGAAACTGTTAACCTAATAAAGACAATATGGAGAGCACCTCAAGGTAAAATAATGCCTCTTTACAGGATTGTAGGAAGATATACATTTGTTAAAACCAGAGAAACTAATGGAAAATATGATCCTGAAGAGCCTCTTGTTAAAAGACTCTGGAATGTCAAATATTAATAAGCCCATTTCTAATATCTACCATAGTTGGACTTAGGAATTTAAATGGATGAAATTTCTTGTTTCTAATTCTGCCAAATACAGTCAGCTCTGATTAAATAGTATTTTCCCACCTCCAAGCTTAGAAGTTCAACACAAAAGAATAAACTAGGATAGCATAAAAATCCAAAGGAATAAATAAATATAAAGTAGTATGTTGTTCCCTTCCCACATAAGGTCAAATGGAAATATGACGTGTTTTCTCTTTTTAGGATATGATTCAATGTCCATTGTAGTCTGTGTGACTCTTCATCCTCAAAAAGAGCTTCAAACCATTAGAGGCAGGCAGTTGTCATGTATAACTGTCTAATGTGATTTGATAAATAGTTCATTATTTGCATCACTCTGATTTTTTATAGTTGTAAACAGTCATTCAGAAAATGTATTAAAGCATGAGTTAATATTAATATAGTCATGCTGATGTAGTGTTGTCTCCTTTGTTCATTAGTTTCATACAGAACTACTGCAAGTGTCCGTTAGAATAAAGTTCAAGATTTATAATTTGTATAAATACTTATAAAGAGTGTTAGCTGAAATTGTCCGTGACATATCTGAAGATGTTACATAGGGGAAAACTGTGGTCAGTAGTTAGTGTGGACATGGTTTAATTAAAAATATAGAAAATTAAATACAGAAAAGATGATAGATATGTTGGAATGTGCAAATATATAAAGACAAGGTAAGAGGGCTGCAGTAAGTTACATAACCAGATAGGTTACATGTATCTACTTACCTGGCTAAACTGTCCTCAGAGCCAGCCATCAGAGTGGGCAATATAGATGACCATCCAGGGTGCTGTGGTCAGGGGGGCACTGCAGGTGTGCGTGTGTGCGTGCGCACGCACGCACACACACATTAGCACTCTTTCATCTTTCCCTGCCTTTGGAGGAGAAGAGCCCAGCCCACCCCACCTCCAGCCACTGCTGAGGAAGAGCCAGGCCAGGCAGTGCAGGCAGCTCCTCTGGACTGCACCCTGCACCCCTTCCCGCCTGTCTGCCTGCAGCAGTGCCACTGACTTAGGGTGGGGGGCCATTTGAAGGGAGACGCACTGGGAAGGATGGTGGGGGGACAAAATAAAAGGTCACCCAGGGTGCTATTTTCCTTAAGGCTGGCTCTGACTGTCCTTTCAGTTATGAAACATTGGTAGGATAAATATGTATTGAAAATATTGGATGAAAGCAAATCTGGCCTAAACTGAGTGGGAAGCAGGTTACTCTGCTTCAAAAGATACATTTGACTAACACAGAATAAGATATATTGAAATAGGGAAAAAATATTTGTCATTGTAAACCTAAGGAATTGTTGCTTCATAAACAAACAAATAGCAGTTCATGCAGTTTGGAGCCAGAATGGAACTGAATAATGTGTGCACAAGGTGTGGGTCCTTGAAATCTTCCTTCCATGCATTTCCACCCAGTGGTCAGTGAGAATTTCTGGCACCCCTTTTTGGCATCCCAAGCTGGGGTGGGAAAGAGCAGGCACATAATGAAATTGGGGAAAATAGGGTAGTGCAGAGGTTTGAGCACCATTCTTAACAAGTAGAGCAACTGGTTTTCTCTAGCTGTGTACACAGAAGTTTGGAAGATGCTTTTGTGCCCATTGCTTCTGGGCTTTGATTTACATTGGGTTGGAGAGATGCCACTTTTACCATTATTAACCAATCAGGAATGAACTATAGAATGAGAAATGATGACAGTGTAATATAGAAAATCTGGGAATTCTGCAAGTTGTTGAGGAGGTAAAGGGTATGACTCACATAATATTTAAGTTGTAAAATGAAACACATAAAGGGCTTCTTCCATTAACCCAGGAACATGAGACACATGAGAAATGCACTTGCTGAGGCAGACAGTGATAAAATGTGGATAAGTCTAGGAAGAGAAAATAATATCCATAAATGTTTGGTGTAATCCAGTGTACTATAAATTCATATATAAAGCGTATGAAGCTGGATAAACAAGGCAAATAAAGACAAATCAAAAGTGTGCCCTGAGGGAAACTGCTTACTCTCATCTGGAGTATGAGTTACTCCATTAAGGGATACTGTACAAAGAACTCTATTCATTAAAAACATAAGGAAACCCCAATCCCCAATCTATGTCCATTAAGCAATACTTTGCAACAGCAATATAAAGAATACACAATTCATGACATTCTCTCTGTTCTTAACAAGGAAGATATATTTTTTTCTAAATAGATAAGCAAAAACTGTATCAGAGATCAAAGTCTGTCTTGAACACTAGGTACACAGTGCTGCAATAAAGGAAGCAGTATATGACAGACAGCAAAACACAAAGAACTACAGAACAATGGACCAAATTCAGAACTTATGCAAGTGATGAATCCATTGAAGTCCAGGGACTTACATCAGAGTTTAATTTAGTCCCACATGTAGAAATACATGGAAGGAAACAAACTGAGAGACTTTCTGTAGGATGGTTACACCCTTATTTTTGGTCATAAAACTTGCATGAACTGCACAAACAACTTTGGAATATAAGGGCACTCAATATATAGTCAGAATTCCAGCTTCTTAAAAATGGATGCTGAATTTTCTACTTATATAAGGGCTTGTAAACAGCAGCATTCAAGAGAAATTTGTTAATTTTTTTAAGCAAATAAGTAGAATGCATGTTAGTGTTTTGCATATTTGATATACATACTACATATTTATATGCATTTTTAAATGTAAGTCATTATTTTATAGTTGCAACATAATTTTTTTGAAACAGAAACCAAAATGTACTTCTCTTCTTTCTTCCCTACTCTTGTTCTTTTAAGTTTTTCATCATGGCTTTGCTAAGACTTTTATTTACAATCTCTCCGTATGGCACATATGATGATTCCTTATTCATACACCTCAAGAAATGTCACAGATTTTAGTCCCAAAAATCCCCTCCCCTTTTAGTGATGAAAACTATTTACATCATAAGTAAAGCAGAACTGAAGTTATAGAAAGGGATATTTGCACTAAAGGAAAGGCTCACACAGTATTTTAATTTTCCTGCATGAATAATTGTTTGGTATTCCTCAGTTATACATTGCTTTCCATATTTGGACCGTCATGAATGAGAGATAAGACCATATTCTTCCTATCTGATAAACACCCTTGTAAGGCCAGCAGCATTGTAATAGTATCTCTATCCAGGGTGTACTAACCCCTTTAAGGTGACAATTCTATAACCTTTTTAACCTTTCCCCATCAGGTTTCCAGAGTGAGAGATAGAAGTGTAGTCTATACCCCATCTCAAACTTTCATTATAGCAATAGCATCTTGCTGCTATATATCTGGGTATCTTGCAGGCCAGTAGACTTGATAGGTTATGTCCTGTTACATCAATACATATAGTAACAGAGTAACTTTCTTGCAAAACCTGGTTTCTAATAGTCATTCTACATATATCCATAAATTAAATTTAAAATATATTAGTAATAAGACTTCCCTTATTATTTATACCCTTAAAACCAATCCTGGCTTCAGAACTAGAGAGGTTTATACATAATAACCTCAGGCAAAATTCCCTGCATGCTACATTTTTAAAGGAATAAAATGCTACATTTAAGAAATATTAGTAAATGTAATAAGTGAAATGAACTAAGAGATACTATTTTTTTAATACAAACTCTTTATATTCAATCAGAGCAACAACAACTAAGCCATTAGTAATACATTCAAAGCTCTTGAAGATAAAATAGAAAATGATCATTTGAAAACAAAGTGAAATATTGCATTTCAAGACTGGTGTGCGTATAAGAGACAGAGAGAGAAAGTGCAGAATATGGAGTAGGGACAGAAAAAAACAGAATTCCTAAGTGAAAAGCTGTCCATCACAGCAAACTGAGGATACAAATCCCTTTCAATGAAAATATGCAACCATAGTTATCCCAAACCTATTCATTAATTCAGAATGAAATCATTAAAAAGTTTCAAATAAAATAATATATCTTGGCTTTTTGTCTCAGTGAGGGGGAAAAAATGTTTTTTTCAGCCACTGAACTGAAAAGGTCAATTAATCTTCTACAGCCCCTGTGAGCAAATGAATGTCCATTATAAATGTAATGGTACCTGTAGCAGGGCACTAAGGTGCCTGCTACTTGGAGAGATGGGAAAACTCCTTACGGGCCGGTTGCTGAGACAACTAGAGGGAACTAATGACCCACACCTGCCTAGACAACTGACGAGAAGGGGCAGGGCCTGGCTCCTATATAAATCACAGGCAGGAGGCCAGGTGGGAGTTCCCTACCAGAAGCCAAGGGGAAAGGAGCTCTCGATCATGGAGGAGAGAAGCCAGATGCAGGAGCAACGTCTGACACTGCTGCGAGATGAAGAACCCCCAGTACACTTGAGCATGTTTATAGACGGGTGGTTTCTGTTTGTGTTGTAGCCCATGGGCTTGCGTATATGTTGCTGTTTGTTACTGGTGGTCTGGGTGAGGCTAAGGGGATGGAGGAGGCCTCATAGGGGACTCACAGCAATGTGGGGACCCCAGTGCCAGTGAGGGTGCAGCATTCAAGGTACACTGACCCCAGCCCCAGTGAGAGGGGGCAATGGGAAGCCTCAGAGAAGGGGATGTTACTGAGAAGCCCCAGTGCAGGCATGGTGAGCCCTGGAGAAGGGGGCAACATTGTGGTTAGCTCCAGGAGAAGGCAGCATTACTGAGAAGGCGCCGGAGAGAGTGTGGGCAGTGAGAAGCCCCAGGGAGAGTGGGGGCTACAGTGGCCGAGTGCCAGAGAGGGCATGGAGAGAGACAGGGCTGTGGAGAGCCCGAGCGCTGGAGAGGATGCGGAGAGAGACCTAACAACATCAGTTACATCTGCGAGGCTTGGGGCATGGTACAGGGGTGGTTGAAGCCACACATAGCCCATAAGGCTAGGGTGTACGGAACACCTGACACAGGAGAAGAATTAGTGACAACAGGAAAACCGTGGCCAGGAAGACGAAAGGCAGTCTCCCTATAAAATATATAAGATCAAAGTTGTGGTGGGCAAGAATTGGAGGGTGCTAGTCAGCAGCTTGTCACGGTAAAGGAGGCAGCAGGGGAGAGCACAGTGACCCTGACCGCCCTCCTGTTATAGTACCCATAGGTGTTACCACTGACTTCATTGCAGCCAGGGTCACCCAAAGTATCCAAGTCACCTGCAGAAGGGGAAAGTGTTAAATTTAGGAGGTTCTATATTAGAAACCACTTTGGAAAAGCTGTTGTATGTGAAAATTAACAGGTCATTAGCTAAATTAATAGAAAGCATAACCTGCAGTAAAGCACTTAACTAGTCCTCAGGGTTCAGTTCTTCCCTCAGTCTTTCTGCATAAGACTTAATGTCCCCTGAGCTCTAGCTCCCCTGCTGAGGCATTTGAGGGCCAAGTTCATTTGAAGACCAAGTCCATTAGAGATGGTGAAGTATTCAGATTTTATGACGATGAGAACACTTTAAATAGTAGATAGATACTGTTGCCCACTTTACAAGCAGTAGCAGGCAGCCTAAAGTGTTCTGTAGGTTGGTTTTCCATTTGGAAATTAATGACATGATGGAGGTAGAGGTGTGAACAGACAGACAAGTCCCTTCTGCAGACATTTCAAGTCAGGCACCTCAGCTCCATCACCAGAGGCAGCTGTCCTGTGCCTGTGTCTCTATGTAGCACCTCAAAACAAATCTTAAAAGTCAACACTCATTGCTTAACATACTAAAGACATAGTACCTTGTGTGCATGCACATGTGCATTTACACACACACTCCACTGTTCACACCTAATCCCTGGGTTTTTTTACAATGGGGAAACCCCTAGTTCAAGGCTGCACTTTTGCTGCAGCATAATGAAACTTCAAAGCTTTAATCACTAGCAAAACAGAGAGCTCTAATCTGTGCAGTGCTCTTAATGACTTTCTGGTGCATATAATTGTTGCGTACCTTCTTGACTCCGGATTACTTCTTGGGTGCTTAGACATCTATGACCCCTTATAAGCAAGCCTTAACAATAAAGCCATTCCTTCTATAATGCCATTAACATTAGAGGCTTTAGCCTAGAGATTTATCAGGCTCTGAGTTCATAGTACAAAATAATTACTTACCATTCCATTTTTTAAATGGCAGTAGCCACAGTGCAATGTTCAATATGTCCTAAAAAGTGATTGTTATGCAATGCATAGCAACTTTACTGCTAAACAAGTTTCCCTGCAGAATAAAATGTATTGAGCCACTGTGTGCAGTTCATCCTATTTTCCATTCTTTTCTTTGTATCCGCCATTGCGTCTTGGAAGTCTATTGCAAATCAATGCTTTTTGAGTGGGGGAGGTTCTCCCTTTTATTCTGACCCTCATAAAACAGAGCCAAAAGGAATCAAATGATCTGAAATAAAAATGAAAAGTGACTGGATTTGTAGAGCTTTGTTTCCCACGTTACTTAAGATGTTATCTGTTACATTCATATCACAAAATAATCAGGAGGAAAATACTTGGAGAGGTCACATAGGTCAATAAGCATCTGGTTTATGAAGTGTTACCCTGCTGCCTGTATTACGTCGTTAAAATTACTTTAGTCAGGAGAAAGAAATACAATGTACTAAAGGTAGTGGTAAATTTTCCCCATCTCGATATATGGAGGATTTACATATGCAACTTATATTAGTATAAATCTCTGTATATCACTATGGAAATTTGCCTCAACAGCTCCTGAAAGAAAGAGAAACATGGTGTTCATTTTTAAGGAGTGTGTCCTTATCTCAGTGTGAGTGAAATTTTATGAGTCCCCTGTGAATTGAGATGAGGCTGTATCTCTGAGTCAGGAGCGCTTTTTATTTCTTTAAGCAAAACACTTTCCTATAAAAACACTGGTTTCCTCCTACCACAGGAACAATTCTAAACCTTCTCTAAATGCAGATCAACAATGGAAGCCTCCAGCTATGTGTGTTCATCTCCTATTCATATTCTTCCCAGAATTCTTTCTATTTCTCTCTCAGGCTTTTTACAAATCTTAGAAAATACTTGAAACTCCTTCAGGAAACAGATATCACCTGAACCTGCTGGCAGATCCATCGACAAAACATTTAATGAGGAAGTATCTTCTTGTCTCTATTATCTAGAACCAGGTACTTAACAGTATTATGACCAGATCTGACTTTCTGCGCTTCCCCATAGTCACAGATCACGTCTAATTGTTCTTTTGATGCTTTTATTGTTTTTATGGTTGGTTCTGCATTGTGTTTTCCCTAAATAAAGGCTACAAGATTGAGGTTTGTTTTGTTTTTTTAAAATTAGCATGATGAAAAAGCAAATAGTGCTCTGCTTAATCCTGTAGTTCCCATTCAAGGAAATTTCTTACTTGCTTCAAATAAGGACTAAAAGGTTTGACTGTGCTAGAAGAATTAACATCAGCAAAAACCATCTGGTTTTTAACTTCACTTTGATAGGTATGGGGCACACTCATTATCATATGTGTGCATGCAAACCAAACACATGCACACACATAGGCTCTAAAAAAGATTTCATAAATATTAATTTGCAAGCTGTAGTCAGCATGAAATCTGAATGCAATAATGTAATTATGTCCAACCAAAAGAAGAGAAAAAGAAACCTTGTACATACAATGCAAGGGGTATTTTTTGGAAATGGACTATAGTAAGCAGGTCCAAAGCACCTAAAATTCCTGTCACCTACATTTGATAATTTTGTCTGAAGAACCCTTCATTGCTATCATACATCCTTATTCTAAAACTTTTCCAGCCAATAGTATATAAGAAGGTATCCTTGAGATTTACTACAACAATTTCTGTTGTCATCTCTAAACTCTAGAATAATTGAAAAATAAAGCTGAAAGGGACCTCAAGAGTCTGTCTAATCCAACCTCACTCAGAGTAGGATCTTCTTTATCTAAATCATCTTTAATAAAGCTAGAGACTAACTTTATCACATGTACCTCTCCTATTCATTATCTTGTCTGTTCCCTAAACAGACTCGACTCTCTGCATTAGCAATCTTAATAATGCTAGTGGTGTACCTGAAATGAGAGCTATGACACAATTTAGCATACATGCCAGGCATAATGATATAGCTACAACTGAGTATTATGGTCCATAACCATCTCATTTATCCTCCTACACAGATAACAGCACAGTTGCTTTGGTATAGAATTTGGTCAGTGGAGCAGTAGTTAGTAACAGTAAAAAATATTCTCATCTGCTGTTTATTACTTGTTTTAATTTCCACTGTAGCTAGTTCCTATTTGATCTGATCAGTCTTCATCCTATATTCACAGTAAGTCACCTCAGCCATACTTATCTGACCCCTTTCTGATTTTCACAATCATACTTAGACATAAAAACATCCTAAACACCGCTTTAAATCTTCCAACTCTTTCAAATGGATGTGTTGATAAATCATCATTTCATTTTTTGTGGGCCATGGCATATTTGCTTAGTTCTTCCAGTACTTTTTTGTCATCTTCTGGAATGCAGCAATTGTGTTCTCTGTGCCAAAAGCCAGTAACCCAATTATCTTTGGAGAGGAAAAAGACACCTGGTTCTTTTTTTCCTAAATTTAAATTACTCAGTCCCTCACAGTTTCAGTAGTTGTGCCACTTAGAACCATTTATAATATTGCCATTGTTCACCTGTTCATGCCCAATAAAAGGATGTCATATAGTTGTAGTTAAAATAATGTTCTTAAACCAATAATTTGCTTTTCAAACAAATGCACAATTTACATTTAGGAATTCAGATAATTCCTTCCTTGGAATGGTTCTTAGTGCTGCTATTTGCTGAGATTTTTCATACCAAGAATGTCTGTTTGCTATTACATCCTGTTTTATTTGGTATATTTTGTAAGCCTTAAGTGGTCTAATTCAGGGGTGTCCAACCTTTTTGAATGTGAGGCCGGATCATTAACTTTTTATCACCCAGTGGGCCGGCAAGCCATGTTCAAACACCCTCTGTCCTGGGCCAGAGAGACCCTACTTGTGCAGCCCTACTGCACCTGCCTGTTACTACAAGGTTCATGGTAGCTGCTGGGGGGCAGGGACAGGAGGGACCCATTCTGCATCCAGCCAGCTACTGTCCCAGGGACTGAAGGGGAGAAATAAATAGCTCCACATCCCTATCCCATGAGCTGGCGCTGCCCGAGGAGGGCCGGAGCGAGGCAGCCACTGCACCACAGCCCCTCACCCCCCTGCCCTCAAGGGCCCACTCACCATGGTGCCCAGCCACCCGCACACGCAGCCCTGGTGGCCTCAGCACTGTGAGCCCAGAGCGCGGGGTCTGGCAGACACCGGTTCCCCCCACCTTGACCCACAGAGGTCACACCAGGACCCTGCCTGCTGCCGACTGCCCTGCTGACTGCCTGCATCAGGCACTGTGCCCTGTTCCTGCCCCGTGGCTGCCGAGCCATGGTGGGTCCCGGGAGGCAGGCGGGATGCCGGGGGCAAGGGGCCAAGCTGGAGAGAAGTAAAAGCAGGCTTGTCCTGTCTGAAGCAGCTAGGGCAGCCCCACACCATGCAGCCCTTGGGGTGACAGCAGTGGGACCTGGCTCATGTGACGAGCCCAGCTCCATGGAGGTGAGCAGCTTCCCCCTTCCTACCTCCCCCAACCTGCCTCTCCCAAGTGAGGGATCTCAGTCCTCAGAAAATGGCATGGTCACCCACAGGCCGTATGGTGGACAAGCCTGGTCTAATTAGTATCTCAAGCCCTTAAATTAACTTTCATAGTCACAAATATCCAAAGGTTCCTTTCTTAATACAGTAGTTACGTGTTTTATGTGTAATATTATGGAAAATAAAACAATTTGTGAGGGGGAGCGTAAAAACTATTTTGTTTTAGTGCATCAGAGAATAAATTTCATGCAGAAGAGATGGTTCTGACAGTTACTTTAAGAGTTATAAAAAAAGAGATCATCTTAGAAAAGCTTACTAAAAATCCATTCCATCTACTTCTGCTACGAAGGTTACAGGACTTGCTTTTTACTTTGAACTCTCCCATAAAGCTTGCACAAAACATGTAGGCCAAAATTTTCAAAAGTGTATGCCCAAAGTTAGAATCCAAAATGAATCTTTAGGCATCTCCTGATTTTTGAAGGACATCTGCAGCTATCACTGCATTCAATAGAAGAGATATAACAAGGCTCAATTAATTAGTATGTGATAAAAAGTGCCCAGAGCTCAGGATAGAAGACACTAAACAAAGGCAAATTATTATTAGTTTAGTTTCCCCATTGGTAACATTGAAAACATGTATAGAAACTACACACAAGCCAGAAGAATCCACTAATTTAAACAAGATAATTTAAACATGACACTAAATTCTGGCTGAGAGATCCAACAACAGTATACAGACACATCACTGTCCAAATGTATGAATACATACAAGCAGTCATACTGTAGATATTTTTCAATGATGACACACAGAATTTTTACCTGTCTAGGAGGCTGGGAGATCAAGAATTAGTGTAAAGGGATTTACTCTCTCCTCTCCAGCTTTTCTGAGACTCACTTTCTAAAATTATATTGACAACCTACTGGGATATTGTAAAGATTTTTTCTTTCTATTAGTACCACGGTCCTATATAAGTTGCATTCTGTACACATCTAGCTGGTTGTTCAGAATACCATGAATTTTTATTCTTTTTTGAGATTAGGTGTGATTTATTAAGACACTACAAATTTGAAAACATAATGATTTGCTTTACTGCATCAGGCTAACTGTGCATTTTGTATTCTTTCTTGGTAACTAATACAGAAACTCAACACTCAGACAATGTAAACTTGCTACTGTATAGAGCTTTGCATATTTCTCAAATGAACTGCACATTCTCTGAAAAACACATTTTGAGATTAACCAAAATATTGACAAATGTGTGCTGAATTTGGCAAATATTTGGGGCTAAATAGAAAAAAAAGGCAATTTCATGTTGATATTGGATATATATTGAAATGACAGTTCACATGGACATTTGTTTAATTTTTTTAGAAGTTAAAAAGAATAAAAAGGCAGAACAATACACTTCATTTTGCATTTAACTTAACATTTTGGTTGACCATAAAGGTGTTAAGGTGTTTGTTTGCTTGGTTGTTTTTCATTTTGCCATGACTTAAAGCAAACTTTAATGCAGAGCATTACTGTCACTACAGCATGAGGCTTTAGCTACTAGTGAACAGTTCTAGCTTGCCCTTAGACTTTCTATCCTAGAGCAATATGCTATGTGATAAAGTAACAGACTTCCCCTCCACTTTTGTCTAGCTGCTAGAGAAACAGCGGATTTGATGAAAGCCTGTCAACAGAGTGCAAAAAAAGGTTTCCTGACCTCTGTTTATCTATATATGCCTAAAAAGGGAATTGTTCTCTACATCAGAAAATTACTGTATTTACTCAGATATAAAATGAGCTCTCTCCTATAGGCAGAGAGAGGGAGAAAATTATTTGTGGGGGTTGAGTGCATGCGCGCATGCCTCCCCAGCAAGTAAGTCTGTGGGGGAAGGGGCAGAGGGAAGGGAAAAGACTATGGGGGGGACAAACCAAGGCCCCTGCAGTGAGGGAGGGAGTGGGGTACAGGCAGAAGCAGGGACTGGGGGGAGTGGGGCACCAGCCAGGCCAGGTGATGGTGGAACAATCAGAATCCAGGCATCCAGAGGCACAGGGGGCTTCCACCACTATGCGCACTCCAGCAGAGGTCCCCCCGATCTTTGTGTAGGGCAGAAGCAGCTGCCACTGCATGCTGGGCTTTGTTCCCTGCTGGAGCTGCCCCAGGAGCTGTGTGATGCCATGTGTGTCCTACTGCCGGGGAGGCAGGAGGCGTAGTGCAACTGAGTGGTGGCAGACATATGGTGTTGCTCTTGGGACAGCTGACGCAGCGAGCAAAGGCCAGCTCGCAGCCACCGCTGTCTCTGCCCCATGCACAGATGGCGGGGGGCATATTCTCCACAGGCCTACGCCAGGGTGCATGGAGCAGCAGAAGCCCCCACCACCACGCCCCTGGATGAGCCACCCAGGCTCTGATTGTCCCACCACCTGGCTGGGGCTCCGCTCTCATCAGCCCCTGCTCCTGCCTGTGTCCCACTCCCTTCCTCACCTCAGGCGCCACAATCTGTGCCTTCCCCTTCACAGAATAGACTGATATTTGTCTGTGGTGCTGGGAAGTCAGTCATTCCCATGCTGGGCTGCAAGCCTGGCTGTGTGTGCACTCCTCCCCACCCCTCTTGCAGCTGCCCAGAGCCTGTGGCCAGACTGCTTTGCAGCCCAACTGCTGCCCAGCATTTGGAATGGCTGAGCCCTGGTAGCCCTGGCCTTCTGCTGCCTATGTCTCTCCTGCCCCACCCCACATCAGCATAAGGTAAGAAAGGGTCCTCATCTTACAATTGCATACAAGAAAACCTCATTAAATACATTGTCTACCTTTTAACTGCTGCCAAAAGCATGTGCTCAGTAATGGAAATCAACTATGAACTTGATTAAAATACAGCCAACATTGAGCATGACTATAAAAGCCACAATCCAATTTGGGAAAACATGCTGATGGGAACCTTCTGTGTGTGTGTGGCCCTTAAAAAAACACTGGTAGGTCTTCCCTCCACAGGAAACTAGGCCTGGACGTACTACAATACAAGGCCAGCACTGGAAAGGCCAAAGCTAGTCTTGATACCCTCCCCTTGGTGCCAAAAATGCCAGAGTTCATCACAGGCAAAGAGGCCAAAATGCTGATGGGAACCCCCCCCTTTTTTTTTTTCAAAAAACCCCACAAAACCCAAAACCACACATTACCCATATGGGGCTTCTTTTTTTTTTTAAACAAATGTTAAAAACACGCTTACCACCCTACACTTACAAAGCTACACATATTGAGCATTCTTGGTTTTATCACAGAAAAAGACTACATATATTAAACCCTTAAGCAATCTACATCAACTTCTCACAAAAAACAAACCCCTATAGAAATCTTTTTCTTCATACAAAACCCCATGAAAAACTGTTACCTCGGTAACCACTTGAAACGCTCCGCCTCTCCCATCAGTCCTCTCTGTTGGTTTAGTGAAACAAGCATGTCCAGTCCCTTTTCTCCCACTTCTTTTTCACTTCTTCCTCTCTGATCTCTTCCTTGTCCCATTTGATGTAGTATTTCAGTTAATGCAGCCCCAGCTTCTGGCACTCTGTTTCAGTGAAAGTCAACCAATCCATACATGAGTTTTAACACATAGTAAAAGTCCTTAATAATGTTTCCTTGGCTCCATTTGGTATGAATACATATAGTAGCATCTCCCATGCTAAAGACAGTTTTATTCTGGTGACACTCAGATAGCAGCGGACACTTTCCCACACCCCATTTGCACATGTATACTCCCAAAAGATGTCTCACTGTTTCTTTTTCCCCGCACCTCTCCCTTGGGGGCACCTTGATGAGCCCATCAAGCTTCATCTGTGTTGCACTTCTATCACTGGCAAGATATTTCTTACAACCATCCAGGCTAGGTCAGCATGTTCACCTTTTAGTTGCTTACCTACTACCACTCTCCACACCTTCACTTGCCCTTCTGTGATGTTTTCCAGCAGCACCACCCTGTCTCTCTCCCTTACTGATTTAATCAATTTCTTATGATCTTTCAGGACCTCCATCCCTACCTTCCATATTTTATACCTTTCCATGAATCCTTCCATCCTGATGTAATGAATTGGTGGTTGCCATGCCCATGGACTCTTCAGAGAGGTCTGATATAGTCCCCATTTCCTCAAAATTGCAGCAGCATGAAATCAGGTGATATGTGCTGCTTTCCCCTCTCTCTTTGTTACTGCCTTGTATATTGTGCTGACATAATTCGCATAGACGAACAATGCCAAGTCCAGCAGCCACCATCCTACCATCTATCTTGCTTTGTAGAGTTCAGCTCTAGTCAACCTTTCTCTTTTAGCATTTCAGAAGAACGCATATTTCCCTCTATATGTTTCCTATTTACCACCTGTGATAGAAGGAGCCTTCGTACGTCACCCAATGTAAACCTTACCTATCTATCTGGCGTGGGGCCCCTCGCCTCAACTCGCTTGCCATGACTTGGTACTACTGAATGAAAGGCAGGGGTTCAGGGGAGATCCTCTTTCTGGGGGGACCCTGGGGATGGTAGTACTCACTGTCTTGGTGCAATGTTCTATGGGGCTCCACCTCCCCTATACCCCATCCAGTCACCAACTGAATGGGTGCCACCTGCATGGTTCAGCCATGTCCAGTCGACACCTTTCGCCAGGGGGACCAGCGTCAGTGTCAGTCCTGGTGGGCTAGCTTGGCTGTCCCAATGGCTAGTGTCTTCACCTCATATGCTGACGAGCTAGGCTTCCGTAGGCTAGCATCCTCCTTGCTGCCTCTGGGTGGGATGCCTCTAATTGCTCTTCACCAAAAATAGACCACTGGAGAGGAGAGGGGGTAGGACTGCCTCCTCCCCCGCAGCCTTCTACAGGGGCTCAGCTTCCCCCTGCTCTGGATGCTGGCACTGAGCTGGCTGCACTGCTCCTCCCCACCACAAGAGCCTCAGCATGCCTGGCGTGCTCCACACAGGCATGCTCCCTTCCTCCTTCCCCCCAGGTCCTGGTGGGGCTTTTAAATCTTCCTACAGTGGCTGTTCCAGCTGCCACGATTGGCTCTGCTTTTCCCCACCTGGGGATCAGCTGATTAAACAACCAGCATAACGCTGGCTTGTGCGGCACCTGCTCTGGCTCCAGCTGTGCCCCAGAGGTGAGTTTCCCCAGCAGGTGGGACTGCTTGTGCAACTTGGAGCCCATGGGAACTGCCCCTTCGCCTTTGGGAGCCTGTGGGGGTGTCTTGCTGTCACACCACCATGTCAGTGGAAATACAATTCCCATATATAGAGTGGCAGTAGCACATCCTTAAACACTGTCACTTTCCCAGCAAAGGACAGCGTTCTTCCAGATGATAACCAAAGTATTTGCCATACCCTTGCTGTCACCATTTCCCATGCTGTATTATCTTTCCCTTTGGCATCCAATGGAATTCCTAACACTCTGATTTCTCTCTCTCATTTAAAGGCCCAACTTCTTCAAGTCTCTCCAGTTCCTGACTCATTATGGTGCTTTTTGATCTATTTAGTTTAGTCCATGTCATTTGTCCATACTCAGCTGTGTGCTTAAGCACCCTTTCCACCAAAAGTCTGTTTCTAACTACTACATTTATGTCGTCCATCTGTAGTTTGAATTTTATCTCACCTTTTTTCTGCTTATGATTTTGCCTTTTCTTATTTGTGCTAATGGTTTCATGCTGCATACAAATAGTAGTGGTGATAGGAGGCACTCTTGTTTCACCCTGTATGGATTTTCAAGGCCCTACTTAGGTGCCCATTAATTTGGACTTACTCTCTATTTCTCTGTACAGTAACCTTATCCAACATATAAATTTCTCTGAGAACCCCACTTTTCCTAGCAAATATGTAATCATGATCCACTGTGTCATGCTTTTTCTAAATCTAGATTCGCTATAGCTGTGTTTGTTTTTTCCTCTCTTGGATGCGGGGCAGTGTAGCTTTAATCACTCCAATTGCTTTAGAGTTCCTTCTACTTGTGTATACTTGGTCTTCATGTATTATCTTCTGAAAGGTTTTCCTCATCCTCTAAGCCAGCATCTTAGCCATTAACTTATAGTCCATATTATGGAGTGTAATTGTTCTCCAGTTTTTCAGGAGTTCCTTCTCCCTTTTCTTGAAGAGTAATATCACAATAACTCTTGTAAAATCTTTCCCTGACACTCTTGTTTCTATTTCCTCAAAAACTTCCACTATATCCCTCCCTACTGATGCCCAAAACTTCTTGTAAAATTCCATAGACAGTCCATCTGCTCCTGGTGGTTTCCCTCTTTTAAAGGTTTTTAAATACTCCTCCACTTCCTTGAAGCTTATCTTTTCTTCCATCTTTACTTCCTCTTCTTCTACTTTCTCTTCAGTCTCTTCCAAGAAATCCTTCATCTTCTTCCTCTCTGTTTCCTTTTTCTGGTACAGCTCTTCATAACATTTTCTCATTGCCTCTAACACCTCCTCCTGTTTTTCTACCTGGGAATCACCACCTTCTCATACTGCTTTAAGCTCTCCTCTTGCTATCTTCATTCTGGAGAAAAAGTATTGGGACCACTCTTTTCTCCCACCCAGGGTGCGTGTACTAAAAGCATTTTCTCTCTCATTTGTCTTTTAAACTAGGTTTCTAACTCTTGCCTTGTTTCTTTTAACTCTTCTTGTACTTGTTTTCCTCCTGTAGCTTTCTTTAGCAGCTCCTGCATCTTTCTCGGAAGCTCTCTTAGTTCCTTCATTCTTTTCTCCATGAATCTTTGGCTGTTCTTCCTGAAAAATTATCCGGTCTCTTTCTGCACTATCATCCACCATTCTCTGGTACTCCCAAAATATTTCTTCAGTGTTTTTCACCCCTCATACTTGCCTTGTGTATGCTTGGCATATCTCTTCATCTTATTATAGCTGCACATTTAACTTCCACAGTCCCTTCCCTCTCATGAGGCTCTTACCAAGACTCATTTCTACCTTCAGCATCCAGTAATCACTAAAAGTCATATGTAAGGTTTCTTTCTTCCTTACATCTCTTTATTTTGATTCAAGCACAAAGTCAATTGTTTCTTTCCACTGGGGTCTGTTCTAGTGAAAACATTCTCCCCTGATGACATATCTCTTAGCAGCTCTTCTTTTATTATATTTCTTAACAGTTTGAATGAGCTGTTTAAAGCTCCATTTCCTCCTTCCCATGTTCTGTCACCCACTTCAATTATACAATTTTAATCTCCTACTATTATGCGTGGTCTCCCTCTGACCGCATAAACCACTAGTTTTCTCAGCAGCACATTTCTTCCCACCCTCTCCAGTGGTGCATATATATTGAAACTTTCTAATTCTGTTCCTCTAGCTGATAGTATCATTTGTTGCAATCTGCTACTGATGACTTCCTCTACCTGTTCTGCTCTCAGCCCTGGGTTCTTGAATAATATGCTACCCCTACCACTTTGTTCTCATTTGTCCCTGATCACTAGGATGGTTTCCATTTGTACCTTTTCTCAAAGTTTTTTATAATCCCTCTCCTGTGGTATACCACATTCTTGTAAGCAGACCCTTACTTTGTTAACATTGTTTCAATATGTTCCTGCCTTTCCTTGTTAAGATACTCCTGACGTTAACTGAAACTATTTTCAAAGCCATTTATGCTTGTTTTAAAATGTGTTCACCTGTCCCTTTAAGGTTTGTCTGTGCTACTGCCCAGGGTGGTTGATTCCTCCCCCTCTCTCATTCACATTTCTGTAGTTTTTGCAAGCTGTTTGATCACTTTTGCATTTAGCAAGGCTTGCATATTCCCACCTCCCCGTTGCTTCCTGCTTTTTTGCTTCTACTCTGGGCTAGATCCCAGAGGTGTTAGTGGCAGGTAACTTCTCTCTGGGTCTTCCTCCGGCTCACTCCCCTCATTATCAGGTTTCTTCTTCCTGGTCTTCAGCCCCTGCATTTTCTTTCTTTTCCCAGCCTGTCTCTCTGGTTCTCTCTTGCTCCATCTCCACTTCTATTGTCTGTAGGATGTCTTCTTTCTTCCCCATCCCCACCTCCATGTCTGAGCTGTTTGCTGTTCCCACCTTCCCTTCCCTTCAATCTCCTGTCTCCTCCTAGACTGCCTGAATCACAGACACTTTGCCTTCCTCCTTCTTTGTTTCATCCTCTTGCTTCTTTCTTCCGCCACTTCTACCTCAGTGCTCAACTCCTCTTCTCCTCCTCTGGGTTTTACTGTTCCTTAGGTTGTCTGACTATACCTGCAAAGGCTTTGGGGCACCCACAATACAAGTGTCCCTCTCCCTTACAGTGCGTTCTGGGGACTCCTGGCACTCTGTTGTTCTATGCCCCATTGCTTACAACTACAGCACACCATGAGGAGACAGTGCGCAGACAGGCACCCTACCTTTCTGTATTTGCTGCACCATTTTGGTTGACCATTGTACATTATAAAACCCTGATGTACTGTGGTGTGAATCATTGATAGGAGGTGCAGCACCCCACCTGGGTTCTACATATATGCTTGTAACACTACTTGTGTCTTCCAACACACTGTCCAGATACCATATTTGTCCCTTACTTTCTCTACTGACATGACCCTTTGGATGTACTTTTCTATCCATCTTTCTATGCCATCTGCCTTTAGTAAATCTGTGTACATTCAAACTATAATCACTTTTTCTCTCACCTTTTCCCCCTGCTATGAACTTTATCCCTCTTAATTCCTCCCTCCCACATTTCTCTGCATATTTCTTCCAAAAGTTCTCATACTCTTCTCCATCCCAGTAAGCCAGTTCGCAAGTCTTTCAGTGTGAGAAAGCAATCAGGCTGGTGAGATGCTCTGCCTGCATCTCCAAAATCTCAAACAGTACCTTTTCCAGGAAATCATATATGTTCATGGTCAATCCTGTCTGCTTCCTGCCACTGATTAAAGTTGACTTTATCTAATTCTCTCTAAGCTTTTTCTGGTGTCTCTTCCACGTTTTCCTGATGTGACACTTCCAGTGGGCCAGCCTACCATTGTGCTCCTGCTTCTTCTCCAGTGTACCTTCTCCTGCTGATCCTGCTCTATCTTCTGATCTCCTCTGCTCTTTCTGGTATCATCAGTTTTGTCACTGCTGCCTACACTGTTGCTCCTGCTGTCACCTTCTTTCTTCCTCTCTTCTCCACCTTTGTCCACTCTCCATCTGTCTCCAGATCTTAATTTCCACTCTTCAACTCTTCTTCCACCTCATGCTTACTTGCCACCACTGCCATTGTTTTGAGCTTCAGGTCTTCCTCCTTCACTCCTGATACCCTGACATTATCAATCCCTTTCTCTGCCTTTAAAGCATTGATCAAGCTTTCAATTTTGATGGAAACCTGCCATGAGGACAGATCAGTTCAGCCCATCTGAATAAAAAATACAGTAGTGCCCATAGGACTTAGCCCTGCTCAGCACAGCACCGACTCTTTCAAATCATGACGAGCCACTACACTGACAAAATTTTCACTCACTCTTCTCTCTCACAGCTGAGCTGTGTCTTTCTTTCCCCTTTTCAGTTATCCCTAACCTTAAATATCTGGCAAGCATCAGCGAACAGAGTCCCAAACAGTTCATTCAGCATCCTTCTGTTGGCCCCTCTCTCAGCCTGTCACATATGACAGGTGTGACTCCACCCTCCACAGGGGGAAGCCGGACCTGGTTGCCCTGCACCTTATCTTCATATAACTTTTTTGGAGGACCCCAGGTTTCATGACAAGAACACCTGGTTCCATTCATGGGTGGGGGCTAATTTTCATGTGAATTCTTTGTGAGTGGCATATCTGGAGTACACACACATACTGGACACTGCTGTCCTACAGGGTTACTATGACTTGAGACACTGTTGTCTCTGCTAGGGCCAAGCCCAACAACTACATGATAAATCTTGGTCCTTTTTGCTTTCCATCAGTTAAAAAAAAAGATAAAATGCATCTATTCATCTGCCAATGTTTTCAAATCGGCTCTTCATTTCCATATGCTCTGGGAGAGCGGGGTCTGATAGTATGGGGTGAGGAAGGAGCTGCAGGGGAAACAAGTTGGGGAGGCAGATAGCAAGGGGGTCACCTAAGCCCCCCAGATATATTTTCTTTGCTGTAGCAGTGGGAGGCGGACAAATTCAAGACAAACCTCTAATAATTAGATTCTATACCTGTAAAATTCTAACACATTTATAAGTTTTCCATATATAGAGTCTAATTATTGGGGGGTCATCTTATAATCAGGGTAGTCTTATATTTGAGTAAAGTATATGTACTATTCATTAAGCTTTTTTAAAAAACATTGCAAACTAGAATATTTTCTAGAAAGACTTAACTTTTCTTTCCTATGTGAAAAGCAGTTTCTTTGTGCTTTAATTTATTTCTCTAAGATGACATTTTTTTAAAATGTCCTTTGATAATAGAGGAACTGCTTGTTTCTGCAAATCTAAAATAGAGTGTGACTTGTCAGATTCTCCCGTTGTAATCGGGAGAACCATTTATCTTAGGAGGAGAGACCATGGGAGGGAACTCCAGTGTGGAGGAGACCAGCTGCCGCTCTGGGCCACAGTGAGAGTAAGAGCCGGAGCCAGGGCAGGCTCCAAGGGAGCTGGCAGCACAGCTGGCAGTGGTGCCGACGGCGGGACCAGCTTCAACACCGTCTGCAGAGCGGGAGGTGAAATTGACTACGGCCCAGGCAGTAGAGCCACTGTGAGGACCAGCAGCATCTGGGGCAGTAGAGCCCTGAAGGAGATTAATGATGGTGCGAACAGCAGCGCCGGTGAAGGAACCGGTGGCACCCTGAGCAACAAAGCCAGTGGGGGAACTGGCTGCACCATAAGCTGCAGAGCTGGTGGAGGAACCGGCTATGCTGCAGGCGGAAGGGCTGGTGAAGGAATTGGCCAGTTCAGCAGCAGCCAAGTCTGGGCTGGGACGAGCAGCCAGATTAAGGAAGGAGCTGAGGTGGAAGGTCTGGGCTGGCGGCCCCAGCAGACACCATATTGAGCTGGAGGCCGGAGCAGGCAGCTGGCAGTTTAGGAGGGAGACAGCGGCAGGCCCAGGACATCGAGGAAGCCCAGATCTGGTAGAACCACAGGTGGCGAATGGCTGGGGTGTAGGGGAGGATAGAGCCCCAAGACCGCCCACTGAAAACCATGCCGACTCTGGTGGCTACCCCAAGGAAGGACCCCCCCACTGCGATTACATTCAAAGTCATGGCAGGCGAGTTCAGGGGTCCTCCTGACACCAGCAGAGGTAGACACCAGGTCCCACCTGTAAGCCCAGGGCCCACGAGATCTAGGGTCCAGGTGAAGGTGGTGTGGGAACACCTTCTAGAGCGGAAGCAGCTACAGCTAGTTTTTCAAACTCTCAGACTCTAGGATGAGCCCAGTGTAAAGGGTAGGTCATTGTTTTGCTTCTCATGGACCAGGCCTTCCAGTTTACTCACTGTTCCTGAAAGTGAAGAAACTGTATTGAATATAGACCTAGTGCAGTCACGCTGCTCAGGATTTGAAGGAGCAGAGGGGTCCCAGTTCCTTTCTCTGTAGTCCTAGCCCCTTTCTACCTTATTTTGCCTGCATTGAGGGTTATGAAGCTGGCCTCCCTTTTCACACTGTGATTTGAGTAGGTAGTGCTGGGCATACTAATATACTTCGTAACTCAATAGTTTTACAGTGGGGCCAGTTTGGCCCATAACTTGCTGTTTATCTATATTTCCCAAATGTAGGGCCTTGTAACAGGGAGCCAGTGACTCCTATTAAGAGGAAAGTGCAACAGGCTAGCCTTGCTGAATAGGCAGGCAGCTGAGCAAAAACCAGTTGCACTGTAATAAGTTTATTGTGTAGGGCAGGTTCTCTGAGAGAAGAGGCTGCAAGCAGCTGGGTCAAGCTGCAGCAGGGAGGGGCAGGCTGACCATTAAGCATAAGCCTCCATGCTGCTAGAGGCCTCAATACAGCAAGATGCTTATGCATACATCTTACTTTAAATAAGTGAGTATTCCTATTGTCTTTAATTGGGGTCTTATATCAGTGTACCTGAGAGCAGAATGTGTTTTCTTTATCATTAAGATTCTAAAATAAATAATATAAAAGCCACTCACATGAAGTGAACAGAGCAATCACATACTATTTATTCCACACAATAAAATAATAAGCTTTGTTATATCATAAATATTACAATAATAGTTCATTACCTTCCTTTTTATATAATTTCCATTTTTATATCATTTCTTCTAGGAATTATAGGCTACACTGGACTAGAGATGGGTCTGGAGTGTATACCAGGTTGTAATTCATTTGATGGATGCTACTCATGTCACCAAAAGGGTAAATTGAATGATCTCCAGTACTCATAGTGCATTCAAATAAAAAAAAAAAAATTTGGAAAGTGGAATTAATGGTACTGATTTGGACCACAAATACAACAGACAGGAATGTTTACATTTTTTTACACAGCTCCATCATTTAATCATTGAATCATTTAATCATTTAATAATTCAAGAAGGAATGAAAAGAGATTGACTAGAAAAAGCAGATCAATTCAATCTTGCTAGACTGGAAACTATTGCATCTAGAGAGGTCTTATCTAGCAGAGATTTGAAATACTGTCTCTAATGAATAGGCATCAAATCAAGGGCATTATGCGGGAAGAGCAGCATTATATCCTCATCCTTTCATATCATTACTAGTTTCTCTATCCTCACAAGAGAAGCCTTTAAGAAGCACACATTTCATTAGTTATCACATTTCAAAAGTTATCTAACATCTCTATAGTTGGTTCAGTAAATTATGCCTGCTTCAGTCTGCTGGCTAGTATGAAATGAGTGACACCACCATGGCCATTCCCTCCCTATCACATGTAGGTTGCTCATGTCATTACATACCCTTACTGCTACTACTTGAGCTTATGAGCTGAAAATGAAAGGGGAGAATTGGGAACTGCACCATTGCAGAGTATAGAATGGGACTTACTCATATGTTCAGCCAAAACAGTGGGAAGAGAGAAAAGGAGGGAAACTTGTCTTGGATTGGAGTAAATCCCATGATATACTCTGCAATGTTGCAGTGTGGGATCAGCAGCTACAGCTCTGACTTCAAATCCCCCTTCCACCCACACTGACTATGGCTCCCCAGCTTTGCTCCCTACTAACATGCACTTGCTCCCCCTGCCACTTACTGGGCTGGAACTGGAGGTAGCATGTACTATGCTCCCTGCCTAAACTGGAGTAGAGTTGGAGCCAGAGCCAAAGCCATGAGAGGAAGGTAAGCAGCAGCAGGAAAGGTGGTGTGGGAAGCAGGCAACAGGGAAAGCAAGTAGTATGGGGAAAGCAGCAGGGGGGCAAGTGGCAGAGGGTAAGGTATGGAGGCAGGTGTGGACACATTGCCAATGGAGGGAGCAAGTGGTGGGAGGGACATTTGGCAAAGTGCAGGGGTCAGGCCACTTAACATACCCACCCAAACCCCCGCCAACCCCCATGCCACTGCTTTTCCTGTAGAGGGGTGGTGGGGATGAATTTAAGAGGACCCTCCAATAATTAAAATCTACACATGGACAATTATAACAAATTTATAAATATTCCATGTCTAGAATTTAATTATTGAGGGATCATCTTAAATTCAAAGTCACCTTAGATTTGGGTAAATACAGGAAGTTTACTCTGAAGACATGGCCAGATCACCAGATCCCTCTGCGCATACACAGAAGAGCAACCATATTTTGGCACAAAGGCACTTTTAGTAAGTCCACCATGGAGCTGGAATTCAGATGCATCAATATCGCTTTGGGTTTCTCATGAACTAGCATAGTGATGGTGTGTTTGGGCTTACAGCTCTGTATGGCCTCGTTTGATTTTATTAGATTCATAATGAACATTTAAAAAAATGTGGACAACTTCTTCTCAGGCAAGTCCTTCAGGTGAAGAGTAGAAAATATTAAGCAGATCTTAGCTATCAGTACAAGCTGTGAAAATGAGAGTTGCAGCTGAGTTCCCCAAAGTTCAAGGCTATTATTTCCAGTCTTGAACTAAGCAAAATGGAATTTACAATAAGAATGGGGATTTTTTTTTTTTTTCTCCTCAAATAGAGGCTGCAGTCTTTAAGCTGAAATCTTGGCAAGTCATTTCAGAGAATTTTTCTCAGGTACATGGCAGGAACATTCTAAAAAGTAGAGTTAAAATAAGTAGAGCCTTGCTACGATAACTTTCCTTGCATGGCAGTTTTCAAGTTTAAATAACAAGAAGTGGGTGGAAAAGTAGAACCCTACAGTTTTCTTAAGCTTGAATGACATTAATGTATTGGCATAAAGTATAGGGTGAGTCAACATTGTTAACCACAATGCGTTATGTCCATCTCCTAGTTATCTGATAGAAAAGGAATTCTGTTCATAGCACACAGAAATGACTGGTCTTGACAGCATGGGGAATCTCACAGCCCTGAGACATGATTGTGTAATAATTTCCCTAGCTAAGGAAAAGAAATATGACTGAAACTTTTACTGATCCTAAAAGTTGAGCATGTTGGTCAAAGTTAACCTACTTTAAAAACAAAGGGGTGTTTCCCTTTGTGATCTGTTTCTTTTTCTTTTTTTTTTTTTTTGCTTCAAGTAACAGCATGGAAGTAGGGGTGAAGTTTTCCAACATACAGGGAAAAGAGAAGTAATAATTTACCACAATAGCACATGAACATTTTTTTATGTACTTTTGTTTATTTATCCTGTAATTTTCTTCTTAGCAAATTTATTTTAAACTTTGGCATGGAAACAATCTCTTTTATATCAATTACAAATGTTGGTTAGTTGTAATACATTATGAATGACCCCTGCAAACACTTATTATTTATTATTATTTATATTATTATAGTGTGTAGAAATCCTAGTCATGAACTTGGGACCCTTAGCACTCTATAAAAAGAGCACAAATAATTCATTTTTAAGTGTTTCACATGTTTTCAAAGTATATTAAAAACAAAGGGAAGTAACATTATCCACACTTAGCAAAAGAGACCATAGACCAGGGGTGGGCAATTATTTCAGGTGGGGAGGGCCACTTAATGAGTTTTGATGAGCTGTCGAGAGCCAAAAGGTAGCAGCCCCCTTTGACAGGTGTCCTGCTGTTTGGCTGCCATCTTGGGACTGGAAGTCCCACCCCAGCCTCTGCCCTTTCCCACCAGAAATCCCTCTCCTTGTCCGCAGAAGTACTCCTTTGGCAAGGGGGCTTGCCATCTTGGAACTGGAAAAAAAGCCCAAATTATATACTGAAAATCAAACATCTGTAAAATGAAAATATATTATTTCAAAAATATTTTTGTATTGTTGTGTATGTTTGTGTTGTATATCTAGAGGTGATCGCATAATAGCTTAAAATGAAGTCTTACTCTTGTATGCTGTTAGGGACTGTGGGGGGAGAATGGGTGGGTGGGTATGGAGTTTATGGGGGGATATGTGTATATGTGTTTGCATGTGTGTGCATGTGGGGTGTGGGGGAAGGTGTGTGTGTGAATGGGTTTGTGGGGGGTGTGGCTGGGTGTTATGGGGTTTGCGGGGGGTTCTGTATGTGTTGTGTGGGGGAGCATGTGGTATATGTATGAAAGGTGTGGGTGTGTGGAGGAATGTTGGTGTGTGGTGGGGGTTGTGCAATGTGTGGAGGGGGTGGGTGACGGGTGTGTGTGGGTGGATGTGGATTGTGCATGGGGGGGGTGGATGTGTATGGTGATGCATGGGGGTGTGTGGATGCATGTGTATGGTGGAGGGGTGGGAACCCCTACAAACATGCCCCCCCATTGCACACTGCCCCTGCCCACTAGTGGCAGCAGCAACTGGCAAGCCCTTGCCTTGAGGTGCTTGCAGCCTGCAACAGCTGGAGACCCCAGTGGTGCACAGTCCCAACCAGCCCCAGGATTGCATGTGGCCAGGCCACCAGCTGCACTGCACAGGGCTCACATGCCTAAGCCCTGAGCTGCTGTGAGGAGCATCGTGTGATCAAGCCAGCAGTGCAGGTCATAGGGCTTGGCTGAAGTGGCAGGGAGAGGGGCAGAGCTGGCCCTGCTCCATAGTGTGGAGCTCCCTGCCATTCTCCATGGCCTGCACATGGCAGTGAGTGGGGCCAGCATCAAATGGGGCTCACCACAGAGGCATGAGCCTCAGGCAGAGAACCCAGGAACTGTATGTGAACTCTGTAGAAGGCTGCATGATGAAACCAGGTGGACTCTGAGCCCCTGCAGGCCTGGACTCCACAATCCTGCTGACTTGCCCTGGGCCCCCACTGACCCTGGCCCTGGGGCACTAAAACAGGTCCCACACTCCCATCCAGCTGCCACTGTACACCCTTCCACTGTCCTCCACTTCTGCTCCCATCGTCTGCCCACCCACCACCACTGCTGCCCTTCCCCTGCTCTGCCCACCACTGCCACCACCCTTTCCCTGCACCTGCCCCTGCCCACTGCCACTGCTCACCCCTACCCACTGCCATTCCTCACCCTACTGCCCTCCTCTCTCCTGCTGCTGTTGCTTCCCTAACTACAGGGCTGGGGTCAGGGCCATCCTGTGGGTGAGGGTGGGAACACAGTGCACACTGCCCCCATGGGAGTGAGTGGGGCTCAGCCCCATGTGAGCACACCAGGAGCAGTGGGCTGGATACAGTGAATGGGTACACACCTGCCCTTGGACTGGATGAAATCATCTGGTGGGCCAGATTTGGCTCATGGGCTGTATTTTGCCCACTCCTGCCATAGACTATGGTACAGTGTATAGCTAAGCAAGTTACCTTATTTAGATCCCTGGTAGTACAGAGCTCCACATAGGCTAATTGGGGTAGGGTGCAGGGAGTATACTTTAGATATAAAGATAAATTGACTTGTCAATACCACATGGAAACAGTACCAGAAATAAAAACCTGACTCTTACGGCCCCTGACAGATGTTAAATCAATTATGTGATTGGGATTGCAGGAATTTTATGCAACATCCCAAACATTATGCCTCCAGATGTGCCTGGCAGGTGCTGTGATGTTTAGGATGGGACTTAAAATTCTTCTGGTCCCAATCACCCCACTGCCGAGCTGCTTCCAGCCCGATCCTGCCCTCAGGCCCTGACAGATTCCAGAGTCCTAAATTCAGCTGATTATCAGACCCAGCCCTAATGGTCCTGGGATGAGTTCAAGACCCTAGACTTTCTGCTGATTATTGAAACAGCCCTGACTGTCCCAGGTGGGTTTGAGACCCAGGGGTGTCAGGGTGGGCCTGGCAATCAGCAGATTGTTGGTTTGCCCTAAGACAGTTCAGCTGCATGTGGTTTTAAAAATCCTATGGCTCTGGGACCCTGGAATGATAAAGCCCCATCCCCGAGTCCTCATGACTCAGGACATCTAAAAAGTGCAGGTTCAAACCACCTCCCTGAAACTTTATCCTGCAACCCCTAGATTTAATCTGGCCGTCAGTTTAGGAACTACGTTCCACACAGATGATGCAAATGGGTCATTAAAATAAGCTTAACTAGACATCTAGAGCACAGACAAAAGTGACAACTTTTGCCTGACCTGGCCACAGAAAGCAATGTATAGTTGTGATCAAACACAAATGCATAGCTGCAGACCACTCCAGAAATAGCTGATCAGGTAAAAACCTGAACCCTCATTGCAAGAGGGTTCAGATAAAAATGCTTCAAAACAAAGAAGTTTCTGTAACTTGTGTCTGCCTGCCTTCCAGCCTCCAAGCTGTTTTCAGAATGTGGGGGAAAGGGAGTGGAGGGGGTTCAGTCTGGGATTTTTTCAGCCCTCATTAGAGGGTGGGGCAGGTGTATTGGAGTCCTCCCAATTCACCTAGCCCACCCTCCAGCATTGGTGAGGAACCCCTAGAACAAGCTCCCTTGGCTCCCTTTTCTTCCTCCAATTCTGAAAACAGCTTGGGTTGGGAGGGAGGAGGGGCTGTTGCTAGGGGAAAACAACTGCAGGCTTACAGCTGGCAGCTAGATCCCCCTCCCCCTTGGAACCAACAGTGAACTTCTGTTTGGTTTGAGGGATCATTGAAACTCAGAGCATTTCCTGCAAAACATTCTGAGTTACAGTGGGGAGTTGCACTTCTGTCTGCGCCCCTAATTATTTCTTCAGTTCTGCATACCTCTGCCTTGAAAGGGAAAGAAGTGATTCTATTATCACCCAGCACAAGTTAAAGGAGCCACAGGGCTGGAAAACCAAAAATTGCTTGCTTTATTTTTGTGGAGCAGACTGAATTTACTCCAACATGAGCTAGGTAGCATAGCCTAGAGGTAACCCGTGCCTGAAGTGGCCTAACTTTGAGACGCTCAGAGGGCACTTAGTGTGAATGAATGAGCTTTCATTTGCAGATGCTCATGTTTTGTGTCCTTAGTACAATCTAAATGTAATATGTGCACAGTATGGGTCAAGTTACATTCTTGCTATTGCCATAATTTGCAATAAAAATATAAATCTGAATGGGATTACTTGAATAAGTTTCTACTCATCACTACAAGTAAGGGGAAAAAATATCTGTCCATTAACATGTAAAACACATTGAATGCTAAAACAATTGTATAAATACAGAACTGGGAATCCCATGCTAATACGTAGCTTTTGAAATGTACCACTCCAAGATATATATGATACCTCTCTTCACATTTTGGTTTACAACCAAATCCTTTATTGTTAATGTGAAAGTATATCTTATAGGTACTAAACATTTCATTTTACAAGAAGAAATTAGTTTTTTGAGCTCATCCTACACCTCACTTGTCAGGGGTCAAGCCAGGACAGGAAATCAACCTGAGAGCAGGGTCTAGGAACAGGCTGAGTCAGGAAGCTGGAGGATCAGGCAGAGAGCAAGCCAGGAAGGCAGGCAGTGGGCAGCATCTGGAATCAAGTTGGATGCATCCACACATGCAAGCATGTGCACTTACAGCAGCTCAAATAGAAGCAGTGCAAATTTGAGTTGGGGCTTTTCTCCTCAGCAAACGTGCTCAGACATGCACTTTGTTGTGGAGCAAATTCTGCTACTTGGGGAAAAGTAACCCTGCCTGGCTCCTCCTGGATCTTCAGCCAGGGGCAGCTAAAGCCTGGGTCCAGCACTTGCACTGTCCCCAGCAGTATAAAAAGCTACCCTGTCCTAGCCCCAGCAGCATAAAAAGCTGCCCTGGCAAGTAGCTCAGGGCTACTAGCTCTCAGGAGCTTCTGGGGCCCAGGCAATTGGTACGTGGGAATATTACCCCTTATGCCAAATGGACAGCTGAAGCAGCCCTGAGAGTTCCCTGCACCATCTACCCACTGCAGGGGTCTGGCAGTGGGGGCTGCTGCCTGGTTGTGACCTGCCAGACTCAGATGGGGACTGCACAGCAAGTAGAGGCATTTGCCCCTCTGGGCCAGCTGCCAGTGGACTGCAGTTGCAGGGTTGGTCTTTGTGTGGCACTACTGCCATGTGTGCTCCCTGCCTGGCCATCTGGGCAGCTATCACCCGGAGATGTTATCGGTGTGGTGACCTGCTTTAAACTGTCAAAGCATGTCCTCCTGGCCCCATTTGTCCAGGGGGTCAGCCACGGCCAGATGGGTCCAAGGTGCTAGCTCTGAGTAAGCAGGGTCCTGCCACTGGCCTCCCTAGCAGGAATTTTGGTGTTCTCTGTTGTAAAACTGAAAAATCCCTGATAAAAAAAATCCCAAAGGTACTTTGTAAAATACCCCCAAATCCATGTTGCTCCACAAGTAAAACAAAAGACCACTATAAAGAGATAAAGTGAGACAGAGACGGTGATCAGATAGGCAATGTTTTATTGATATATCTACAGTGCTAAAGCAAGTCTCTTATCATAATAATAAAGTGAACTGTAATACATATTTCATGAATTAATGAATATATGTTTTGCTGCACTCCCACAAGGCAATGGTCCCCACACAAAGGATGGTCCCCACAACAGGGGAAACGGCCCCCCCAGTAGGGGTTTAAACCCCCCAAACAAGGGATTCAGCCTCACAACAGGGGGTTCCGCACTTTCACAAGGGATACAACCCCCCCAACAGGGGGTTCAACCCCCATACAAGGGGTACAGGCCCCCAACAGGGGGTTCAACCCCCACACAAGGGGTACAGGCCCCCCAACGGGGGCCAAATGGCCCCCACAGGGGCTATCACCGCCCTTGCAAGGCCCACATGCCCCACCCTAGCACCCCAATTGTTGCCCCACCTGTCCCCATCCCCCACCAGTTCCTGCAGCCCCCCCAGTGGCTGTCCCACCCAGCTCCCCCCCACAACTTGCACCCCCATGGTCCCCTCCCCCCAACCCGTTACTCACTGGCACCAGAGCCCTGGTGCTGAAACACATGGCCTGACCAGTTGCATCTTTCAGCACCAGGGTGAGGGGCAACCATAGAGATGCTCTGGTAGCCAGAGCATCTCTGTGGAGGACCCAGCCTCCGGTTGCCTCAGGGCATGGTGTAGGACTGTGCCCTGCACTGCTCTTTTAAACATCATTTTTTTTAGACCCCTGGATATCCAAACTTGCAGTGCGGGGAACATTTTCTTGTTCCCACATGTACCTGTTGCCCCACCTCAAAGGGGTTTTGAGGTGGGACAAGAGGCATGTACGCACTCACGTGGATGCGCCTGTTGAGTCCTATCACCCAGACACTTCCTGCTCTGTCAGGAGTTTATAGGAGGGAACTAGAGAGACAGCTGACCCCACCTTGCCACTCCAGTGCCAGTGAGTGGGTGGAGGGTTGGGTCCAGCTGTATGGTGGGAAGCTGAGATGAGCAACTGTATTGGTCAGGGTGAGGATTCAGCCTGACACTGCAGCTCCAGAACCTTAGTGACTGCTGATTTAAAGGATCCCGTCTCTTCCTGATTAGCACTTGCCTTCCTCATAATATGCCATAAATGTATTTTGTCCAAAGAGCCTTTCCACAAATGATATGCAATGTGACATCTCCTGAATGCAGATCTGTTCTTGAAAAGGTAAAACCAGCCACAAATGGTTTATCTCACTAATCCATATTTTCAAAGAAAACTGGTACCATTGTAAAACAAGTGGCAAGCATTCTCTACCTGTTTTTGAAGGGAAGAATAAAAAAGAATCTACCTTTGCGTGTGATTATTACACAGCATCCACACTAGAAACAAGATGATGTTGCTCTGAAACAGTCTGCATTTAGTACATTTGTTTCGGACTTCCTTGTAAAATCTATCAAAGGAAAGGCAATATGTAAGAAAGTTTAATTATTTCAAACAAACAGAAAAATAATAGCCACTCTCTATGGATATGAGTATTCTCAACCCAAAACATATGCTGCAGTCTAATGTTTCCTATTGGATGCCATCTATATATATATAAAATGATGTGTATGTCTGTATGTATACTTGCTTATAACTTGAGAATGGCTGGTGCTATCTGCTCTAAACCTTCTAAAATCACTGGTTACCACCTAAGGAAAATTATAGGTGAGTTATTTTTCACTTGACCCTTTTTGGGGCTTCCAGTGACTATTTAAAGGAGCGATGCTTTTCACACTGACAGTTGTGTGGCTTGCTCCACAGTTGCTAATTGAAGATGGTTTGTATATACTGGTGCCAACAGGAAGCACTGCAAACATTGTTTACAAAGAAGTTCTACAATAAAGATCATTCATTTGGATGTCATTTGAAATGTCACTCCACATTAAATATTACATGTTAAATATGTTGTACTAATTTATTTGAAAATAAACAAACCACAATTACAAAAATAATGACCTGGGTGAAGAACAGGTCCTTCCACTAGTTTAAGTATAAGGACAAGGGTTGTTGATGTGATGAGAGCACAGAACACTGAGGCAAGGGAAAGATGCTCTTACTGGCTCTGCCAAAAAAAGGTCTGAGAGATCTTGTTCCAGTTATTCCTTCTGTCACTCAATAGCATTATCTGGAAAGGGTATATGAGATCCACTTCAGCAGAACAGAGTGAGACAAGACAGTCTTACTTCTGAGTGGCTGAGGGCCACAGGCCCCTTAGCCACATGCCTCGAGGGCCACACACCCCTCAGGCCTCATGCTGCGCAGGCTGTGCATTGTACCATGCAGCCCTCCCAGTTGTGATGACTTCCCACTGCACAGTGCCAACAGCCCCATGACCTATATAGTGCACCATATACCCTCCTCTGCATGGTTGGAGCCCCTTTGCTGCATTGTGGTGGCACTCCTGCACCACACAGGGTTTGTAAGTCTCCCCAAGCTATCAGGCTGTAGGGCCCCTCAGGCCCATAGGCTGCAGCTTACTGCCCTCAGGCGTGACAGCAGAAGCTGGAGGAGGGAGGGGAGCCCAGCAACTCCAGTGGTAGAAGCAACAGCTGGAGTTCTAGGTGGCAGGGGTGGGGAAGAGGGAATGGCACCCAGACCAAGAGCCCAGGGGTCACATGTTAACCACTTAGAGGTTACATGTGGCCCACAAGCCACCAGTTGGAGTGAGATGCAATAAATTAGTGTTTGAAAAGCATATGAAGATCCTCACATGGTGGCATATAAATGTAGTATTTTATCCTAAAAACTGCTAAGAAAGCACAGACAGGATCAAAAACTTTATAAAAAAAGATCTTTGGCATGTGATCTATGCAGGAACTGTCTTCTGTTGCTGGCTTAGGTTTGTGGGAAAAGGCAGGATTTGGGGAGGGATGTGAATGCACTTTGTCACTCGTAGTATTAGCCTAGCAGAATACTTGGAACTAGGAATACAAAATGTCCATGTGTAATGCCCTCTACTGATGTTGTTTGAAGCTGCACAGTACAGCAAAGTATACAGTCAATGTGTGCCTTTGCTCCCATTGTTACAGCTTGTTTAAAAAGCAGAGGCAACAGCCAGGCCTAGTATAAAAGCAGAAATAAAGCAATGGTGTCTAAAAGAGAGTTCACATGGATGGGCAAGAGAAGAGTCAAAGGGCTCAGGCAGTGTGATGTATAAGCGAGAGAGGAGCAAGCTGCCTTGGGGAGATGTGGGGCCTACAGCTTCAATTTGTAATGACCGTATGGCCTACATTGTAAAATGTTTGGCTTCCTTTACTACATGGTTATGAGGCTAAATCATTTATTTTTTTGCCTTAGGCTTCATGTTCTGAGTATTTCCATGAATATATTTAAATCATCACTATCCTTTCTCAGTCGTAACATAGGGCAGCAAACATATGTTCCTGCTGCAAAATACAATTCTCCGGTGTTTCTAGGGACTCCATTCCAGAATTACCTCATTATTCAAATGTTGTGTTATTTTGATCTCACTCTCCATCGAAGCATCAGTGTTTCAAGCAACATGCTGCCCCAGGTGCCAAATTATGGAAAGGACCCCAAATAAATACTGTTCCTTGGTGTTGCTGGGCTGGATCATCTGGCACCATGGATAGGGTAGGGGTTCAGTGGTAGAAAAAGCAATATGAAAGGGTTTCAAGACTTCAAGAAGTTTGAAAATTGTTTGAGGAAAGGGAGCAAGCACAGGGACCTCCTTGCTCCCATCTCAACCCGTTTATGACTAGACACCCAAGTGGAGGAGGTGGCTAGCTGATTTCACAGGCAGATCATGGAGCCAGCTGCTTTTTTCACAGCCTTATCATTAGCCTCTGATTAGCTCAGGGGTTCCAGTGGCTACACCTCCACCACTGATTAGTGGAGACTGCTGTCCATCATGCTGTCCCACTCCTCACTGCTGACTGATGGGAGAGGGGGGCATGACAGCCAGCTTTCCCAGCCAATCAACAGCGAGGGGTGGTACTGGCAGCCACCATGCCCGCTCCTCTTTCTGCCAGCATCTCCCTTCATGTTGGGCTGCAAGGACTGTTGGCTCCCACTGGGGAGCCAGCATTTTATTTTTAGTAATATGGTTTTGTTGTTTTGCGAGGTTCTCCCCCCACAGATTTCATGGAGGTCACCTGATTTTATGATTTCTGCAAAATCCTCAAAATTGCATTTTGAGTAGGTCCCTTTTATGACAAGCTAGACTTTGGCTAACAGCTACTTACCTGAGTAGTCCATGTGAGTAATGGTCTCACAGCCTGGATCATCATTTGTAATCCTGGTCCTCTTCCAAAATGCTTTATTTTAGACCATGAAAACAAGCCTGCCAGCAACAATTTTAAACTTTCAAAAAAGAGACTGTGACAGGGCAGCGCCTTCAGGGCGGCCGTGATCCCCCTGAGGTTCCTCGCACCGTGTCCAAGCTGGCCCAAGGACACCCTCTAATTCTCGCCCGCCACGACTTTGATGTCTTAAGATATATAGGGAGGCTGCCTTCTACCTCCCTGGGCACGGCATATCAGGACCTCTGTCTCCGTGATCGCTCAAGACTGTCCGCTAGGTGCTCCCTAGGCACCCTAGTCTTAGGGCTAGGCACGAAAGACGTTGTCCCATCCAAATATCATGCCTGCCCACTTCCCCGGGCCTCCTCTATCGTCCCTTATTAGGGGCTCCCAGTGCCTGGACTTGGGTTTCTCCTTAAAATGGCCCCCTTTCAGGGACTCCCAATGCCCAAACTTGGGCCTGCTGTGCTCTCTCTGGGCTCCCCATGCCCCCCACAGGGCTTCTAAGTATGGTGCCCCCCTCTCTAGGGCTTGCTGTGCCCAACTCAGGCTTCTCCAAATGCCCCTCACCAGGCTGGGGTCTACGCACCCCCATATGCTGCGTCCTCACTGGCGCCTATAAGAACACTGCACCCCCACAGGTGCTGGGATCCCCCACACTACTGTAGGTTGCCCTTGAGGCCTTCTCCAACCCCTTATAGCCTCACCCAAACCACCGGTGTAATTCAATACTAACAAAATATATCACAAACCTCCTGGCTATAACCAAACGTAAGGCACCTGGCCATAATAAGCCTCCTGGCTACCACTCCACACATCCTTGCTCCAGCCTCTGGAGGCCTCATGAGCTACACTCACATACTGTTTCCCCAGAGCTCTTGCTCCTCCAGCTGCTAGGAGAGAACTGCCTGCCTCTGGTTCTGGGCTTTATATGAGCCAAGCCCTGCCCTCTCCAGTCAGCTGATGCTCATTGGTTGCCCTAGCAACTTGCAGCTGCACTGCTTAGTCACTGCTAGGGCTCCTTCCCTAGCAGTTCTTCCTCCCTCAGGAGCAAAGTGCCTTGCGACAGAGACCATTCCCTGTTTTTCCATAATGCCCTTCCTATCATGCATATTTTAAGTTTTAAAATATTGTTGGTTAATGTATTATTATACTTAAGCTTTAATTGTACGGGAAGACCCTGAAGTCTTGTGGTGAAAGGAGGGGGCAAAAATAATCAGTAGCTCCAAAATTTTGAAATTATTTTTCCTTACTCATTCCCCTAATTTATGCTAGTAGGAAGAAACATTACATGCACCTCGCTGCAGCAGTTTCGTATACAAACCTTCCTGCCACCACAGGATTAGCAGAGTGTAGAACTGCAGTATCAGCAGTGGTGATATATTCACAAGTTGTTCAAAAGGGCTGATGACACCAAATACCAAGCGTATAGAAATCTTCTATACATTTATATATTGTCTGTTACACACATACATACCCATTCATTGTTCCTATGGTATGCATCTTTCTCTCTTTCTATATATATATATATAGCTATACAAATACTAGCACAACTTTACCACCTCTGGCACTGCCTTGCTAGGGACGCCAAAGAAGCACAGCATAGCTATTCCACATATGCTGCACCCTACCCCCCAAAAATATAGCTGGTGTTTGGTGCCACTCTCAGCCACAGGTGTGCTTACTGGTGCATGCCCAGCACCACTTTAATGGTGGTGTTATCAATGGGCACACCTGAAGCAGGATCCAATAGATGAGGGGTGCTCCGTGGCAGTCCTCCTGAACATGGTACTGAGGTGATATAAATATGCCCAGTGTGACCCCAACAGCCAATGCAACAAATTTGGAAAAGAGGTTAAACCTGAGCAAGCCTTAATTCCTTCCGGCTGGGGTTTAGAAATTTATAGGTGGCCCATTAGAAGAGGGCCATTAAAAAAAC
>JAGPOW010000261.1:100767824-100799143 GCA_030014935.1 Caiman crocodilus | reverse complement strand
GTTTTTTTAATGGCCCTCTTCTAATGGGCCACCTATAAATTTCTAAACCCCAGCCGGAAGGAATTAAGGCTTGCTCAGGTTTAACCTCTTTTCCAAATTACCTTTTAGAAAGTTATCCAATTTTGAATAAAAGACCATATGTGATGCAGAATCTACCAGGTGAGCTGTTGCCCGGATTAAATTCCATGATTGTTATAATTTTCCCCCTCATTTCTCATCTGTATTGTGTAGCTTCATCTCCCAGCCATTCAGTATTCCTTTTTCTACTACGTTAAGGAATTCTCTGTTATCAGAAATGTCTTCCACATGTAGAAAATTGTAAACTCTTAATCTTCTAAATAGCACTTGCTATACCTGTTTTAAAGATGTTTTAAAGGTGCTGTGTCCTAAGTACTTTCTTTCCAGTGCTAATTAGTGCACAAAAGTTGAAGATTCCTAGGTCCCTAGGCCACTCATGCCCATTCTCTTTGGCATGTACAGGACTGTTAACATTGATATTGACTCTCTTCACCTTGTGCTTTGGGAGTATAGGGAGCTACATTATGGCTGCCTTTATGAATGTGGTCTATGAGACAGTGGAAGTGTCATCTTGTCGTGTCAAATTTAACTGAAGTAAAAACATGCGCATTTTCCAATGTTTTGAATATTGTTAGATATTTTTCAGAGCCCATCTATATTTGCTCCATGTATAAATAAGAGAAATCAGTCAATCTGATTTGTAAACAGGTCTATCAACAATCAACTATAGGTCTGCCAACAATTTTTTTAAAACAATAACAAGTTTTAGTTGGGAGAAAAAGCACCTGCAACTTTCTCTGTGACTTGTAAGATAATGATCTAAACTACTTATAATTTGTTTACGGCATGTTTTTAGATCTTGGTTTTGTAGCACATTTGAAGCTATAACAATGACTATCATATGTTTTATGCGATAACTTAGAGTGATAACTTTTATTGGACCAACTATGTAGTTGGAATAAAACTTTTGAATGTAAAACTTTTCTCATCAGATATTGCATTCTTTGTCTGAGACCTTCTTGAGAATATCTGGAATATGAAAGCTTATCTAACTGTATCCTAACTATATAGTTGGTCCAATAAAAGACATCATCCTAAGAAATCCCTACCTCTTACATAATCTCTGGACCATCACTACACTATACACTCTATACTACAGCATCACTCCTACATTATCATGTATTTAGATGTTTAGACTCAACAATGCAGAGCAAAATAAAATGCTGGTAAATTCCACAGCTCAGCTATCTCTTGAGTTCCTTACATACCGTCTATCTTATATACCTTAATACCTTCAACAGAGTTCTCAAGAGGAAAGGGAATTTTCTATGGGCCAGGTCATATATCCCTTTCATGTGCCTGTGTCCCTCTTATGTAACTGCATAATTGCAGTTTTTGGCACTTATGCGCTGTTTGAGATTCAGCATATCTACTCCTGCCCTATACTTCGCTACTGAGCATGCTCAGAAGGATTCAGTTTTGCCACATAGCTTCCCAGATAGAGTAGAAATACCCAGACATGAACACAATGCCATCCCAAAACTTTAGTCAAAGAAAAACCATAACCAATGGGTGCTTGGTGCTAGAAGAAGAGGAGGGGTTTCCCGCCTTTTCTCTCAACAGCCTAATGACTACAGCACTTGTTTGGGGATTAAGATACCCCATCAGCAAATACTTGAACCTCCAGGCCCCAGACTAGATATTGCAGCTAGGGCAGAAGTTGCACATAAATCAGTTAAAGTCACAGAAACTGCTTTAAAACTGTAACAGAACAGAAGTTCAGTGTACATAAACCAGTTTCAAAATGGCTAAAACTGGTTTAAGATAAACCTGGCTGAATGGTGGTATCAGACTTAACTGATTTGGGTCAAACCAGTTTATGAAACTTCTGTCCCAGACCCTTTCTGGTTTAAGATAATTCAGAGTCCGCCAGCATCAGCATCCCAGCATGCTTTCCAGCCCTGGGCTGGGCTGTGCTATCTGCTCCAGCAGGGAAGGATTGGCAGGGGGGAGGCAGGGACTGCCTTCTCTCCCCTCCCCCACCAACACCCCAGCAAAGCCCAGCTGATATCTGGGGCTAGGGAGAGGGGTTAAAACTTCCCCAAGTACAGAGCCACCCTGCTAAAAGCTTGCTACTGGCTGCAACTGTGGACTACAAATCCCAAATGCACCTGGAAGCAGGAAAAGAAATTGATGAGCAAACCTGCAGAGTTCTGCTTGTGTGAGTCTGGATTGCAAATCCCAGAGATCTCGGGGGAAGAGGAAGAAGAAACAAACACATGTCCCATGCCGGCTAGAGAGTTGTGCTGTAGTGCCCTTTGGCTCCTGGCCTGAGCCACTACAGGTATGTGGTTGTATTTCCTGAATCAAAAATGAATGTGTGTTCAGTTATTTCTCTGTTTAATTTCTTAGTCAGATGAGTCTAACCTGCAAAGATTGAATCAATTCAGCCTCAGGCTTTTAGATTGTCTGTATGTAGCCTGTCAGGGCATCCTCCACTTCTCCTATTGAAGCTGGCCCACTGAGCAGCCAAGAGGGAAAGATAGGTAGAGCCATGGAGTAGAGTAAGACAAAGGGAGAGTGGCATACTGAGATGGATGCTACCATCCATAAGCAGTCAGTCTGAATACAGTACACGATGTTCCAGGGGTTACTAGAGTATATGCCAGGGTCAAGCCAGGTATCAGTCCAAAGCCATCATCTTGACATTTGGCATGTAAAAGTTGCAAATAATTTAGCCTTAATGTGACCACTTTCACCTACCTTGGAGGGGCACATAAAACGATATAAATCAAACAACGCCTGAAAGCTTTGTTTCTAGGGGAAAGGGACTTCCCAAAGACTCATCGTGGGAAAATGAATAATCATATTGAAGTACAGTTCCCAACAGTTGAAGCAGAGAGAATTTGGTGAGCAGGCACTGAATTTTCCAAGTTCTACTTATATTCATTGACGTGCATTATACAATCACAGAGAGATTTTAAATGGGTCACCAATGTCATGAGCCAAATATTAATTCATTTATACCTCTACAACTCCATTGGCTTTGGTAGGGCTGCCTGGCAGTAAATGAAAAAGAGTTTGGTTTAATATTTGTCTCTAAATCAGTCCATTCTGTAGATCTGTTGAACAGCACTATATGATTCATGTTTAAGTTGAAAGCAAAGTATCTCACAGCAAGCAAGAAGGTTTTCCCCTTTGAGAAGTGAAGTTAATTCTGAAGAGAGAGAAAATTTACTGAGTTGTTTTTTCTGTGGTAGAGTCAATGAAATATTAAAGAACCGTGGGAACTTAAGGATGTTATATGACAACAATTTAATTCTTTTATAGCATTTTTTGAGTTTCCAGTGACCACTGTTGAGTCATCTAATCCATGCTTTGGCATTGTGGTATGTTTAACTTAATGCTTTCCAAACTACCCTATTCCTGATATCTAGGCCCAAATATTTCCATTAATGGCAGTTTTTAATTCTTCCCTGTACCAGATACAAATAGTCAACATGAATTGGGAAGACAGGACTTGTAGCAAGGAAGACAGAACTTTCTGTAAGAACCCATGTCAGCGATATGGATCAGACTTGGCCCTAGGTGCCAGTGCTTCCAACTCAGTGGACTGACAGTGACTCAAAGGAACTATGGGTTTGACTTTGTAATTTATTAACCCTCACAGGCATAACAAAGATGTATTTATTTTTATACTGCACTCATCTGCCTTAAAAACAAAAGCAAGAGGTCGCAGCCTCTAAATAAACTTTGGACAAGGAGTCATTGCAGGCGAGGACAAATAAGTTTAAAAAAAAATGATTGAGTGAAGAAGCAACAACCGTGGGAGAGATGATACATCAAGATAAGCATCTGAGATCCCCTGAGAAAACACATGCCTGAGAGAGAATCAGCCTTAAGAAAGAGAACAACAGCTGGCTGAGAACAAACAACAAGCAGAGCTGAGAGAAAATGTATTGGTGTGTGAGATGACAGAAATTTGCATTTACCCCACTGAACTGAAATGGATGAGGTAAATCTTTTCAAGGAAAAGAGTGTGTGTGGGAGCTTAAGCATAATAATAGCATTATGCAAAACATTCAGAAGGCTACTTTATCATCCACTTATGGTGGGTGGGGTAGGACACGAGTCTTCCAGTTGTTCTGGTTTCCTTCTTTTTCTATTTAAGGAATGCTTGGAAAGTTCATGTTTGGTGGAACAGTCTACTCTTGAGTGACATAGCTTGCTACTTAGTGAACTTACAAGATTTCTCTTTCTTTAAAAGGGAAAGACGATCAATTTGTAGTGCAGCACTCTACCGTACTCTGTTCTCGATAGTCAGGGGCTGTGACTCTCCATTACTGTTTGTCAGAAGGCCAGATTCTTGTATGGAAAACTATTAGTTACATTAAAAAATATATCTGCACAAGGCTGTTTTCAGTAGAGCTGGGAGCCATAGAAAGATCTGTCACTTCTGTAACAGATTTTTGCTACTGCTGCATCCAAATTTGCAGTTGAAACTGACAGAAAGGACTTTCATAAAGAAGGATAAACATGCATACAAACAAACAAACACACGTGTATATGTATACGGGGGTGTGTGTGTGTGTGTGTGTGGGCGTGCATGTGTAAAACTTTTTTCCTGATCAAACACATCGTTTAATGGCTGTGTGGGCTCAGAGCTCAAGTTAATGGAGATACAACTCCGGTTGTTAGAGAAGAAAATAGAATGCAGTACTGCTTCTATTGAAGTCACAGACTTTACCATATGAAGACAGGCAAAAAGGAATGCCCTTTGTTAACGGTTCGTCATTTAAATTCATTCTGTGTCTTTGTAAGCATGTGTGTTTTATGTCAACAATTTGCTGTCAAAACACCATTTAAAGTCTACAATAACTGTCTTTTGTTTTGCTTTTCTCTCTATCGTGTAAGATTTTATACTGGAATCAGGACTCATGGTAGAGGTGATATCTTTTATTAAACCAACTGGATTTTTGCAAAAAAAAAATTCTTTAATTACAAGCTTTCGGATACAAACACCCTTCTTCAGGCATAGGAGAAAAAATTGTAAAAAATCTCCTGGGTAAAAATGAAAGTTCATATTTTACAGGAGAGTTGAAGGTGTTTGGAACCCTTCATTTTGTATGCAGATTAGCCTCAGCTTTTATACTGGTTTCTCCTGTGCTCTTTCACTTATACCACTAGAAACAGTATCACAAGCGGACAGAACATTTCTCAAGTACCCATTCAAAGAGGCTATCATAGTAATTTCTTCTTGCTAAACTGGAAGTATTATAACAGGTCTAGAAAAATTTAAAATAATATGTATGTTTAACTTATAGTCTGGTATAAATATCATGTTCAGAATGGCAGATGGACTGTATTGAGCTTGGCCCCTGGGATTATAGGAAGTCAGGAAGGGACATCTTAAGGTCATCTAGTCCAGCACCCTGCGTAAGGCAGGATGATCTCTGAAGAAACCAACTCAGTCAAGAGTCTGTCTAACCAGCTCTTGAAGTTTTCCAGGGACGGAGATTCTACAAGTTCTCTAGATAATCTGTTCTGATACATAACTATTCTTATGTTCAAAGAGTTCTCTCTCTAACCTAAATTTCCTCTGTTGCAGTTTGAAGCCATTGCTTTTAGTCATGTCCTGTAGGGCCACAGAGAAAAGTCTGTCTCCATCCTCTTTATAATCACACTTCAGGTATTTGTAGACTGCTATCAAATTCTCCCCTCAGTCTTCTCTTCTTTCAGCCTTTCCTATTATCTTAGTACCTTAAAATCTTCAATTTTTTCATCCCCAATCCAGCACAGTCAGGTATTGTGCCCATTTTACAGATGCAGAACTGAGATACAGACACAATATGACCCAGATTTGTAAAAGTATTTAGCTTTGCTTCAGTCAGCATTGGAACACCCATCTGATACAAGCTTAAGTCTTACTGAAATTAAGCAGGTGATGGGGAAATTAGAGTACAGATAAAAACCTAGGTCTCTCCCTAGCTATTCTGAATTGGGTTTCTCTCATTCTGTGTTTGGCTTTGATCAGCATTTCCATCCTGGACCTGAGAAACTTTTCCAAAAAAGTTTTGTTGACATGAATACATTTCTGTGAAGTTTTGATTTCAATTAACTGTTCGTTTTTTTTGTCAGAAAATGTTTCATTAGAAATATTCAACTATCTCTGTCAACACATCATGTTCTGCCTATTTTGGAGCAAGACAGTAGGGATCCTCACCTGCTCTAGCAGCTTACCTGTTTCAGTGTAATTTTTACCTTTTTTCATTAATGACAGCTAAAGGTCATACAATAAAAGCTCATTTTGGCATCATGTTTATACCTAGTAGCAACCTCAGATTAAAGAGATTTTAAAAGAGGGTGCAGAATAGGAAAATAAATCAGCATTGGTGTCAGTTTGTTTTATTTCAATAATAGTCACCATGGAAACAAAGTCACTGACCTATTTCTTTTCGTACATATAAGTAAACACTAGGGTTTCCAATTTTCATACATACCATTTTTAGCACAAGCAATTTACTTTACAGAATGTCCATAAAGTGCTATTTTATTGGAACCTACATTTTCCCCCTAAAGGCTTATCTGTATTTATTTTTTCCCCAGTTTCCTTCACTGGGGATTTTATTTTCTTGCACAGAGACAATGAAAGCTTAGTGCCATCATTAAAAACACAGATAGCTTCTCTTTTCATTTTACCTATCTCTGCACATAGGTGGAGAGACTTCAGCACTGCCAGTGACTGTAAAGCTGCAATTTAGCAGCAATACATTCAGATTTGCTTCTACTACCACTTCTAAATTATCAGATACATTTCAGCTCATTTCATATGTTACCTTTTTAAAATTTTGGCTACCACTACTTTCCAAGAGGAAAATTTTCCTAATGGCATACTAGCTATGATAGAGTAGACACTTTGGTGTTTACAATGGAATAGATCTCCCCTCTTCCCTCTCTCCCTGCTGACACTCCCAACCCTATACATCTCCACAAACTGATTTATGTCAACCTGTTCAAAATCTATGGATATTTTCTTTGCTTATTTAAAACGCATTGCTCCTATTATTTCTCAGATGTGCTCACAAAGCAAAAAATATGCTTATAAATCCACTGAGAGAATGTTTTAAATATTCTTGTATATATACATAGCATATACATAAAAGACAAGGAAAGGCCATAATGCAAAACAGCATAAAACATCAGGCATTTCAAATTATTTGTATACTTCCTTCTAATATTTGGACATGCAATCACATACATACTTCCCTCCCCTCCCCTTCCCCTATATATGTGTGTATATGCATTTTTTATATAAAGAATCATGCACTCACCCAGTGAGGGTGAGAAAGATAGTATATGGAAATATTAAAAGAAATAGTGCTTACTGATTTTATGGTCTTTCTTGTTTGCTTGCTTTCTTCCTTCTTCATTTTTTGGTTTGTGTTCCTTTCCTCTATCAATAACAGTTAAGATTATTGCACACTTGATAAGAATTCTGGGCCAAATACTATGCTGAAGTTATAGGCTAAATGTGTTTATCTTTTAAAATGACTTCCATGGTATACTCCAAATATAAACAGGTGTAACTATGATCAGAATTGCCCCACTGAAACAAGTTGTCTTGGAGCTTAGATAGTTTGGAGACTCTGGAAACTGGGAACAAATCCAAGTCACATTAAAAAGAAAGTGCCTTTTGCTTTATTGCTCTGTGACAAATCTGTCTATTCTATCAGTCACATGCGTTTCAGGTTTAAGCTAATGGTCTATGAAAATTCCAGTAACTTTTGGACACAGATATCGGCATCATAGTCACTTTATGCATTTTGACACAGAGGGGAATTTGAGTGTTGTCTAAGATACAAGTGGTTATAAGAAGTATTACTTTTGGAGACAGGATTACGCCCAAATCATTTTGGCTGCTAGAATTTCCACAACATAATGGACTAATGTGGTTAAAATTTCCTAACTCCCATTGCCCAAATTTACTTAAACTGCCTAGGAAGCAACATTTTAAAGAAATCTTTAGTTAGTGCTTATGTTAGATTGCAGTTTCTCTCTAAAAGACATCCAACATCTCTGGACTAAGGCCATTGACCTTAAGAACAAATAAAACATGTTCTGTTCCTGATCTCTCTCTCTCTCTCAACAGACTGCAGTGTTACAAACCCCTCCTCCTTTCTCCCCTCCTCTATACTCCTATTCTAGTTTCCCACTGATGTACAGGCTGATGTGTAATCTTCCTTATTGGGTAACATTTGGCAAGTTTAACTGCTCCTGTCCAATAAAGGAAGTTTTCTGTAGTGACATCTGCCTATTATTTACAACAGCAGCCTGGGGAGTCTGAACACAGCAGCCAACAGCTTGTGGGATTAAACAGGAAGAACAAGTAAAAGCCTGATTCTGGGTTGCTAAGGACCCTCAACTTCTTTTCATCTTTGTGTGGGCTGAGGATTCTTAATTCCTCAAAAGACTGAGAACTAAAAGCAGAAGAAGTTTCTCCCTTTGAATATCTTTGTTTTCAACACAGAGCTGCCATCACTGCAATCACTGTGATTTTTATTTTTAATTATTTTTTTTAGGTATCGGTTAATATGTATATTTCCTGTGTTGCCCAGGACCCTTGGCCAGAGAAGGAAAGAGATATGGTTGCTCCAGAACATGAGGTTGTAGCCCTCATCTGGTAGGGCATACTACAGCTCTCATCTGGCATGGTGGCTACTCAGTGTCCCTTCTTTAGAGTGGAAGTTTGGCCCAAAAGTGACTAAAAATGAGGTCACCTTGCTCCCTTGGTATATTGGAAGTTAGTTTTGCTTCCTTCAGTAAAAAAAAAAAAAAAATACATCCCTATTAGCATACCATTTCCAGATTGGAAGGGAATGGCTATGTTAACTTAAAATGTTGCCATTTTTACATAATCATTCTTCTGTCTAAAACTGCCCTATAAAAGAATGGACACCATATTCCAACTTTCTACATGGAGAAGCCAAATTCTTTTTTTTACCTCATACCTCCAAACAAATGAGTCAGCTAAATTCTAACTGTACTATTTAATTTGCTTCCAGGTTGCATTTGCTAGACTGGCATTTAAAAAAGAAAAATGTTTTTTGAATTGCAACACTGGGCAAATCTTCTAATGGAGTCATCAATAAAATACATACCCAGAACTACCCGAATGTAATTTTTAAAGAGTTATTTTTCTAACTATACAGACACTACAAAACAATTGACAGAAATAATTTGAGAGAGAGAGAAAAAAAATCCATGTGCTAGGACTACGGAAACTTAATAACCATTCCCTTTCAGAAATACGATTTCCCTCTGGCTTTGGCCACCACCAAAAAAGCTAGTTGTGAAACACCCCAAGTAATGAAGATGCGCTTATACCAAAAACTCATAAAGCAATGTGCTTCATCTCTCTGACAGTTTGTAAAACAGCTCATCCAAGTTAACCTTCCCAGTGGCCTCAAAAGACAAAGAAGGGTCAATCACATAAAGAAACTAGATTTTACAAATCCAGGTGAATGGTACTAAATTTCCATTAATTTTCTCCCCTCCTCATAATAACAGAGCTTATATTTTTCTCCCTTGCATGAGGCCACCTCAAACCTGGATACCTGCCATTAGATTCCTCAATCCAGCTTTTGATGCCAATATGAAAATACCCTCATTTTCAATGGTGCCGAATACCTGAAGCTGTCATTGACTTCAGTGGAACTGAAAACAATGCCCTGTACTTTTGTAAATTAGGTCACTTTTATTTAGGAAGCTAAATATAAGTCCAAAGCTTAACTGTAGGTGCGTAATTGAAAAAAATTGATCTTACATCTGGTTTCACAGACCTTATTGTTTACATAGTTTCGGTACTGAATTCACTATGCGATTTTTCTAAATGATTGAGCTGATGAATTTCCAAATGTAAATTCAGTTGCATTAGTATCAATAAGTCTTCTGCTAGTAAAACTTATTTGTATCTCCCTTACAATACTGAGTTATATTCTCATGAGCTGTATCGGTATGAATAAATTTATACAACATAACTATATCTACATTCGAAGAGTAGCATTCCTTTGTATGTAACAGGATAGTTATAATGGTACCACTTTTTGTATACAGACAAGAAGAAACTTCCTTTGAAAACTTTCAAAGTTCAGTTTCAATGTACATCTTTCACTATCACTAGATGGTGCTGTGGTGAAGTTCTACCTTGCTTTCAGGAGAATGTGACTTCTGTGATCTGCAATTATTTCATTTGTGATGTAACATATATTATTAGAACAATGTGGGTTGTGTTTGGTATTTATTTTATTAAGGGAATGTGTATACTGAGTGTAGCTAAAATAAAGATGATTATCAGTGTCATCTGAGAGTGAAAGAAAGCCATTATAAACTGAAAACAGTCTACACTAAGGTAATGGCTACTTCCTGACAAGGATGGCCACTTTTTGACAATTTAGCAATGCACCTCCAAGGCCCTACCCACCCACATACTTTCTCTCTCCATACTACTCTCCTACAATGTTCATGGGGACTGTGTAACAGCTAGTTAAAATGGCAGTTGATGGCCAGAAAGAGCATACAGAAGAATTCAGGAAGTGAGAGACAAAGTGTAAAGAAAAATGGGGAAGCTTCTAAAAAGCTGAGAACTAGAACAACATGGACTATTTTCTCCTGAATTGTCTTTGGGGAATTAAGAATTTATCTTTTTTTAAGGTTTAACATCTAACATTTTTAGAATTATTTGTACCAAGCACAATATCTATATATGATCTGTGTGTTTCATTAGAAACCTTGATCAAGAATTTTAGCAATGATCTTTTCTTTTTTTTCCTCCCCTCTGTTCTCTAGCTAGTAAAGTTCAACTGTAAGGAGCAGTATTTCTTGTTGGCATTTCATTTTACTAATAGAGGGTATGTGTGCACTAGCATTAAGTCCTACACGTAAGAAAATGGAGTACTAACTGGTGACAGTAGGTTGTAAAATGGCAGATGACTCACAAAGCAACCCTTCCTGGCAATTTGATCATAGTTTTTCCTAACTGCTGAAAAATCAAGAACTGAACTAATAGCTAACCCTGGGTCTCCCAAGTTGCTACTAAAATTAACTAATGCATTAACTTATAAATTATAAAGGCCATCATTTTTTTAAATGATTCCAAGCTGTTTACTTACTTTCAAGTATAATTATATAAAGAATGTTAATTGTTGGTGTTTTTAGATAATATCTCCCTATAGAAATACTCTCAAACCATACCTAATACAGAAGACCTTAGAGACTCCAGAAGAAAAAGAAATTGATAAAAACTAATTAAAATGATTAAATATAATGTTTACCAGGCAAAAGCAATTTGGATGAGCAGGCAGCATGTTATCCTCAATTATTTCAAAGAAAACACATCAGGTAGTCATTGTTCAGTATCATAGTTTTCTACCTCTGAAACCAAAGGTTTATTTCATTCTTCTCTGGGTATATTTAATAATCTGGTCCCAGAAAGTGCTTTAAATACAAGTCAATGGTTTGCATATGTTATTTCTAGGATCCATTCACATATATATGACTCTTATTTATTTTAAGAGCCTGTTCAAAGAGGAAGGATTTGTATGTATATCAGACCAAAGCATAAAACATGAAGCATTCAGAGAGTTTTCATTGTTGTTGTTGCTGTTGTTACTGTTGCATGTCTTGACAAGAAAAGCCTAACAAATTGTTCATTGTATACTATTTATTAGTAAGGATGACAGGAAAAGCCTAAGGGTTTTGAAGGAAAGGGCTGTGACATGTGCAAGACGTAAAATATTGGCCAAAGAAAATAAAACTGCTTTTTCTGTTAAAAATGAGTGTATTTTTATACAAATTAATCCGTAACGCTTATTTCCTGCCCCCATTTGTGCTTGTCCAAATGGACAAAATAAACATCTCACACCAATGCTGTGGGGTTACAGTTACACACTTTTAATCTTACCCGCATGGCACTGCATCAGTATGTGATTGTGAGCAGGGATTTCCTAAAACCGATTATCAAAGGGAAAAACTTCAACTTAGAGCTTCCCACAGGCATTTTTCTCATGTGCCATGACTTGATGGTAGTTAGTTCAAAAAACATATAACCTGTGGACAACTCGATTCTTAATTACAGTTGAAATTGGTCTCCTTACACTTTTATTCACCAGATGGCTCTGTCTTGGGATAGAAACACAATCTCCAGGAGCACCCCAAATCCTGTTCTTGGATAACACACATACTCCTGGATACTAGGTCCTTCATGGCAACAAAAAACCCCACAAAACACAACCTGAAACTAATTACTAGCAAGTCTTCTCTCAAAGTGGGGTTTTCAGGCATCAGCCCCTCCCCCTTTGCTTCGTGGAACAACTTATCACGGCCTCTTTCTAATCCGGCCAGCTGCCAGCAACCCAATAAAAAAAATAAGTCTCTGATTAGAGTTGGTCTACCTGGTTCTGAAGATCAACAGCGCAATCTGTAGCTGCGGTTTTTCCCAGTCACTCTCCGGTTCCTCTCATGCTTCTGCACAAAACTCTACTCTGTTTCTCCCATCTTGGTGTCCCAAGATCTCTCTGTCCTCCTTCCGGGAGTGGTCTTCATGTACTCCTCAGCTTTTTAAAGTTGATCCATTTCAATTACTAATTTTCAAGTCTCCACGTGCGGCAGACGTTCCCAGCACCAGTGGATGATGTCATCCTCTCTGGCATCTTGCTGCTGCTTGGGTAAGTTTCTTTTTCTTTAACTGCTTGCAGTAACAGGGCCACAGGCTCCCTGTTACAGTGATGAACTTGTCATGGCTTTATAAATGACTAGCATCATGTATTGGCATTTTAATTATGCCAGGCTGCCTCCCTGCTTCTAAGTCATTGATTCTTAACTAGGGTGCTAGCACTATGAGATCTTTTTAAGTGTGCTAGTCAATATTAGCACTGTTAGGTGTTCAAATACCTACATATGATCCACAAGATATTCCCCGAGATTTCAGAGAGGAATCCATAGTGTTAAAAACATTCTGACCTGTTGTGGTTTTTCTGAGTTCTTTTCAACAAAAGAATTGCTCTCTTATTTTTCCATAGTTAAGGAAGAGGTGAAAAATAAGAGCTGACATTTTTCTGAGGGGTGTGTTGAATCTAACAAAGGATGCCTTGAGTCTACAAATGTTGAGAACCACAAACTTAGCTTATTGATGTAGGGCAGACCCTTGAAAATTTGAATCATTCAACAAGCTTGAGGATGGAGAGCAACCTTCACAAAGAATCTATTGCATTCAAAGGCTTATTTAACTTTATCCCAACTACATAGTTAGTGCAATAAAAAAATATCATGCCTAATTCTTGTGGCTGCCTCTCATCCTCTAAGGGGAAGAGAACACAGGAGAACAGTGTTCCATACCACACTAGTATTATAGGGTCTTTTTCATACTGGGAAAGTTTCCCCAGTTCCCAGGAGATGGCATTTATCTTTTAGAAAATATCTATTGTCTTCCCAAAGGAGCATGGAGGTGTAAGAGAAATTCTTGAATTCACTACTGAATTTCATGACTTTCACTTGAAAACTGAGTGTCACTTAGCAAAACCCTTGGGATTGTCTGAACAGTTCAGCAGGAAGAGGGTGAAAAAGCCCCACCCAGCAGCAGCAATTTCTTCATAGCATAGCACATGTAAGAATTTATCATAATGCTCTAGTCTTTTATTTTTCTATTCATAGATTCATAGATTTATTTTTCTATGTTGCCACTTACCATCATTACAATGATTTTTAGCTACTAAAAGCATCACTTCTGGCAACCAAAAGCCATCATGCAGTGTTTTCTACAACAAAAACTATCTATTATTTGTTTTGCTACATTCATAGCAGTTTCCCCATCAAGCTTGCCTCTCACAGCTCCCCGATCTCTCTTCTCTGTTGGATCTAGATCAGACACCTAGAAGGTCAGACTGACTTTCAAACTTTCTTGTGGCTTGGCAGGTGCAGAGATGTATAACAGAAATAAGATTTAAAAATTCTCTCTCATGGGCCTACTAAATGTTAAATTCTCCAAGTACCCCTCCCCCCACCATTCTAGTCAAGTCTTCTGGAATGTATGGTATGAACACTAGAGCCAAACTTATCAGGAGAGAAGGTCTGTTATTAGTTATTGGTATTTATTTAGACTTACATATACAAATCTAGGCTCCTAAAGTTAGTCTCCTAAATCTATATTTAAGCATGTTACTGAGAAGAGTTGTTTTTCAAGGCACCTGCAACTTCTATTACATAGGCTGTGATTGCCACAAATTTCTTTTAATACCCCAGATTTTGGAAACAATCTCTGAGGCAATGAAAGTGTATCTGATACTGGCACTGTCAGCTGAACAGCAACATGTAGGCTTTTTTAGTAAATGTGAACAGATATGTCACAATTCATGAGAAACTGTTTTCAGATTACATTAAAACAACTCCCAAAACAACCTTGCTGAAATGGAGCAGTGTAGATACCAGTGGAAATGAATGAAAGAAACACAATCCAATCAACAACAATCTCCTTACCACACACTGGCAGCCAGGAAACCTGTCATCTTGTAATTATTGCAAGGAGCTACAGACAGAAAGGTGGGGGAGGAGAGGAAGGCGGGGGAAGAGCTAGTAGCGCAGCTTTAGCAACTCCCACATTCATTACCATATTTTGGAACTGAAAAATTAGCTCCACATTTATACTGAATGTAGGACATAGACATATTCTTGATTCCCAGGTCTAGTCTTTTGCTATCACTGATGAGAATGCAAGAATATTCACCTCCAGGGCTAGGGACAGACATTCAAAACCTGAGCCTGAATTGATTCAATCTTTGCAGGTTAGTCTCCTCTGGCTAAGTTAAATCAATTTGTAACTGCACAAACATCCCAGAAATGCAGGCACATGCCTACAGTGGCTCAGGCTAGAAGCTGGGGAGTGCTAGAACAACTCTCCCTTTGCTTCTACAGTGCTGAGCTGAGCCAGGCCCAAGCAGGACACTCTGATTAGGGAGGCCCCCTTCCCTCCCCCACTCTGGCGAACCCAGCAGGGAATTGATAACACAGTGTTTATCACCCCTAACTCAGTGTTTATCATCCCATTAAGAAAACAACAGAAGAGCATTACCAGCTACCTGTTGATTCTGCCTTTGTCCTGCCTACCATAGCACATGCTGGACTGTAGCCAGCATGTGGTCTGCTAGCTAATGCTGAGAGGTATCTATGTAAGGCAGAGGGGACAGGGGATCCCTGCCTAGTAGGGAGTGGGGAGGGGAGGTGGGGAGCAGGGGATAGCCAGACAGATGCCTGCAGTCTCTTTCAGAGCTCCAGCGAGGGAGAGGGGGGGAGGGGCCCAGTCTTCTGTGGAGCAGAGCCCCGCCCAACCCAGCGAGCATGCTGGGATGCTGCGGGAGTTTGGTTCAACTTAAACCAGGAAGGGGTCTGGGACAGACATTGCATAAACTGGTTTCATCCAAATCAGTTAAGTCCAATACTACATTCAACCAATTTATCTCAAACCGGTTTCAGCCATTTTCAAACTGATTTATGTGCACTGAACATCTGTTGTGTTACAGGTTTAAACCGGTTTCTGATCACTTAAACTGTTTTGTGTAATGTCTGTCCCTAGCCCATATCTCCTTTTATCTTGTTTATCCTGTACTGTATGAAAAGAACAACTTTTAGCTAAAACACACTTAGCATAACTCAACTAGGAGACTTCTGCTAGGCACACATCTGCTAGACCTGCTGCCTTTGGAGGTTTCCAACTAAATATGAGTAAAAAATCTAGAGTCTGAATTACAAAAAAAAAAGGAATGCAACTGTTGGCACATTGTTTGGCAATCTGTTTTACTGCCACTGTAATTTGGAAACAGACAGTCCATGCTTCAAGAATCATAACATAGCTGCTCACGTACTGGATTCCTAGAATTGAGCATGCAGTACCTGTAAAAGACTACTGACTGGACATGTGTTTTGCCTACCTAATTTATGTAAAGAGTAGGCCTTAAATGGAAAGAATGCACAGAGACCCTATTCATCCACCAGATGGGGCTAATTGGTTGCCGGCTTATGTCTGGTCACCAGTTGTCAGATACAACATGGCCACTCAAAGACACAACAATAAATCTGAAGGCCACTTGACAGTGTGCTTCCCAGGCTGAACTTTTAGCTTGCCCTTTTTCCATTATGTTTAATTCAATGGAGGTGTTGCAGGCTGCAGACATAGGGGTTAGTAAAGGATGAAGATGATCCCATACCAGCTCCCCTTAAATAAAAACAAGTAAAACAGCTGGTAACAGGTAAATAGTGTATTTCTAAAGTTCCTGGGGGATGGCTGAAATGCAGTTATCTTGATTTAAAAGAGATCCCTGGATTCCTCACAATCCGCTGTTGCTCCCTCTGCCAAATATTACATGCAATGCTTCAAGAAACAAAAGGTTAAAATTGGCAGGGATCCACAGGAAATAGGAGTGTAAGGGTGAATGTGTATTTTGAAATGAGGATGATACAGTTCCCATTCCAGGTTGCAAAACAAACCCCAAACCCAGACCATGTCAGTTTAATGATTTATACTCACATCTTTAAAAAGCATCTATTTGATTCCTCACAGTGGCTTTCCATATCTATATCTATATCTATATGCAAAGCTCAGCTGCCTGCTTATATCTCATGCTGCTACGAATGGGCTCCTTGAGATTCTTTCTAACACAGAGCCAGATTGTGGTTGCACATGAGCAGGTGCATAATAGAGATGAGAGGAAAAAAGTGCAGGGAGCTTTTGTCACTTTGTGTGCCTTTTCAATGAAAGGGGCAGCTACAAGCTCAGTCCTTGCAATCCCAGAGCACAAGGATATGGGAGAGTCGTAATACTGACTGCATGAGTTGAATCTAGTGAGGTGGGAACACAGCTCTATCACTTCCCTTCTATGCTGAGGGTTGGGTTATTGCTGATTTGGAGAAGTTCATGCTGTATCCTCAGAAAGGGTGAACAGTAGTTGTACCCATTCTGATGTCTATTACTCCAGTGCTCTAAGAAAATAAAAATGCTTTCACAACCTGTCACTCTGGCCAGTCCTCATTACTTTAGCCCTTTGACGCAGGTGACCCAATTCTGTATTACTAAATTCAACATAGCCAACATTTTCCAAACTGGCCATATGATTCTTTTTCACTGGAATATGTGTGTTCACTGAACACCACCAACTCCACTTGATGACAATGGAAGCTGTCAGGGCTCAACTGCTCAAAAAATCTGACTTACTCAGAAACTAGGCACTCAAAACCTGAGAGACTTAGAATCAGTGACTGCTCTTGAAAACATAACTGCAGGAGTTTTGCCTCTGATTACAGTGGAAGCAGGAACAAATAGAGATCAGGAATAATATAGGAAGGAACATGAAAGGAAAAAAGGAGAAGTTGAGATCAAAGATACAGATAGGGCTGAAATTATTCAAATTTAAATGTGACGTAAGTACTGACATCCTAAACTGTACCTATATTGACTTAAAATGGAAAGTCTAATTTTTTTTTTGAAGATTAAAGGTGATTTTCATTTTTTCAGTTTATGAAAAACAAAAATTATACATAATGTTTGATCAGGCATCAGAGTGAAATGTTCATCTGTCTCATCACTTTCCAGGTTTCATTCTGGCACATATTCTGTAAACTCTCGAGCTAAGATATAAAGGGGCAGATCTTCAGCTGGTGTAGACTTTCATAGTTCTAGTGAAGTCAATGAAGTTACTCCATTTCATACCAGCTAAAGATCTGACTCAAAAAGTCAAATGGAATATTCCACAGTGTATGTATTTTATATTAGTGCCAATATTCAAAATACACATTTTTACCTCTGTGCTTTGTGAGATTTCAAAATTACGTAGAGTTTCCAAAATCCTGAAATGCTGATCTTTCACTTTAAAACCCTGGTTTGAAACTTTCCTTTGCTGCTTCTCAAGCGGTGCTTAGCACATTGTAGAATTGGACTCATGGCGTTAACATTACAGTTTCAGTGATTGCCCTTGTATCCATTTCAAATATCCCCTAAAGGTTTTGTTACATTTTGGAGCCAGAATTAATACTGAAAATGCTTTCTGCTCTAGAGATACCTACGTGGAGACCATTTTCATTTCTCCTTTTCTTGTGCAACTGTTAACCCATTTCCATAGTAATGTTAAAAAGGATTGGTAAAAGCAGAAATGAAAACAATCTCAAAAGAGACATTTCAGTTGTTAAAATTAAGAGGGTATTATACTTAACTTTGGCTGTGGTAAACAGCAACAGCCATCCTCAGGGGTAGAACACTGGGTAGATAATGAATAAGACACTCACCGGCGGAGAATAGTCTTCATTGGTTTGTCACCAAGAGACTACTTGGAGTCTATTCAGAGTGAGAACTTGCCAAACATGAGCTGATTGGAAAAGCTAGTTTGAACAAAAGATTTATTAAGCAAATGTTAAGAACTAAACAGGTAAAAGTTAAAATTCTCCCTTGGATCAGACACCTGCACCTTAGACTTGAGATTCTTTTTATAGGTACATAACAAACTTAATGTCTTGATTACCAAAACAGAACTTTCTCATTAGGTGGGTTGGTTGCAATCTGAAGAGGAATGAGAGGGGGAAAAAAGAAATTTGAAACTCAGCTGTTAAGTTTTTTTTATTGGATAAATGTTTACACTACTGCATGATCATATTTATTTTTCTTTTGAACCTTTGAGTCTCCTTAATGCTTCACTGAGACAATTAATTCTCTTTGGAAAACATGACATGGGTAATTAAACAGGTGAGAGAAACTAGTTTATTCAACTGTCTAGAGATTCAAAGATCCAATTGCTTTTAAAAGAATAAATCACATTCATTGACACCCTGTGAATCAGGGATTCTCTGAAACTATAAACATAAATTCTATAGAAAATTCTGTGGAAAATGCAATTTAAAACTGAAAGAGTCTTCATGGGTCACTGAGTCAAGTCTCCTGCTATCCCAGATAACCACCCTTTTGTAAAGTAAATGAATCAAGCTCCATTTTAAAACGGGGGGGGCGGGGTTTGCCCTCACTATTCCCACTAGGAGGCTGTTCTACAACCACACTCTTTCTTCTAATTTCCTGAATTTATTCATAGCCATTTCATACTAGTTCCTGTGCCAAGACTGTTTTTTTCAGCTTAAATAGCTCCACTCACTTTATTTATACAGAGTAGTCATATCCCCTTCTCAAACTTCATTTTGGAAGGCTGAACAGGATTGGATCTTCTAGTACAGGTCTACACTGCCTCAGTGGGCAGCCCAGGAGTGTGGCAAAGAAGTATGCCCTGCATGCCTATTTCTATTCAAACTTGCTAAAGCCCAGAAGTTAGGCCATGTGGATAGTTTGATGTACACCTGAGCACATCCAGAGCCGAATTCAGGATCTCTATCTGAGGTGTGTTTTTTGAAATACTCTGTAGACCATGCTAATACGCTACACTGGCTCAATTTATTGGTGATGGCTCCAGGCTGGCCACGAAAACAATGTTGACATGCCCCTAGTCTCCCCTCCTACGTTAATCTCTCTATTCTTTTGATCACACTAGTACTTCTTCTCCATTCCATTGAGTTTATTTTTCTTGAACATGGGTGAGAAGAATTGTATACAGTTTTTCAGATGGGGTTTTATCAGTGCCTTGTACTATGCAGTGCCTCCCAACAGACCAACATTGCAAAACTTTCATCATAACAACAGTTCTACAGACATCTGTTGCTCTTCCCCATCTTACCATGCGTCTGTCTTCCTTTTCTAGTAACTGGAAGAATTCCATAGAAAAATGACCTGAGCCTCCATTTCTTTGATGAGCATCATCCTTAGCTAGCCATAGTCATCGTCAATAACTTTACAAATAAAATGAAATCCTTAAAAACTATTTAGTTTTACTTGGCTCATGCTTTTAGGAGAGGTCAGCTTTGAGCTAACACTGGTATATAACCTTTTCCTACTTCACTTCCCTCAAAGAGCATTTATAGACGTTATATTTTTCACATGACAAGGCCCTTGAAAAAGCTCTACAGCTGTAACATAACAAACGTTCACAGCTGCAGTGCACTTTTAAAAAGGTCACTCAAGCAAATAAAAATTAACCCTTATCTGATGAAGTATCAGACGGATGCTCAAAGGCAGAGTGCCTTAGGAACCTGTGTACGGGTTCCCAGTGAGGTTACTTTGGGGTGACTCCCCCCACATCCCACGTGGCTTTGTGGGGCTGACAGAGAGGAGACAGAAATCTCTGTCTCTTCCCTATGCAGCAGGGGAGTGAAGGGGGGTGGGGTGGGGAAAGGAGCCCCCTCTGCTGCACATGCCCCCCCAGCTACTGCTGCTGAAGTCTTGCGGAGACCTGGGACGCTGCATCCCCTGCATGAGCAGCTTGACAGCAGCAGGCTCATGGTTGCTGCACCTAGACCTGGGGGCGGGGGGCGGGGAGCAGGGGGAGCTGGGTCAGGCCTGCACAACAGGGGAGCTCTGTTCCTTCCCCCACCTGAGGCACTTGACACAGCAGCCTCATGGCTGCTACATCTGGAGCTGAGGAAGTGGGGGAGGGAAATGGAGGCGCCCACCTTGTGCGTCTGGCCTGGCTACTCCTGCTGGGGTCTTGGGGGGAGCTGGGCTGGGCCTGCAAGGTTGGAGTCTCTGTTTCTCTCCCTGGCCCAGTTCTGGATGTGGCAGCCTCTGCTGCTGTCAAGAGACTCACACCGGGGGTAGAGGGTGGGAAGGAAGCCTGCCCCATCTCCCTGCTGCACAGGCCTGGCCCAGCTCCAGCCAAGATCTCAGGAGGGGTAGCTGGGGGAGGCACATGTGGCAGGGATGCCTCCTTTTCACCCATCTTCAACCCCCTGCATGATTGTCTTGACAGTGGCAGCCTCACAGCTGCCAAGCCTAGAAGTGGGAGGGAAACAGAGTCCCCCTGCCTCAGGTACCTGCCCAACTCCACCAGTACCCTAGCAGGGCTAGTTAGAGGGGGGCTGCATGACAGGGGTACTCCATCCCTCCCTTCTGCCCCCCAGCTGCTGACAGTTGCTGGCTGGCAGACGGAGGGCAGGGCTGGGAGAGGGGTGGTCCAGCAGCCCCCTAGGAGGCTGCTGAATGCCCCCATCTGCTGCCCAAAGCCAATGTAGACAAGCTCTGCCCCCACCACTCAGCAGGAGAATGCCTGTTGGGCTCAATGGCAGACAAGGTTGTTTGGCTGAATCTGATATCTTTATTAGACCAACTGAAATCATTGGAAAAACATTTTTAGCTCATTGTTTGGCTCGATGGTGCTCTAACTCATGGGACTTTGTGCAGAGCACCTTCCCAACAGGCTGCCTGCACATGTGTACATGCCTTAATAGTTAGGAAAATTTGGATTTTGAACTCCCATAAGCAGGGCTGTTTGCATTTAGGTTTGGCTCAACACGCCATTTGAAGTTTAAACCCAGAACTGCAACTCAGATCTGGCCTTTTAATAAGCACCAGTCTGTTTAAACCTGTAGACAGTTTCTATTTTTCTAGAGATATTTGTCTTATATGGATTGACATGGAACGTTAGGCTGAAGACATTTTGGGGAGCCTGGGGCTAAATTACCTTTGGTACCAAAAAGGATATATTTTTTGAAGTATTTTAATGCCTTTCATTGGTTGTTTGATTCTGCCTGTGGGATTTTGTAAGGGCAAGAAGAACATTGTCTGTAGTTGGAAAATTGTAGTTCAGGAATGAGTTGTTTTTCTGTAAAATTCAAACTACAGATGTGACATTGACTTATATCTAGTTCTGCCTTGCATTCAGAACAATACAGTGTGTGCGTTTGTGCATACACATAATATATAAATGTTTATATGCACACAAAATGCTACACCAAAAAATAGCTTTATTCATGGCAAGGGGAAGCTGGGAGTGATAACAGAGCAGTATCCACCTGTGATGAACAGAGCAAATGTGTGAGAACACTGTGAAGGAAAAAAGTTTTTCACTTCTAAAAGTGGCATTTCTAAGAGCATTCTTTGCTTTTTATGACAATAACCTCTTATTGGAAACCACAGATCATGTACATGGTTTAATTGCACTATTATATGTTTTATTTTGTTATTCTTCTGTTTATAAGCTGTAAAGAAATGTTATTGATTGACCATTTCTGTAAAGTTACTTTAGACTCTATTATTTGTGGAATGTTCCTACTATGCTTCTTGTTCCAGGGTCAGCCAGTACACAGCTTTACAATTATCTTATTTAGGGAAAAAAGGGTTTCCCAGAACTCTTTTATAAAAACTGTTACATAACTGTTAAACCTTTTCAGAAATACATGTTCATCTCAATCCCCCTCACATCTGAAGTTGTGGTTGAAAGTAAAATATTCTCTTTATAACCTGTATTTTTGGTTTAGTGTCCTGAGTAAGTGTGATTCTGAAATTCTCCTTTGTGCTTGTTCTAGAAGCCATCTGATTTTGTCTTCTTTTAAAATGTAAGTACTTTCTGATCTCTTTCTCTCGATCATGATTGTGTGTGTGTGTCTGTTCAGAAATGCACATACTTTGAATGAATCTGAACAACATTAGCAAATGAGGGTATGTTTCTCTTTTTCCAGAAATTTAGAATTAATCCCAGAAGTCATATATGACAACTACTTTTTAATAATGAAGGATGATTTAGATTTTTTTTTGCTACCGTAGCCTTCAACCAAATAAGGCAGTATGTGCTTAGGATGAAATTTTCAAGGACATAACCATGTGTCATTTTCTAGCTATGTAGTTAATTTATCTGCTTCCAAAAATGCCCACACAAATGTAGATCTGTAAAATGTATGTGTGTTCTAAAAAGAGGCTCTTTAATTATCTGAAGCAATACTCCTAAAATCAATGGCCTGGTTTTAATTGTGCTTTCATACTAAAATTGACCAGTGCTTATTAACATACCCATATTGTACCTCTGAAAGTCTTGTATAATTCCTTGCATCTTTGAAATTACTTCACTAATTTGGTAATTTTAGCAATAGGACTGATTCACCAAAATAACTGAGACTGTAGACAAGCATACATTTTAGTTGCCTCAAAGAGTGGGGGACCTGTGGTTGGACCAGGCAGCAAGTAGCAGTTATTTGGCTTTAACTGTTACATCTGTCTAATCCACTAGTGATACAGGTTAGCTAAATCGTCCATAATTTCAACCCTGAATGAAGCAGGGTTAAAAATGGAGTGGCTTTGTTACATGTGTATCATTCCAGAATCATGCAAATGTAAAAGTTCCATCAAATCAGCTGATATCAGTATCCTTTGATACTGATACAATGTTGTAACTTACTTCATGCTAAGGCAATTAAGGTGCCCTTCAGAAAATCCCCAGCTCCTAGCTTTCACTCCTTTCTTGACTACAAAAAAATAATAGAGCCATTGGTCTGTAGCAAAGAACTCAGGAGGAACACAATGGGTCAGAACATTTTTGATACTGTGGTTTCCTGTTTAAAATCTCTGGATATATCTTGTGAATTGTGTAGATGTTTAAATACATAACAGTAGTAAAATTGTATGAAAATCCATGGTACTTTTAAAAGTATCTCTCAGCGCTCCAGAATGCTGTGGCACCCTTGTTGAGAATCATTGCCATAAGGCATGTGTTCAGCTTCAGAAGAACTTAAGAGGGTGCCTAAAATTATGAATTTGCTTATCTGCTTTGCAGAAATTCGCTGCAAGTTTGAGCCACTATTTACCATTTTTCCTAACCTATTAATATCACAGCTGGTGAAGAAAACACATCACTACAGAAATTGCTTGTGGACAATGCTGCAGTAAAAATTGTCAAGTATATTTTATGGCTGAGTTTCTTTTCTCCAAGCAATCTGAGTAAGGGATGAGAAATTCAACACACATTCTGTTTTCAGTATTTTGCATTTCCAAAATTGTTAGAGAAATACTGATTCTATTGATCTTCAGGTTTCCTTGTAGTTGTCTAAAAATTAAGTCTGTGATATTTATCTCTCTAGGAAAATGTGTGTGTTGGCTTTTGAATGTTATTTGACAGTATAAATATTTATATACAAATAGAGCTGACCAACTTACTAACTGTGGATTGCATTATTCCAAGAATAATCAATGTTCTGCCAGAACTCCAGGGTCCCAAAAGCTATTTCTAAAGAACATTATGTCAAGAAAAATCCTGGGTGTGGTTTCTGGGGCATTTATCCTAATATCAAACTGAGATAAATAGCTATTATAGAAAAATGTTTTACAGGCATAGGTATTAAATAGAGTTCTTTTAAAACTTTAACTATGCACTATCATAGCTTTCATATGATAGCTTAAAACTTTAACTATGACACTATAATAGCTTTCATATCATAGCTTTCATCACTATCATAGGGACCACCAAAAGAGAGAGAGGGCATACCATTGCCCTAAGGTATGGAACTTGGGCAGAGATTATAGGTGCATCTACATCATGGTAGCAGAGAGCTCAATCACTACGCCAAATATATAAGCCCTGACCATCTGCTCCCGCACTGTGCAGGTGAACTGGAGAAATGAGGCACCGAAAAGCCTGAGAGATTGTTGCTCTTGAACACATGAGAAATCTAGGCCATGAGTACACTACCATGGACATCCTCTGGGCAGTCTTACCACCTTATTTCTGGGACTCACAAGCACAGAGTGAAAGTAGGTATCCAGGGCTTATTCTCTCAGTGATGCAGTTCAGCTCTCTGCTTCTACAGTATAGACATGACACCATCAGACACAATCCCTCCCATGCTCGCTTAGTACACTGACAAAGCACAAAGAAGGCATCATTCCTAATGAGCAGGCAGTGTTGGGAGAAGATTGGGCCATACTCCTGTCTTCTGCTTAAGTCTTTCATGTACACAGAGGGGATAAAGAGGGGCTGCGATAGGCAAGATCCACGTGACATCTGCAAGGCTTGGGCTGTGGTACTGGGGAGGAAGGAGCTGCAGATAGTGCCCCCTAGTGGAGGGGGGGCAGTACAAGTAGAAGGGCAGCCTCCTGCTAATTAACATCAATGAATTAATTAACATCAAAGGCGTGGCAGGAAAGATGAGGCGGGCGGTTGCCCAAGGACAGGTGCATGGGCCACACAGAGGGTGCCGACTTGTCACAATAAGCAACGAAATGCATTTTAGCGTGCAGAGATCCACAGAAGGCGTTTTAGTTAAAAAGTGCACTGCAGCCATTTTCTCTGTGCTGATGTGTATTTCATTACTTTCTACAACTGCAAGCAATGCAGTGCTGCGCATGTCGGCTTGTGTGCGGATCACACTTGATTAATCAAGTCTACTCCAACGACCCGGATCTCTGGTGTGTCTGGGCATGAAAATGTATGTGTATAAACACCCCATGCTCTTTAATTAATGTGCATTAAAACAGGCTAATACACATTTTCTTAGTACCTCACAATGGAGGTACCAGATTTAATGCATATTAACTGAAAAATGTTAATGTTAAATGCACATATAGATTCACACCTGCAGGAAAAGATAATTCAAGGTTTGATCTCCAGCTCTTGTAGATCATATGACTAGAAAGGGATATAATCTGTTTTTAAACTTACTTGTGCTATGTTTTTGTTATTCCTTTTAAAACTGACAAATCAATCAGTGTTCCAAATCCATGAAAAGCTGTTCTTTGGAACAAACACAGTTCTACCTATTGCAACCACTCCCCACCAGTTGTTGAATGGCCCCTTGGCAGCAGAATCGATTAGCGCTTTAATATCCTCCACACTTTAAAACAGTTTTATCTTAGTTAGAGTTATTATTGTTCACTGCATTACTGATTTTTCCTCTGAGCATATAATCTATAAAACTTGAAAAGTGAACTGTAAGAATGAGGTCTAATTTGCAGAAACTTCTTAAGCACATATAGAAGGAGAAGAGTACTGGTTTCATTCCTAATGAATAACCTCTCAAATGATAGTGTCACAAAGCCTAGTATACTAAAATCAGCTATTTATTGTATGAAACTGGACTATTTTTTTTGAGATTTTTACAGTTTTTGTCATTCACTATTCAGACACATAGCCATTAATGTCAATAAATGGGAAAAGAACTCAGGAGTTGAGCACATTTATTTAGTTTTATACAGATACTAAGAAAACAGATTTTGTTCATATACTGTAGTTGCTGTTGACTTTATTTAAAAATGCATTGCAAGGAACACGCTAAAAGAAGAACCATACTGAAGTCCATCATCAACACACCAGGATTCGTAGAAATTCAGATCTTCCATCCTCAGGGCCCTCTACCGACACTCCTCTACCATTTCTCCATCCACTACCATCAGCATTTTCAGATACTTGTAGAAAACAATGGGTTTTGCAGCATGTGCTGAAAGTCATCAAGTGTGGGCTATTTTGGACTGAGAGCAGTTGCAAATGTTGTAGTCATGGAACTTTCACACTAAATATCTGGCTAGCAACACCTTTCCCTTATATGAGTGGTGCTGCAGCCCAAATACTTCTGCTGGCTTTGCTAAGCCAATTTTAGCAGAACTTAAATTGAAAGCAAAAGTAAAGGCTCCAGGACAGACCCAGCTGTTTGCATGTTTCCTCTGTAACAGACTAGCAGTAAAAACAAAATGGCAGTTTAACCCTGCATGCACAAACAGTTATTAAAAATGTAAAGATACAGTACAAAGAAAACAAAAGGCAAGGCAGTTTGACAGCTACCAGTGCAAACATTACCTCCCTTTCATCCACAGACTGAAGTACAAACACAAAAAAGTTTTGAAGGTGATGTGACAAAGCAGGTCAGGCGCTTCACTATGGATCCAGAGTCATCAGTTCAAGTTTTGCTCTAGGCTGGTCTACACCACAGCCCTCCTCCCCCTGCAACTCAACTGATTGCCCATTATGGGAAATCCAAGGTGGATATGATATTAATGGCATTACTCCCTTCTTGCTATTGGCTATAAAAACTGATGTGCCTTACCCTCATAAACTCAATGAGCTTGGGACAGACCTTGATTTAAGTGTTACTGCCAAAGTGTTCAGCTGGTCATACTTCCCGTCCCCTTACATCTATGCCATTACTGAGTCCTTCTCTAAGTAGCAATAAAGCAGGAAGTAATGGTTTAGATTATTTTGTTTTGTTTTTACTAAACATTTTTTTTAGCATTTTGCATAACTAGCTAGAGAATGAAACTAAAGAATGCCAGTATTTTGATTTTTTTTGATTGCTTCTAATTTACAAACGGTTTTGCTAACGCACAGACAGGCATGAAAGGAGGAATATACTCCTTTATTGCAAACTTTGTATCTGAACCTAGTTAAAACACTCTAGTTAGCCATGCTTGAACTGTTTTCCTGAACTCAGTTGTCAGCTGAACACACAATCCATTTTTTTAAATGGAGTCTCAGATTTTAAAAAATACCCATTTATAACATTGTCCAGAAAAAGAATTTTTTTCCTAATATCATGCTACTAGCAATGACAATTAAATCAGTAAGCTTTTACTCCTGTGTGGACAGGGTCTTAAGAGAAAATGAAAAAAAAAAGGGAGCAATAGTTTTGTATGACTAGGAACAGATTAAATCATGTGATTGGCTTTATTGCTGGTGAAATCTGTTTCCACTTGATGCCACCCACTAATTTGACAATAGATTGCATCATGTGGTTGCTGCAACTCAGATGACTAGCAACCATCTTAGAGTTAGACCACTTTACTTAAAGGGGAAAACACAAAAATCAGTAAAAAGGAGATATACCTAGCATTTTAATTTTCAGATAGCATAGTGGTTTGTATTGCATGGAATTAAATTTAACATACTCCAACTTTTCAATGAAGACTCATTTTGCTAGCCAGAGTTTGTTTATTTAGACTATTCAATAATGCAAAAAAACAGCCAGGGGGGTTTTGCAGTAATTTAGCTCATAGTGAATAGTGATTCCCTTGTAAGTCCTTTAAGAGAAATGCATGATTTTCAAAGTGGAAAAATAAATAATAATGAACCCTTAGCTTAAAAATGCAATTCCTTTCTTGTAAAGAAAATCTACATTTCAAAAGAATATGTTCTTACATATGGAAATGATTATTTTCTAGCTACTGAAGATCTGCCAGGAAATATTAGAGAATATCATGTTCAGTGTTTTAGAAGCAAATTTCTTCTGCATATAGTGTATCTAGCAGGAAGCTTTATGGTACTTTTTACCTGTCTGTCATGACTGCATCAATTTTTCCTATGGGTCTAATGTCTTTGAAATTTAAGAGAGATAGCATTGTGTCTTCACATGCTGCTTGCATTTAGTAATGCCAGCTTGATTAGCAAGGAAACATAAACAACAGATTTCCATGCTTTTAAACACAATTATTAAATGCATAAACCTTAATGGAAAAACTTCTTTTAGAATAAAATGCTTGTGTCAGCATGAAAACAGACATTTCTAGAGGATAAAAAAGGACCAAAAAAAGGTACTGTACACCTTTAAAATAAATTTCACACACATTTTATTGCATTATGGTATATCATAGCAATGCTAGGAGGACCACCTTAGCTGTGAAGGATTTGGCTTTTCCATTATAAACACTGACTTTTAAACATTGCAGCAGCATTTTTAAATCATCACAGTGAGCAGAAACATACATGTTGTCAACCAGATGGGGAATCTTGTATACATTTGTTAAACCAGTTGAATCTTTTTTTTTTTTTCATTACAGAGAAACCAGAAGCTAATATTAGGAATCAGGACATACTTTCAAGTATTTTTGTGTGAAGTTCCATGTACAGAAAATCTTAAATCATTGATTTTTGGGGGCAGGGCAAGGTGGTAATTTTTATTTTAAAAACAAAACAATGTAATTTTGGCAGTTAATTTTTAATCTCAATAAACCATTCTGGTATTCTGATCAAAACAAATTGTCTTGCAACTACCAAGATACAAGAGTATGAAAAACAACTTTTGAGACTGGATGGGGTGTTATCCTGGAGGCTTTATAGCAATGGGACTTTAAACTGATTAAAGACCAAAGGACTAGCCTGAACTCAGAGCTTTGATGTTTTTATCAATACTGTTACCATTTACTCACTCTGGGGCTACTGTTCCGGCCTACAGAAGTGAAAATAATGCTTGTGACTGTGTCTATTTGTCACTTCTTTTATATTCCTAAGAATATTTTCTACTTGCTTTTAGTTGCCTGTAATTACAGAGTTTAGTTTCTCTTGTCAGCATAATGAAAATAAGATTGCTGCTGCTGCTGCCGCTGTTATGGCTAGTTCATGCCTACCAGGAAATCCTAGCAAGAGGAAAAACTGCAAATAGTGGATTTAACCGACCAGCAAGGGGCGTGCTAAAACCCACTGGAAAAGAAAAGAGAAGACTGTAGAGAACAACTAGAGAAAACATGTAGTGGCAAGGAGCTACTTTTAGATGAAAAAAGGATGATTTTAAAACAGCATTATGGTGGGGGTGGGGAGAAAAGGGGAGAAATCAGCCAGGATCTGTTAAGATGAACTACTTTTATAAAATATAATCCTTTGAAGATTAAAAATATCACGATCTGGTTAAAATTCACATTTACTTTTTAACAAATAGGTTCTGGAACAGTTAAGATAAGAATCTTTGATGTTTCATGCAAGTACATGCAGTTCGAAAAGCAGGAGCTGGCATTGCAGACATCAGCTTGGAGAATTTCACTTTGAGGAAGCTATTCAGAAACTATGCACCATTTTAGAGTCAATAAAGCCCACATTGCTGCCTGAAAAAAAGCCAGCAAACAGACCCTCCCCCTTCCCCCAATTTTGTATTTTAATTTAACCCACTGCCAAATCTGTTGTTTTCAAGGTCTTGGTCTCATTTGAATTACTCTGAAGCAAGCAGGTAAAATAAAATATAGCTGGAGGCCTGCAGAAAGCCAAAGATTTCCCATTCTATCTGAAGTTACACTGAAGTCACAAAGAGAAAATGTGGGCATTTCATAGAAATGCCATCAGAGCAGCTGCAGAGGCAACTTTGCAATATCACTTTTTCCAAAGTGTTACTTCTAAGATTTGAATAAAGTTGCTGACTTCAGAGACAGTAACTGACATCTCCTGATAAGGAAAAGGACACAGCTTAGAGAGATGTTGGTTGATATCACATATGCCAGACCCAACCCCTTCCTGAAATAATTCCAGTTAAGACAATAGAATTGTTTTGGCCACCAAACCAAAAAAACCCAACAAAAATTAAACAAAAAAAACAAAAAGCAAGGAAAAACTTAAAAATCTTGCTTAATTAATTTATCTTTAGTTTACACATGAAATAGATGTAAAGAATAGAAATGAGAGGTTCTTTCTCATGGCATTGCATGACTTAGGCTACATATGAGGCTGAGTGGCTTAGCTATCCAAGAGGTGGCAATAAATTGGTAAGACTGTTAATGGGCTAACTTTAAAAGACCCACTTGGTCCCTTCAGTTCACAGAAACACATACATATTCCCAGTTGCTGAAGTCAGCGGGACTATACATATGCTTAACTTACATATATGCATGTAAATATTAAAGGATCAAAGTTCAGGGCTTTCTTCTTAAGCAGGACATGTCATGAGCACTTTATTATAACCATATCATGAAGATTGGTTAGAAAAAAAGAAATGTGAAAGGTATTTATATTTTACAGTCACTAAATATTCTTACAAGATGACATAAAGATTCCTTTAAAATGCAAAACTTGATCCAATTAATTCACGTTGATTTACATGTTTCCAATTACTTCTGCATCCTTAACTATCTCTCTTGCATCTCAAAAGTATCTGGGACAAAAACCTCACCACCTTTTTTGGTTTCCTATTTGTCATAGGACTTTACATTTACCGGTAGAAAGCTATCATCATTCTGATCACCACCTTTGAGCAGAGAAGGTCCACTGGCTAAGTCTTGGAAAAAGTGAGTTCAGACCTTGGCTTTGCTATAGGCTTCTTGTGTGTCTTTAAGCAAGTTAGTCAGGTCATGTCCACCTGAGGAAATTTTACTGGTAATAATCTGCTATTCTTTTGACCAGTTTTCAATCTCTGTGCTGCTTTTTGGGCAGAAGCATGAATGCTGAACAGAACAGCATGTGGCAGGCCAGTAGGGGGCGCTCCCGCATTGCGCCACCCACCTCCCTGTGCCCGACCACCTTCCAGGCTCCGAGTGCCTCCCTTGGGGTGCCTCCGTCTGGCCGACCCCTTCCTTGGAGCACACCCGCTAGCCTGGGGTTCCCGCTGCCACCATCCAAGGTTCTGGACTTACTTCTGGCTCTGTGCACCTTGGAAAACACAGGCCTGATCATCCAATGAGTCCTAGACCCAATACAGGTACTTGGGCTACTCTCCCCAAG
>JAGPOW010000261.1:100745427-100767724 GCA_030014935.1 Caiman crocodilus | reverse complement strand
GGATGAGATCCCCACCCTGAGGGATTCACCAGCAGCCTCTCAGGCTGGCACAGAGAGAGGTTTCTGGAGAGGGGCACCCATGGTGGCATTTCTGCCACACAGCACACCTGTCTTGTGAGTTTTGCACAAAGGTGAACTCAGTGTATGAAAGGGGAACACTACCATAAACCCTCCCAGCTGGCCCCATCATTAGCAATGAAAATGAGAAAACAAGAAAAGAATAAAGGAGGCAGCGAATGACAAAAGCCAACTGCTGCAGACATGCATTAGCCAGCTGTACACAGTGGCTTGGCACTTCTTAGCTTGCAAGAAGAGATTTGAGCAAATTGTGGTGCAGAACTTGGATTGCAGTTGTGGCTTTACACCTTTTGAACATTCCTAGAGTTGTGCACTGAGGTCACTTTAGCTTGCCAGTTTAGAGATGCCAGAATCAGACTGCTTCAACAGCAGAAAAACCAGGTGGTGATTGCTAAGCAAGTCTGCATGTGCACATTTAATGTGCGTTAGCCCACTTTAAGGAGCATTAATGGTGCACATCTACATGTGTATGCCCTTAATGTGCCTTAAAAATGGTGATTTTAAGCTATTCAAGCCTAAAACCTGCTTTATGCAGGTATCAAATTTATGCACAAATAGTTAAGTTGCATTAGCAGGTGTGTAGATGCATTAATGTGCATTAACGCAGCATGTGTCCATTGATTTGGGATTAACTCTCGTCCCAGTTCAGCCCACACACCTGCATTAATGCACCCTAGTGCATGCATGTGTAGATACTTGCCTAAATTGTCTTAATGTGCATTACACTAATGCGCATTAAGTTTAGGCACACGTAAAAACATGTGTCGACATGCCCACTGTATGGGAGCTTGCAACTGCAGAATACTATCAGTCAACATGCAGTGAGTCTGGCACTGGAAAATATATGGTGAAGGTGGTCATCAGTCAGGTGTGTGAGCCCACTAACTGCATCCTGCTCCGCTGGACTAAGACTCTGGGGGACATCCAGGAAATAATTGATGGATTCAATGAAATAGGCTTCTCTAACTGTGCTGAATAATAGATAGGTACATATTCCAACCTGTCCCCTGCTCCATTTTCCTTGCTTCTGTATACAGAAACAGAAACAGAGGGCAGTGAACATTTCACTGACTTTCACCTTAATTGGTCACGAAAGGTGCATAATGTTTGTATGGATATTTCTTCAACACCAGCATATTCACATTGGTAGACTGTAATGCCTGTTGTGATCTTTTGTTTCCTTGGTTCATGAAGCCATACACCAAGCACCTGGATAGTAACAATGAAAGATTTAACTATCTCCTAAGCAGATGCAGCTGATAATACCTATAGCAGAAGAGAGGGGGTGTTGCATGATTAGGCTGGATCTAAGTGAGCCCAGTATTCTTAGTGTTTTTTTTGCTTTATGTTTTACATGAGGTTGTTAAGAAAAGGGGAGGTATTATTGTTGGATGGTGAAGGGAAGGCAGGAGAAGAGAGAGGAAAGTGGCATGGAAAACCTGCCTGCTGATTTGAAATAGCCTAATACAAGGGCAGTTACCAGAGCTCATCAAGGTGCTATGCAACTGAGGGGGACCTTACCAGCATGTCACAGCCAGCAACTAAGCTGTTGTGTGAACTTGCATTTTGTAGCCAAGTTAATAATTGCCTTGAGCTTTTATTAATCTGATGGAAGGACTGTGGGGATGGGGACTGACATCTCTGTTGTCAAACAAGGAAAATAAAGCAGCTTTTTCACAAAATAGAAGTTTATTGAGCAGTAATAAAACACAAATAAAATGATAAATTATAAAGTGCATGATGCTGGCTGTTCTGGCCTTCACCATAGGTTAGCAGACACACACACATTGCAATTTTGTGTCCCCTGGGGTAGTATGGAAGGGATGCCCTTTGAGTGCATGCTGGCATCTTGGGAGAAATTATGATGTCCTGGCCTTGGTAAAAAGGTGTTCACTATTCAGGTTGCTATGGTATAGACCTATGAATGTTTTGTCCCATGATACATAAACAGCAGTTCAGCCTATGGTCAGAGGACTTGCATGGCATTTTTGGTATACATCTCGATGCATTGCTCGGTATTTTTGCCCTTTCACCAACCTACATTCCCTCCACTCCGTGTTGTTCTGAACTGGAGACTTGGAGCTCTGGAACAGCTCGGAGAATGTATCATCCCACCTCTGGTTTTTTATTATTTTTTGGTCAGTTTTTTCAGAAGATGTGGAGGGGGTAGCTCTTAAGGGTATACCAGCAAAGATCCCCAATAAAAAACACATACTAGACAGCAAGCAGCCACTGGTAGATTAAAGGGTTAGCAGACATCAAGTGTTCCTCAGCTTCTTAAAATATTTCATATGTAAATCTGCATAAAAATGTGAAGAAAGTCTTGTTCATTCACAGCCATTTGCTTCAAAGTGATTCACCAGCCCACACAACAGTACTTTTGATCCCTACTGGTCCTGAGGAAAGGTATCCTCCCATTTATCTGAGACTTCCATGGGGGCCAATATAATATCACTACACAATATAAGCAATATAAATGCTTGTGACCAAAGGCCCAGAGAAGGTAGCTGCTTGGGAAGGCTCGTAGCTGCTTGGGCTTTTATATTTTCAGTCCTTTCAAAGCAGCGGTGCCCTGAGAGTTCTTTCCAAAGTGATGTTGCAAGGCACTTTACTACACAGAGAAATGGCAGCTCTTAAAAAAAATTAATGGGCAAAGACCAAGCAATAGTACGCCACTATCAGTTCTCTGGATCATGATGTACATGCAAGAGGTCTAGTCAGGTGCCCAATGAATCTGCTTGTACAAAATCCTGCGACCATCATAGCAAGACCTTTGACACATATGCCTAGGCAGGAGTACGGGGGAGTGGAGGCTGCCCAAGATCTACCATTCCACCTTTAGACCAAGACAGAATACAAAGACTTTCAGTGCCTTGCAACTCTTCTTTTTTATAAGAGTCACCCCACTGTGCTGCCACCAGGTCCTTCAGTCATGCCCAGGAATGCTTGAAAATTCAGTGCCAAAGAAAAGAAGAGAGCTCCACTCAAGGATAAGCAGGGAAAAATTGTAGTACCTAGTGAATTCAGTTAGCTAATTGAAACAAGGGCCCTGGAGCAATAGCAGTTTGTCTCTTTTATGAATGTAAGCTTTCCATGCAATTATTTTTGGAATTTACCCTTTTGGACCTGAAAGCCAAAAAAATGGGGTGTGCCTATAAAATGTGCATCCAATAAATCTGTAAGAGTAGTTCTGCAACATCATGGTTCTATGTTGCTTACAAACATTCTTTGACATTTGTCATGCAATTATTTTAAATACTGAGGAATTGGTTTTCATTCATTTCTTTTTCCAGTTTAGTTTTACTTTTAATAGAATTTTCTGTCTGCAAATCATTTTTTCTCCAAAAATGAAAAGCCTTTTTCTTTTCTTAAGTATCTGTTCAGGGATGTATTTTGGTACCAAAACACAGAATACTATATGCCAGTGTTGTAGGCCACTTGCAAGTGCTGCTACAGGGTCTGTGCCTCTAGGGGCCTAGTAGTGCCTACACCCTACAGCCTCTCCCTTATCCAGTAGTCTTGCCCACTGCATCTTATAGATTTCATACATTTTTATGGTTGGAAAGGACCTAAGTAGATTATCAAGTCCAACTCCCCACCCTGGGCAGGAAAGAGCACTGGGATCAGATGACCCCAGCCAGGTACTTGTCCAGTCTCCTCTTACAGATCTCCAAGGTAGGGGAGAGCAACACCTCTCTTGGGAACCCATTCCAGATTCTGGTCGCCCTTGATGTTGAAGTTGGTAGGGGAGGCTATATGGAGGCAAGACACAGTTTTGGAAGAGATGGTCCCCATCTGGTCCAAGGCTTCCCCCTTGGCCTCATCTCAATTTTATTTTTGCTGAGCCTTCTAGCCTAGGGCCCTCTGTTCAGGGCCACAAGCTCCTGGCTCAGCTCCAGTCAATCTCTATGAACTCAGGTTCTAGGACCTGCGATATCCAGTATGTGGGCAGCTAGGGACCCCCTGCTACCTCCCATCTCACAGTTCAGTCAAGTTCAGTCTCTTGTGGCCACAAAACACCCTGTAGCCACATTCTGTGACCTCAAGCTACACACAATGTAATCTCAAATTCAGGGTAAGTCACCCTCTTTCCATCCTCTTCTCTACCCCTACAGCCACAACCCAGCCCTCTGGGGGCACGGGGGGGGGGGGGGGGTTAACATGCTTCTTGTGCAGGCTCCCAGCTTCTGTTCACTTGGGGATGCTTTCTGAGTTCCCTCCATAGTATAGGCTCTAGTCCTCATGCCTCTCACAAAGGGCTCCAGCCAGATTGCCTTCCGCAGCCAAATTGCCTTCCTGGCCCAAGGCATCGGCTTATAGAGGGCTTCCTAGGACACATGACTCCTCCTCTACTTCCCCTCCTTGGGTCATCAGACTCTGCCTACACCTGCACCTGGTGGCCATCTTGCTATAGGTCCTCCCTGCCTGTGGTTTGGCCTGGGGTCACCACCAGGGAACAGGCAGAGAGAGGACTGAGATAATGTGGACAGAGGCAAAGGGAAAGGGACCTCTACCAGGGGAAGGAAACACTAGAAAACACACAGAAAGGTAACGGAGGGAAAAGTGTAGGAAAGGAATGGAGTGGGTAAAGGAGGGGGGGAATGTGCGAGGACCCCCCCTTCCCATCTAGTAATGGGGTAGAGGCCCCAATACAGGCATATGTAGTATTCTGGGTTTTTGTTTTGTTTTTTAACTATTCTGCTATTTCATGCTCCTAAAAAAACCTGCTGCTTTAGAATAGAATTCCTTTGTTCCTTGCCATTGTGATAACAGGGGATGACAGGGACAGGAGGGGGGAGTAGAGAGGGAAAGTCTAAGAAAGTTCCGAAGTGTCCATTAACAAATGAAGTGTGTCTTTTGGAATCCTCTTACTCTTTGGGTTCAGCTGTGTTCAATGGAGTTGGGTTGGTTTGGGTTTCGTGGAAGTTTGAAATACTCCAGGCTGTCTATGGACACTGCATCTTCCTCTTCCTTGCTGTGTGGTTCCAAGGAGTCTTCCTCCAGACATTATAAGGTGTCACTGGTAGGCTTGGTGTGGCGTCCATCCTAGTTAGTCATTAGGCACTGAATAATAGTGGCAGATCTGAGGCAGGCAGTACCTGATTTTATGCTGCTGTGCTGTCATTTGCCAGGAGAAGGACTTATTCATCTCCTTTCTCTTGGCCCTGCAAAGAAACTTGTTCCTGTCTTATCTAAGACTTGTATCTTCTGCATCTTCTTGGAGATGTCTGAACAAATAACTTTATCCCTGGAAGAATAACTAGAGCTAGTCTTGAATTGCCCTTTCTAAAGAAATCCAGAACCTTTTTTCCTGGAACAGGCAGCAATGAAAAGTTTTAGCTATAGCTTTGTGTGGAGCCATGCTCCTTTGCTCATAAAGATGGGCAGACAGGAACAAAAAGCAGTCCTAAAGTACACGAGGGACTTTAAGAAATGGAGGAAAGGTCATGCCAACCTCCAGGCAGCAGAGATCAAGAATCTGACTAGACCAGTCACTGATGTGGAGAGAATGGAATTATGGGTATTAGAACAGGTGATGGAGCACCCACACATGCATTGTACTGGTGAAACTGTGCTGATAGAGGACTCATACTATTTGTAGGACTGGTTTACTTAGCTTGGCAAGATTTTGTAAGCGAGCTAAGAGTAGACACATTCAAGGCTCTGTTGGCAAAAGAACAAGTTTTACCTCTCGGCTCTATAGCGTAATCAAAGTCTTAGTTTCTCAGTTACTCAACTGCAGTACGGGGATAATAGCACTTACCTACTGTGAGGATAAGTACAATAAAGATTATAAGGTACTCAGTACAGTAATGATAGCAGGATAAGTTTTGTACCCAGACAAATTCCCATGTGTAAAACTGTTTTCTAACCAAAAATAATGGATGCTCAGCTCAGTCTCCAAAAAGCCAGAGCAGCTCCTTGCACTTCTTCCTTAAGCATGGTAAGGACTTCCTTCTCTCATATGGAAGAAGACTTAAGATTATTCTGTACAGACTAGAAACATTATTTTATATGCAGATCTCTAAAATTATAAGAAGTTATGTAACCCAGGGTATATAAAAAGCCTGCCTGAATTTAGTTAAATCAGTGGAGTTAATCGGGGGCAAAACCTATTGGTAAATAAATGAGATTAGTATCAAGCCCCTTAGGCCAAATTCTTTGCTACATCCCTCTGGAAATGTATCTGCACCACAGAGCCCAGGAATGGCCTTAATTCACCATTGTGTCTCAGAGGTTTGGGGCTGCTCTTGGGATCTACATGTATGCCCCCCTATTTGTGTCAATTAGAGTTGCTTCAGGGACTGTTCTAGTTTATAGCAAATATATCCACATGGCAAATATATAGCAAATATATCCACTTTCTTTGCTATATTTATGGCAAATATATTCACTTTCTGCATTCCTGCCCTGACATACCCATGTCCTTTTGCTGTGATCTGAGTACACGGGACTGTACGCATATTGGGTTGTTGAAAATTTTCAAATTTAGAATTTGTTATGACCAAAAACAGAGGGAATTTTTTGTGAATATTTCCCTCTAAACTGGAAGAATTCCCCCAGGTGACATCCTGCCCTATTTATAGCCCCTGTGCTCCAGTTGAGTGACATAAAGGGGCCATAATGGGAACTAATCTCATCCCTTGTCTTTTTATTTGCCTGTAAAGTACTGTGCTCAGCTCTTTTTCTAGTCTGATAAATAGTGTTGTGTCTGGATATCACCGTGGCTACTGACCTTCAGAAAGCAGGGTTTCTTCATACCACTTTTTAAATATTTTGTTATGGCATATTTCAAGTCAAGCTACAAACAGGACCCAGGAAGCAATTATATTGCATTTACTTGGAATTTTCTGAATGTTGTAATTCAATACTGATGAAAAATAAATTAATCACTGTGTTGCAATAGGAATTCCATGAGAATCCCACAAAAATCACAGAATATTTTCCTTGCATAATTTACTATTTCCTCTTACCTGACTCATTATAGCAGTTTTCCTTAGATGTAACTGCAATCCAACACCCCTCATTACACACCCTTGGAGTATAAAACTCCTAAAGAAGGTTGCCAGAGTATTTACACATTAAACATGTGTATTCATTAAAAACAATGTCTGAGGCCAGAAGTAACTGTGTGCATTGACAATTTACAAGGGGTCATTTGAACACCTATTTTTCTGTTAGTCACAAAAATGTCTTGTTGTTACCATAGAAACTGACACATCTCCAGCTCCACTTCTCAAAGGAAAACACCAATACACGCCTTTGTTTTTCTCTGCCCCTCATGGTACCTCAAGGTAATCTGGGATCTGGTTGAATTAACAAATTGTAAAAGGAGCAAGACTGAGATAGGTGACAGTCGGTGAGCTGGAAAATACACAATCAAATACATAGGGCAAAATCCAGGAGGTAAAGTTGGTCTGAAGTTTAAACTGAGGCCTAATGCTGCAAAACCGCTTTGCCTTGACAAATTCTTTTGCTTGCATGGATTAGCTCTCAGGTTGGGACCTGGCTAGCCTCACAATCAGCATGTCAGCAGGATGACTGGAAATAAAAAAAAAGGAAGATTTGCTAGAATACTCTTATTGGAAGGCTTGTTATAGTTAGTCTTACAAGGTAAGATGAATAATCTATATCGCTGCTTTGAACATTATGCTCAAGATTTAATTAACACATATTTTATTTTCCTTCTGATATTAAATCCACCCCTGTGAAGGCTAAATTCTACCTCCACTACCACACTGCAGGGAAAGAGCTGAAATTCCCCATGGGTTATCTGACAGCCTCCCCAGGATATTTTTGTTATTTCTGTGGTTTCACTTCTCAATGACATTGGTCACTTGGATCTCCTCTGAAACAAACTGGGAAGTGAGAGCACATTTGCTCCAAAAGAGGGATTTGGATGCATTAGAAAACAGCAGGACTGAAGCCTGCAGTACAATTTATTATTGTGTAGAACGGCAACTGAAATGATAAAAATGCCTAGTGAAGGCATGAAGCAAATACCTGCAATTTAACCTTTAAATCTGGGCTTTGTCCTTTCGGTTCCTGGCTAAAAAACCCCCACCATACCTGTAAGCCTTGAAGTTAAGCTCTCAAAATTACTTCCTTGACAATTATTCTTTACATTTTTATTATAATCACAACAATCCTTTAATTAAACTTAAGGTTGCCTGTACCCATTTCAACTATTTTTCCAGTGGACTTTCCATTTTTAAGGCCTGATCTTTCAAGCTCTGAATTCAGCAGTGCAGAATTAGGCCCTATGTTTGATTAAACTCAGGACCCAATACATGTTGTGGCCTACAGGCTGTAATTACCAGGCTAACTAAAAACTGTATGGCTGTGGAAAACAAATAGTAGAGTGTTCACAATCAAACTTGTCAGGGCATTACGTATTGATTGTGGTATTCATTATTGTATTAAATTAAATAAAACTTGTTTGCAAATGTTTCTCCAGTTTCTTTTACAGGATAGTTAAACATTTTGTTTTGCCATGAAATGCAGCATTGACAATAAATGCAACTGAAGTGTAGAAATTTATAGCAGAGATAGACATAGAGGCTGCTGGTAGCTTGGAAGAGAATTTGTTGTGGCTTTTGTTACAAGAAAAGGGTTCTGTACTTGGAAATTAAATGAGGCCGCTGCATGTGGGATCTTAGGAAGAATCTTTTCTACCAGCACTGACTATGGCAGAACAATCAGGGTGCATCAGTGTGACGTTATGCCTGAGCAGCAAATAGTTCACGGATATTCAAGCGGGTAAAAAGCACTGAACATTTACCATATTTGCTTGATTAGAAGACGAGTGTAGTCCAGGGGAAGTCCCTCACCTTACTGTCAAGCACAAGGCAGTGACTGGGGTGGGGTTGGGAGCAAGCAGCTGCTACAACACCAGCCCTGGGCTAGAGCTGGAGCCAGAGCTACAGCTGCTGCTTGCCTCACCCCACTGCCTCTGTACAGCCTTCCACTCCTTCCCTGAAGCCCCCAGTCTTTCCCCTCAACACTGTTTCTCCCTGTCTTTTCCCCTTCTGCCACACTCCTCCATACCTTTGCTCTGTGCCAGCAGTCTCTGTCCCTGCTGTAGCTCAGTGCATGCAGCATGGCTTCAGCTGGGCCCTGTCACAGCAGCATAGAGCTGGCACTGTTGTTCCAGTCCAGCACCATAGCAGCAGCACTGCCTCCCCAACACTGCCACTACAGTGCCTGGCTGAAACACCAGTGCCGCTCTGCACCACTACGGCTGGAGCCATGCTCCGTGACCTGGGCTGCAACAGGGATGGAGCCTGCCAGTGCAGACCAAAGGTAAGGGTGGAGGTTGAGGGGCAGGTACAAAGGAGAGACTTTGTGGGGGGGAGATGAAAGGAAGGAGGGGGGGGTCTGAGACCACGGGTGGCAGAAGTGGCATGGAGAAGGGAGAGGGGAAGGAGGAATCTGGGTCACCTGAGGCTGTGGTGGGATGGCAGGCATACATAATTGGGGGGGGGGCAGGCAGCAGGGGAAAAAATGCCTGCTTCTCTCACTACCTGCTTTGTTGCCTCCACACTGCCTGCCCCCTACCACCTCCCACTGCCTGCCACATTATGGCCCTCTAGCCTGCCCTACCATATTCTCCCCACTGCTTCCCCCACTGTCACCCACTGCCTGCTCTGACATTGCCCCCCTCACCACCTTTCCCCTACTGCCTGCAGTAGTTGAAGGGGGGATAAATTTAAAATGATACTCTGATAATTAGGGCCCATACATGAACAATTATACTGCATGTATACATCTTTTGTGCTGTAGAATCTAATTATTGGGGAGTCATCTGACATTCAGGGTTGTCTTGTATTTGAGTAAATATGGTATATATGTAGCCACTTACTTCAGACTAATGGGGCAGCACAGGTTTGCCTGACAAAAGAATTAGTTGTCTTTTGTTCTCTTTTAGCAGAATCTGACAGATGCTGTGAGGGATAAAAGGAAGAGATTATGGATAAAGAAGAATGTAATAAATCCAATCGATATGGCATTTATTCTATAAAGTGGGTCTAACTCCTAGGTGGCAGAGATGGGTTATATAGCTTCTACATAGTTATCTTTTTTGTAGTAAAGCAAAGCACTGGACCTGAGCATGGGCGACTGGTGCCTCCCAAGTTTGGAGGGTCCCCCAGCAGCCAATCACTGGCCGGGGGAGAGGGGTCCCCCAGTGGCTCATTGCTAAGCCAGTGAGAAAACTGTAAATGCACTTCTGGTTTCACAGCTGGTGCTTCCAGGGGGTGCACAGTTGATTTCAGGGGGTGCACGTGCACCTGCATGCACCCCCTACATGTCGCCAATGGACCTGAGCATGTATGTATCTCATATTTGTATTTTTAAAAGCGATTCCTACTTAGGGGTTGGGATAAGTCACAATCTTATACTAACTTAGCTAGAAAAATGTTGCAAATCTGATTGGGTTCTCCAGGCCCAATAAATAATTTGTCTTGCAAAAGCTTGAGCTCACTGAGAGTCATCCTTTAGAGGAAGTAAAGATGTAAAGCAAATAAGACTACAGTTGCATGAGATTTTGTGGGTTTGGCATAAATATTTTCTCTTCTTTAATCTGCAGAGATTAGCATGAAATAAATTAAATTATGACCAAAAACTTCACATCCTTATTTAGGTGAAACTCTAAGTGAGAACTGTAATAGGAATTTTGCCTAAGGAAAGATTAAGAAGAAGCAGGGGGTGGCACATAGGATCTCCTCAGGTGATAGGTAGCACCGTTCCCTTTGTCTGTGGAAGGTGCTCTTTCAAGTTGGGATTCCATGAAGGAAGAGAATAGATACTGAATGGGCAGACACACAAAACATATGGGCAGTGTATATTTGACCTTAGCGAATGATCTGGATAGGGTTCCTAGGAGTGCCTACACACAGATAATAATTACTCACCCCCAGGAGAGGGCAGACAGGGCAAATAGACATACATGTTCTCTCTTATTATGTTCATCTGGTATCTTCCCAGAAAGAAAAAAGTTTGATTTCTCACAACAGAGAGTCCTCAGAACTATGCTTGGTCTACAGCTGTCCATGGTAACATTGCTGTTTTCCATCTGTGTAGTAAAGAGTAAATGAGAGGACACTGAGGTTTCAGAGTTGCTCTGAGAAGCTAGACCCCTGTGTAGTTGGCCCCTGACTGGCAGGGGTAAGGGCAGCAAGCAGGCTAAATTGCCCCCAGCTGTCCTGAGTTACCTGTATGGGCCTGGCTGCCAATGACCTAACTCAGGGCTGCCCAACTTCCAAGTGCTGAAGGGCTGCAGGCCACACTGGTTGAAGGTCCCAGACTGCACACCATGTGAACTACGTGCTAGGGTGGCCATAGAATCATAGAAGTAGGGTCAGAAGGGACCTTGCAGATCTTCAGGTCCGACCCCCTGCCTGGGCAGGAAGAAAACTGGGCTCAAATGACCCCAGGCATCAAGCCATTTCTTAAAGACCCCCATCATAGAGGATATTCTGGTTTTCTGCTACTCTGTCCTCTATTGATAGGAAACTGGATGCCTTTATGTCCTCTGTTTTTCTCTTCAAGAAATAAAGGCATCCGGTTTCCTATCAATAGAGAACAGAGGACAACTGGGCTGTCCTCTATAATGGCCACCCACAGGGACCACATGGGCTCCCTGGAGCTCCCACATGAGCAGTACAAGCTCCCCTGCTGCACCACAGGGGCTGTCGAAACTCCCTCCTCCTACCCCACTCTGCCACCACATGGGCATTATAAATCCCCCTCCCTTGCTGTGGCTGCTGTGCAGGTACTGGGTTCACTAGACCCCCTCCCTCTATACTGTCCTGCACTGAAGACCCTGACTGCCACAGGAGCAGGAGCCATTGGGAGCCTGTAGGCCACAAGTTAATCTCTCACAGACTAGATGCAGTGCACAGGCTGCTAGTTAGACAGCTCTGACCTAACTGATGCTAGCTGTCCCCAGCTACATGTGCCTTTTTATATGTGGCATCCCTTTCAGTATCCAGAAGACTACTCAATGGGACAGATGCCTCTCTATTGGGCTTTTGACTCCTGGCTCCAGCCTTTGTTATCTAGTTTTCCAGTTCCCAGATTCTGCCTTTTTGTTCCTAGATTCCTGCTCCCTGGATTCTGCTTCTTGGATTCATGCTTGTTCCTGTTTTCTGCTTGTGAACTTCTGATTCCATAAGGACCTTCCAGCTGGATTTTTGTGCTCCCAGCCTGCCTTAGTGGTTCCTTGACTCGTGCTTCAGCCTCCAGTCTAGACCCTTGTCCTCTGGCCAGCTCCCGGTTTATGGTTTAACTTAATGACTGTCCATGTCCTGGTCCCATAGTTGCCTGTTCTAGATTCCCTCACTAGTGACTCAGGTCCAAATCCCTGGCTCCAATTCTTAACTCCCGCTGGTTGTCATTTTACCCAGAATTACCACTGATGCCCTGGTCCCTTACAGGTCTAGGCTTCCTGACCTTCCCACTCCTGATCCCTTGATTCTATTTAGAACCCTTGCTTCCCTGACTTTGTCTGTTCCTGATTCCCTGGGTTGTTGTGACTCTCTAGGATCAAGCCCTAAAGTGTCTGTGTTGCAGTCATAACTCTGATTCTGACCTTCTGAAGATCCTCTGGGACTCACATGGATCCCAATGCCTCTATGAGGTTAGATGGGAATTTCCAAGCCATATGTCACAATAGCCCTGTTCCCTCCCTTCATCAGAACAACCAGATCAAACTGATCATGGGATCCTCATGGAACTTTCCTTCTCTTTAGATCTCCTGTGGGCTTCATTGTGAGAAGCTGTGATCTGGTCCTGCACAGAGCTATGCAAAGAATAATTATTTTCCCCTAGTGTTTTTTTCTGAAGAGGAGTACAAAAGAAAGAAAGAAAAGATTTTGGAACCGAGCCAAACCCAAGTTTTTCAAACTTTGTGAATCAAAAGTTGAACCTGAAACAAAGCATTTCAATTGAATTTCCAAGCTTCTTTCTCCCCTCACCATTTTTCAAATAAAATCTGAAGATTCCTTGTTAAACAGAAAGTCACCATGAATTGCAAAATCATTTCTTTTTAAATTTTCTGAAACAACATGTTGTGACTTTTTTCCCTAAATGAAAAACCTAACAAAGCTGACATGAGTTTGCAAAGTATTTTGTATTTTTCTAGTAACATTTTTCACTGAAAACTTTAGCTACTTCTTATCCTAATTTGTATGCTTCAGGATTTGGCTTTTGGTTGCCTTCTTGGGTTCAAAGAGTCTCCAGGACTCAAAACTTGACTTCTGGGTAACTAAACAGTTCTATCTTGTTTCATGTTTCAAACCTACAAAACCATGAACTTTGTTATAGAATTTCAGCACAAAATCATAAATCAGCTCAAGTTCACGCTGAGGCCTTGAAGAATCAGTGACCCTGCTATAAGTTTTGAATTCAGCATAAACCCCAAACCAAACAAAGTGATTTTCATTTTGAATATTTCACATAGCTCTGTTTAAAGGCTAACCTAGCTTTTTCCCTGTCTCCTCCCATTTTCCACTATTTAAGAGTGTGAGGATTAATAAAAGAAACAAAGACCCCAAACAGAATAAGTGTGTTCTGCATGAACAAAGCTATTTAGTGTTATGGCAGAAGATTAGTCTTAAACTATTTCAGTGCAATGATCTCAGGATTGTATTAGTAATGTCTGATATCCCTGTTTGAGGGAAGTGCAAATAACTTTATAAAATGGTACTTTTTCTAGCATAAAGTGCATCTTGAATGTTTTTGTACAATTGGAATAGAAATTATCTAAAAATAATACAGCCTGTTCCCTTCAGTAATTTCATAATGCAGCCAAGATAGAAGACAGTTAATTCTAATATAGTAGGGAATGTACTGTTTGCAAGATCTATTTCAGTATATTTGTATCTGGGGATTGCAATTCTAGTATATTAAAATATGTTACCTCAGGTCTCTATACATTTCTAGTCTGAGTCACATTTGTTTTGGTATATGCATGATATTTCTACACTTTTAGAATAAAATGTAAGCACCGTCAGACAAGTAAAAAAGTTAAGTGTTGTTGTGTAGTTGTATATTTGTGGGGCGAAACAAAAACATATTTGAAACACTTTGAAAACCAGGATAAAAGTCTCAACAGTATTGTTCTGCTCCATGGGGATATACAGCAGAACTGTGTACTTGATCTGTTTATAGCACTGTTAAGCTGTATGGTGTGGATAGCTTCAACCCAGCTATGATTAACTGAAACATTCTTATGGGAAAACTCCATTGACTTTAATGGGAGTTGATTTGGGCCCATAGTTAGATACCATGCACTCATGTTAACCAAGATGTACTTGTGATGTTGGGAACAATATATTTTAACCATGTTGTAATATTGGCTGCTTCCAGTGCAGTCAAGTCCCTCAGTCTCAGTCGTGTAACTTCTGGAGATTGTAAGCAGGTCACCAGTCCAGGTACCAACTTAGTGGGAGTGCCAAAATGACAGTCCCCTACGGTTACTGTATTTCCAGGTCTAAAAAAGAGGACACCTGTCATGCGCAGGGGGGAGGAGGGGAGATGGGGGAATAGGATGGTGGGGGGACAGTGATATGTTGGTGCCCTTCCCCTGCCCATTCTGTTGCTCCTCACTGCCAAGCCACACACCCCAGCCCTGATGCCACCCCTCACTCCCGACCCACTGACCCCAGCCCTGCCAGTGCCCATCAACCCAAATCGCAGTACCCTGCCCCACTCTCTGTCCTTCCATGCTGGTGCCCCACAGCCCCCTGGTGCTGCCAGTGCCCTGCATGCCCAACCCACAGTCCCTACACCCATGCCCCTCACTTCTGATCTGCAGCCCCTGCCCCCCATCCCTGACAGTGCCCCTCACTCCTGACCCACAGGCCCTTTCCCCCCTCCACCCTCCCACCCTGCTGTAGGGGCCCCAGCTGTCCCTGTCCTGACCAGGCTGGAGCGCAGTGGCTCTGATTCACACAGGTGGTGGCGGAGAGTGTCCAGCCCCAGTGTGGGCTGGAGGGAAGGGCATCCTCTGCCCTGAGATAGGGCTGCCACATGAGCCAGACATCCTTCCCCTCCCCACAAGTGTCTCCTGGCTGCTCCACCCCTGCGAGCACAGGCACCAGCCTGGCCACAGAGTTCCCTGCTGCCCTCTGAGGGCCTGCCCCTTTCCCCAGTTGGAGAGGCAGGCAATTCCCCCATCTCCCTTGCTCTGTCACAGCCCCAGCCCCAACCCTAACCAAATGTCCAGGATTTCACTTTGCTCCACTGGTGGGAGCAGAGGGAGGGTGATTGGAGAGAGCAGGGAGTACTGCATGGGTCTGTGTGTGCCTCCACAGCTTCAGGCAGGTATGTCTGTGCTCCCTGCTGCCTCCGATCACCCTCCCCTTGCTCCCACCAGTAGAGCAAAATGAAATCCTGGACATTTGGTCAGACTTAAAAAACCCACCCAGACAGGATTTAGAGGGCTCAAAAAGAGGACATGTGCAGGAAAACCCAGATGACTGAATCAACACTCCAGCAGCAGCAGCAGCAGCAACCTCCACCAAAATACTGTTGTCCCAACAGCAGCTGGGTGCATGGACACTGTGGCTAAGTGCAGACATTAGGAGAGGGGGTGGTTAGGGGGAGGTTAGACCACATTAAAAATGGCCACCTGATCTGAGTAAATTAGGATGGGGGGACAAGCAGGGGACAGGGTTAGAGGGATGGGGCCAACCAGGCTGAGGGTGGGATCAGGGGTCCTCAGGAGGACTGGGTGGCAGGTAAGATCCATGAGAATGATGGGGGGCATCAGAATGATTGGTAGGATCAGGAGGGCAGACAGTGTCCACAACAGGTTCTTGGGGGGCAAGCAGGATCTGTGGAGGGATTGAGGGGGCAGGCAGCATCTACAGAAGCAATCAGGGGGCAGGTGGCATCTGTTGGGGAGATCGGGGGTCAGGCAGCATCTGCAGGAGTAATTGGGAGATCAGGGGGACAGACAGGATCTGTGGAGTGATCAGGAGCAGGTAGCATCTATGGTGGGTTGCTGGGGTCCAAGAGGATTTGGCAGGATCAGGGGGCCTCATGGCATCTGTGGGGGAGTGTGGGAATACCCCACACTCCCCCACACTCTCCTAAGGGGCTATTATTAGGCTCCCAGTCCTCCTCAGTGAATTTACTCCCCATCCTGCCTGTCCCTCTCCCCACTGATACTTACTTCCTTGGCTCCCAGCATCTGTGAACGCAGATAAAACTGGTGGCACCTGAAGTGGCATGCTAGATGGGGGGTTGGGAGGGGCAGCTGGTCCACAGGGTGGGATAGAGGGTCAGGGGGGCTAAAAATAGCCCAGTGCCAAGGGGCAGGTAGGAAAAGCACAGCCCTGGGACCCCTATGACTGGGGCCAGCAGCTGGGCTTTCCCAGTCCTGGGGCTGTGCAGGTGACTACTGATATTCCATGCACTGGTCTAACCTACATCCATTAAGTTTGAGTGTGCATTGATCCAGGTGTATCTTAGACTGGGTTCTGCCATTTTTAGACCAGTCTGTTTGCACGGAACTGATGTACAGTTATGGGTTTAGATTGATTTTGAGTTACTGAGACCGTGTCTAAGTGTAAAGTCTACACCTGAGTGAATTAAGATCAGGTGGCCATTTTTAGTAAAATCATTCCTCCCTCTAACCTCCCCAAAATGTCTGCACCTAGCTCGTGTTGTTGCTGGAGCAGCAACAACAGGGGGTGGTGGAACATGCTGCAGCAGCTGAGGCCTTTTCTTTTTTTTTGAGACTCCTGCCTTCATCCTCTCTCTCTACTTGGTCCCAGCCAGACAGGGGAAGGAGACATTCTGCCAGCCCTTTAATATGTGCTTGGATTAAGACAAACCCAATTTGTCTGATGTTAGGACTTGTTAGCTAGCACATTCTAGGACGATACTGTAGACAAAGCTATTAGTACAGTGGTATGTGCCACACTGTTTTACAATAGAATTGTTAGCACATGGTGGTCAACATTTTGAACAAGTAATCATTTATTCTTGTTAAGACAAACCCTTACATCATTATATATTAGAGTCCAGGCTCCCTTAGGCCCTGCTAAAATCTTAACAGAGCAACTTACTTGGCATGCTCAGATGATGTAGTTGTTTTTATCTCTTTCTTAAGAACACAAACAAACGTTTCAGTAAATGCAGCACCTTATATTCTTTTATTGTTATATGTTTCATTTACTAGCATACTGTGCAGTACCAATTTGAGTACTGTGAAATACCACTGTCAGCAATTTAAGGAAAACTACACTTGATAAAAAATAAATGAGCAAAGGACAGTTTGGATGAAGTATACGTGCCTCTCATACTGCACTCAACCATTAACTGCTCATTTGTAAAATTAAGTTATTTGCAACAATTCCCTCAGAGTTGCTTAGTAATGGTCTAGAGTCAGTGCAGAACACTGTGGCCTTCATTTTGGTAACATGGTTGCTTCATCGTATTGATCTGAATAGCCGCACTAAAACCAAAGAAACTACAACATGTGAGTAAATCTAAGCCAGTGTATATGGGACAAATGCTGCAAATGTGTATGAAAAAAGTCACATTTTTTTTAAAAACTAACTCTTGATTAGGCACAGCAAATACTGTATCTATATATTGAAGTGTAAAGGTCATACAATACCTAGAAATCAGAATATTATGTATGTGTAATATGAATGCATGAATATGTTAGGAGGAGAATTTCAAAAAGACACAGTTGGGTTAGGGTCACAAATCCCACTTGCTTTTGTTGCATTCCTATATCCTTTAATCACATTAGAAAAACCTGCCTTTATATTTTATTTGCAGATAATGGTTAAAATAGCTGACCTGCCTATGTGATTCTAGCTGTAACCATAGTTTCAAAATCCTGCTCCTTTCATAATGAAATCTAAATTCATGTGCCAACTCCCCCCCTGCCCCAAGAAAAAATATGATTTAACTTCCAAAAGAAAAATAAATGAATCAGTCATTGTTAGTGCCATGTACAGCATCAAAAGGATGATAAGAGATGATACCTGATGGTAGGAAATAGAAAAAAAGTGTACACTGTCACTCAAGAAGCTGATTCAAGGTAACAACTCATACTATTCAAGGGAACAAATAGTACCCAATGTGTCATTAACAAATGCTTTAGCAGAGGTAAGACTGCACTATGCCAGCAGTTTGTTAACAGAAGTAGTGCATCTTCACTTTGTGCTTATTCTGCATTGTTAGTGGAAAAATATTTCCACCACAGGGACAGTGAGCATATGTAATGCAAACATTTTGACAGTGAATGTAAACAGCTTTACTGCATTTTAAACCATTAAATCAAGGACACAAACGTCCATGCATTTGCAGATTGCAATGTTTGCTGACTATAGTGAAGATGATGTTGCATCTGTTTTGTATTTGTAATTTCATGTTTTGTTGTGTCACTTTGCCTGAATTAAAAAAAATACAGATGTATAATTTCTTTTACTGTTGTGGACACTAAGGCCTCACTTGTAAAAATGGATGTTGCGATTCAGTGGTACAGTTTATTCTAAATAAATATTTTAAAGAAACAAACACTGTCTGATGGGGATCAACTTAATTCAGTCTTTGTTGGCTAATGTGGTAGAAAAGTGCAGCAGCCTTTTGATTTGTGACTTCTGGCAGTTTGATTTGCATCGATTGGCTCAAGCTGTATATTTTTGTCTTGGCTCCTGAACGTGAGCCTCAAGGGAGTCCACTCCTGTAAGTTTGCCATAACTAGGTATCTAATGCCATTTCTATTATTGGAGACCGCATACAAAGGATCTGTCCTGGAATGCAAACCACTCCCCTACCCCTTTTCCAAAATGGTTCTGTAGGGAAAATGAAAGTGTTCTTGAGCAGGAAAGGAAGGCACATGTCAGGATGGACCCTTCATATGATGGAACAGTGCCCCAGGAAAAGAAATAGCGGCAGACTAGTGGAGCAGGCAGCATTTTGTAGAGGAGGGAAAGCTTGAAAATGAGTTACCAACAACAGAATGCATGATTTGTAAGGGAGGTAATGGGATTCTTTAAGCCGAAAGGGGAAAAAAGTCATCTCTACTAATAATGTATTTCTTCCCTTGGTTAGTACAGTACATTATTTCCCCTTTTTGATTTATTTAATTTCCTTTTAATTATTGGATCTTAAATGCTACAGCTTGAGAGACAAATAGGAACTTCCTTTATACAAATACACTTAGGGCCAGATCCATTTCCCATTCACACACCAAAGTAGTAGTTATGTAGCCTTGACACTATAGTTTTTGGCATTTATACAGCTTCACAAAGCCCATGCTTGCCTACTGAGCATGTACTGGGACATCGTCAATGAGAGGCCTGTAGAATGCACTGGACAATGCCTACCCTGTGGCCTACACTTTTCTTGGCAGTGCTGTTCTGTGTGTGGGGTAAGTGCCCTGACCACTAGGCTGATGGATTAAAAGGCAGGAGAGTGGTCCGCTTGTGTATTACTTCCAGTAGCTATATACACAGTACAATCCTATTCCATCACAGGGAGAAATAAAATCTTAGATTGCGTGTAAATATAGCTAGGCAGCTATGTACCCACCATTTAGACTTGGACAAGGCAAATAGGAATTGGCCTTTGTGTCCAAAGTGCTGCAGTATCACTATCGTAAGCTGCAATATATCTGATTATTAGGAAAGGTTCCCATTGAGTTGGATGGGCTTTGGCTAGGGCCTTTGCTGTGTGAAGATCTACTATGTTAATTTCAGAGTTTGCTACCTTAATATAATGCTGTCTTAACAAGTGTTTGATAAGATGATGTGTTTGGAAAATAGTGCTGTTCCCATAGCATTCTTGCTCACCTATAAGTCTAATACATTATAGTCTTACAGTATATACCTTTCACCCTGCAGTCGAGAACAAATTGGGAACACTCTTTTTATGGTCAAAAAAAGGTTTTTTTCCATCATGCCATGCCTATAAGCACTGAACTATGTTTATCTTATATCCCTGCCTCTATCTCAGGCTGTGTCTGGCTGACTTGTACAATGAGATTTATTTCTGAATCAGCAGCATAGCACTGTTAGCCTGTCTTCTCAACACACAGCCTCACAGCTGGCTTGTCCTGATACTTTAAAGTTATTTCCCATAATGTATGATATGTTACCAGGCTGTTCATATTTTCCTAAGGACTGGATATTAAATAACAATTTGAAATATAAACTTTAACTCTTCTGGAGTTGTGGCCTGGTAATTTAAACACCCCAAAGCTCTGGTGCTTACTAGTCCCCACTTTGCAGTCCATACCTCCTATAAAGTCTGGCTCTTTTTTGCCCTGAAGCAGCTCATCTGTCTGTAGAAAGAGGTAGTTAGCCATGCCAGTCTGAAGTCATGCAGAAGGCAGGGCAGGGCAGGGTGGAACTCCTTCATAAAGACATAAACTTTCACCCTGCCCTGCCTTCATCTGTCTGTGGCATTCTTAATGCACTCCTACCTAAGATATAGAGCTGTAATGGGAAAAGAGTAGCCTTCTCTGCCTTCTTCACTTTTAAAATGAGAAGATGTTCTGGGATTTATTTGCAATTGTTGCCCAACAGAGCACTGTGCTGATTTCCAGAGAAATAGAAGAGGAAAATCCTTTGAACTCTGTCTATTCCAAGAACATAAGATCATAAATACTCTGGGGCATAAACTGCAGAAAAACCCCAGAGTGCCTCTGCTCTTTAAAAAGCTGATACCAGCTGGGAGAACTGGTGAGTGCAGAGATACTGTCTCTATGTTCCCCAGGAGTATTAATTGACCTTTCCACAAAGGCCAGTGCTTGACTGGGGGAGGTATAATCCTCCAGCATTGCCCCAAAGTCCACAGCTAGAACTCTTGAATAGCTTTCAAAGTAAACCTTGAAATGTAGACCTGAAGGCTAGATAGACACTCAAAAAGCCTGAGCCTGAATTGATTCAATCTTTGCAGGTTAGTCTAACCTGGCTAGACTAAATCAGTTTTGTAAGCAGACAAATATTCCAGAAATGCAGGCACATGCGTACAGTGGCTCAGGCTAGACACCAGGGGGTGCTAGAGAAGCCCTCCCTTCCCTTCCAGAGTACTGAGCTGAGCTGGAGCAGCCCCTTGCAGGACACTTTGATTAGAGAGGGGTGTAAACCCCCACCCTGCCTGCCCTACCCCAGGCTTTTCCCCACTTGCTGCTCAAGGGGCAGGGGTGTTGCCAGCCCTGACCCCTCTGCTAGCACTCTGAGAAAAGTGGGGGTTGGTGGTGCAGTGCATGCATCTGTTGATGATATGGAGCTTTTCAGTCTCCCACTCCTTGCTTCTTTATACTGTCTGCAGCAAACTGACAGGTGAGCAAACCAGCAGGGAGCTGATAACACTGTTTACCACCTCATCAGCAAAACAATAGCCTCTTTTCATTAGTTCAAACTGTCCTTAAACAGCTTACCAGCTAACCTATTGACTAGCTCCAAATAGCCCCAAGTGTCACTGTTCTGTTTGCCTGTCTCAGTGAAACTGGAGACATACAGACACTTCTTGGCATTAGGTAGCATACCATATGCCTAGAATCTGTGGACCTGGGGTCTCTGCTATGGGAGATAGTGGGGAGAGAGTGGGGGATTCATGCTTAAGCAGTGAGCAGTGAGGGTGGGATAGGGCAGGGTGAAGCCAGGCAGACCCTGCTGTACCTACAGTCTCAGTCAGAGCTGCAGCCAGGGAGCAGAGGGGATGAGCCAGTCCTGCTGTGGAGCAGAGAGCCCTGCCGAGCCCAGCCCAGAGAGCAAGCTGGGATGCTGGGGGAGTCTGGTTTATCTTAAACCAGGAAGAGGGTTTGGGACAGACATTGCATAAACCAGTTTGAGCCAAATCAATTGCCGCGCCAGGAGCCTTGTTCCGGCAGGCCCTGGACGCGAATCGGGTTAGACGCTAGCTTATCCCATGCTAGCTTCGGGTTTCCCCTTATCTGGCTGCTAATTTAATTAGATTTCGCGAGATGTCTTGAACGAAGGTACTTACGAGTTGTTGCTGATATTGGTTGTTTTTATTGAGATCGCGTTACAGCAGACAGTTAGTCACCGAAGGGAGGGGGAAGGTTCCGGGAGTGGCAGGTGTTGGTGTGACCTCTCACTATGGCTTAGCGAGCGATTTTTGGCAGAACACCCGTGTCCGGCCTCTGCAAACGGCCTCCGTCCGTGGACCGTGAGAGGGAGAGCTCCGCCCAGGGTGAGCACAGGCAGGGTTTTATAGCTGGCTT
>JAGPOW010000261.1:100692595-100745327 GCA_030014935.1 Caiman crocodilus | reverse complement strand
TCTAATTTCCCATTCCATTCCTTTTTTGGCATAGAGCTGGCTTGGGACACTACGAGGGGTTTGGCTTGTTAGGTGGTGTCATGGGTCACTGCTTGCAACCTGGCTTGCACATTAATAAAGTCTGATATTCAACCAGGTTTATCTCAAACCAGTTTCCACCATTTTCAAACTGGTTTATGTGCACTGAACATCTGTTCCAGGTTTGAACTAGTTTCTGATCACTTAAACCAGTTTATGTGTAATATCTGTCCCTAGCCAAATTGATGTAAAAAATAAACTGTTATGTTGCCCTTGTAGTAGAGACTGCCTGCCAGTGAAGGAGAAAACAGCTTTCAGTCCATCTCTGCCATGCATGCTAGCTTTGGAGGTGCAAATAATGGCTATTGGTGAGTGGGGACATGTGACATTCTAAATCTCAATCAAACTTCCAGAACAGTTTGTCCACTGCTAATAATTTTGGACACTTAAACCAGTCAGTCAGCCCTAGGTCTCCCTGAGTAGTTAGTAACACTAGTTAGTGGCCTTTGCTACAATCCTTCCATCCCTTACCTAAGTATATATTTTTTAAAATTTGATGTGGTAGAAATGGTCCTTCTATTGTTGACCAGGTATATAATGAGCTGAAGATTTTTAAAATGTCAATACAATTTATCAAAATGTTCATGCAAATATTGTGAAAATTGCTTCCTGTACTCAACCAGTGTTAGCAGCAGCAGAATGACTCTGATCACAGCCCTTTCAGCCTACCACCAAATGATGTGGCTAGGGAAGAAGAAGCAAGGCCTCAGGACCTCTGTGTTCCAGATATTAATGGCTACCAGAATGGCCTCATGAGGATTATAGTAGTCAAGGTAAATGCTGTTTATGCTGAGACCTGCCTAGTCCCACATCGGTTCCAGAACCAAGGATGCAGTAGATATGGCACACAGCCTTATTTAGTTCAGCTACAGTATAGAATTATAGCCGATAATTGCAGTAGTGTCCAGTGATTCTTTCTTTCTTTCTTTCTTTCTCATCAATTTCTCCTATGCTTTCAACCTAATCTGGAAAATTAACCAAAAAATCACTTAATCTTTAGTGATGCTTGCTTTGGACTGGCAGGAGAATATCTGCTTTTATAATATTTTACCAATTTTGCTTTTAGTCCTAAATGGAAATAGGAGTACAGATGGCAAAATAGTAATAGGAAAAACATTTTGGAAAAATTTAAGTTGAATTTATATTTGTAGGTGAAGTTAGAGTTATGTCTAAAGCAGATAATCAATCTCTTCAGAAAAAAAACAGAGATAGATTATTGCAGAAAGTCCAATTAAAGGACTGATTATTGAATTCTATAGATGTGTCAAGATGCTGAGTAATTCACTGTACCAACTGTACTATATTATGGTACTTGTTTGGTCCCATTACCATAGCATATGAACACCTCAGTCAAGAATGTATTTATACCCTGAAGTAGGATGAAATTTTGTTATTCTGATTTATGGATGGGGAACTGAGACATACCATGTCTAAGGACTAGATTCAGGAAAAGGTCTGAGACACCAAAAAATGAACTCAAATAACTGTAAGCATAAAATGTCTGCTCAGTGGTTTCATAATCATAGAGATGCTTTCCCAGGTAAGTGCCCTAAATACTAGCATACAGACTTAGGTGTGCTTTTGCTTACTCTGTCTTCCAGGCTGAGGACCCAGGTTTCCTACCTAACCACTAGGCCAGGGGTCAGCAATGTTTTTGGGCAGAGTGCTAAAAAACCTTGCAATATTGACTTGTAAGATGTTGATGTGCCAGAAGCAGATGGTGAGGAAGCCATGAGGGGCCCAGTTCTTGTTGTAGCAGTGCAGCCCTGACCCCTTCCCTGCCATCTGCCCAAGGCATGCATGGGGTCTGCCCAGAACCTGGGTTGGCTGTGGCATGCTGAGCAAAATGGCTTCACGTACCATGCTCTGGTGTGTATGCCACAGTCTGATGACACCTGCACTAGGCTATTACATAAAAGGTGGGTGATACCAGAGCCACCAGCCCTGCTTCTGCCTCCCAAAAAGGCTTATACTATAAAGATCCTTGGATTCCTAGTGGATGAATGCACCTGTCTTTAGCTCAGACTTAGGTGTGTAAACTCCAGAGAGGGGTTGTCCCTAGTCCTCATGCCTATGTTTTGGGTTGCTCTTCTCTCTAGCTTTTCCCAGACCTGTATGATGAACTTGCATGCCTAACACCAGTTTTTAGTTTCCACTATGTAGAGTCAGATATCTAATGACTGGGCACAATTACATGTGCAATTAATGCACATGAATAAGCTCCAGAGCCTATTGCCCCAGAGTTTTTTGCTCCTGGGCACCCTGTTTGAATGTGCACCTGGGAGCAAAAAACTCCAGATCATATTGCTCCAGAGTATTTTTATGTGAAGCATATGGAACCCAGTTGGAGCAGCCCAGGCTGGCAGGGACCCAGCTTGCTCTGCAGCAGCCTCTGGAGGAAACTATCAGCCTGGGGCTGCTCTGAACTGGCTTACTGTGCTGTGGAGGGACTGGCTAGGGCACGAGGGTGCTCCAGTGCAGGGCTGGCCTCCACACTAAAAGCACCCACATGCCCCAGCCAACCCTGTGGCCATCTACACATGCACTGCAGCACATGAAACAACACTGCTGCAGGGTACTGCTTGCTTTTAGCCAGACTACCCTAAGGCAGTGTTTATTACCATAGTATCATAGAAAATTAGGGTTGGTGGAAGGGCATCTAGTTCTACCGCTGCTCAAAGCAGGACCATCCCCAACTAGATCATTCTGGCCAGGGCTTTGTTGAGCCAGCCCTTAGAAATGTTGAAGGGTGGAGATTCCACCACCTCTCTAGGAAACCTACCTGTTCCAATGCTTTTCCACCCTCCTGTCACCTGTCACCACTGAAAACAATCTAGCTTCATCCTCTTTGGGACCACACTACAGATAGTTAAAAGCTGCTATCAAAGCCCCTTTCAGGCCATGTCCAGCCAAACTCGGATGTGCAGTATGTGGTGCCACAGAGCCATCTACAGCACCACACACCACACATGCAAGTGTCCCCTGTGCTGCTACCTTGCAGTGCAGAGGGCATTTTTTCACCCTGCAAGATCCCAAGGTCAAAAAAACCCACACCAAAAAACAGGGGGGTGGACCAAATGGTGCCTGGCTAGCCAGAGCCACACTCTGGCTGCTGTCCAGGCTTCCTCTGCAGCTGCAGCCCCAGGAGGCCCCCAAGACCCCAGGTAAGGCTGTTGGGGCCAGCACAGTTGCTGGCCCCAGCCTCTCCTGTCTCACCCAGGGTAACCTGCTGTGTACCAAAGCATGTGTGACATGGTCGTTCTCTGAGGACATGTAGAGGTGGTACAAGTAGTGCTGCTACTTGGCCCCAGGGAAAAAAACATCTGCGTTCATCTGGACACGCCCTTGGTCTTCTCTTTTGCAGACTAAATAAACCCAGGTCCCTCAGGTTCTCCTCATAAGTCATGTGTCCCAGCCCCCAAACCATTTTCATTGCCCTTTACTGGACTCTCCAACTTGTCCACATCCTTTCCATAGTTGGGGGTCCAAAACTGAACACAGTAATCCAGATGTGGCCTCACCAGTACAGAATAGAGTAGAATAATTACTTCCCTTGATCTGCTGGCAATGCTCCTACTAATGCAGCCCAGTATGCTATTAGCCTTCTTGGCAACAAGGGCATATTGCTGACTCATCCATCTTCTTGTCCACTGTAACCCCCAGGTTCTTTTCTGCAGAGCTGCTGTTTAGCCAGCCAGTCCCCAGGCTGTAGCAGTGCATGGGATTCTTCCATCCTAAATGCAGGATTTTGCACTTGTCCTTATAGATTAATAGATTCATAGATGCGAAGGTCAGAAGGGACCTTAACAGAGCATTGAGCATTGAGTCCTAGGCAGGAAAGTTGTTCTTACTGAACTTCATGAGATTTCTTTTGGTCCAGTCCTCCAATTTGTCTAGATCACTCTGAACCCAAGCCGTACCCTCCAGTATATCTACTTTATTACCCCAGGACTGACTTCTGGGGCACTCCAGTTGATACCGGTTGCCAGCTAGATGTTGAGCCATTGATAACTACCTGTTAAGCCTGTCCATTTTACAGCCCATTCATCCAACCCATACTTCCTGAGCTTGCTTGCAAGAATGCTGTGGAAGACAGTTTTAAAAGCCTTGCTAAAGTCAAGTTATATTATGTCCGCTGTTTTCTCTGCATCCACAGAGCCAGTTATCTCATCATAGAAGGCAATCATGTTGGTCAGGCATGACTTCCCCTTGGTGAATCCATGCTTACTGTTCCTAATCACTGTTCCTAATTAGTCTACTGCGACTTAATAAGGTCACACAAGTAGATGGTGACATTTTACTGCAGAGCTAATTAGTCAGTTCCTCAGTAAACATCTCATGTAGGCGTACCCATTAGGTACTAAGTAATGCCTAATTTATAATTGCTTGGGTCTTTTATTGGATCTAGCCTTAAGTGACTTGCCCCAGGTCACATAAGCCACATGGTTCTCTGCCCAGCACTAGATTATCACTGTTCCTCTTCCTTTGTCAGATTATACTCACACTCAATGAAAAGGTATTTCAGACTACATTTCCCTGTCCTGATGCCTATTTCGTTAAGCTAAAGCATAAAAATAATCCATAATTTGCCAAAGCAAAATAAGTTCCTTTTCTGGTCAGCAAGGCTTTACAAAGCAGCCACTTTTCTAAGGGCTCTCAAAGTCTTTCCAGCCCTCAACTGCAATTTTTATCTTTTTTTGTGAGGAAAATTGGGCCCAAACCAAAACAATGTTTTACAATAGTTCAAGGAAAGAAAACAAAAAGATGGAAAAACAGTTTTTGTGTTTTACTGCTATTATTTTGTTTGGAATTTTTAAATTTTGTGTTTTCTTTTTGCGGGGGAAGTTTAATTTGTCAAAATAAATCAGGCTTTCTGATTTGAACAGGGCTCACTGAGCTTACTTGGGAGCTGTTTTAAGGTTCTGCTACAAATTAAATTTGTGCTATTTGTACTAACTGAAGTGTAATTCTCATTAAATGGTAAACATGTGTGGAGAATGTCTATAGTGTCCTTTCTTCCTTAAAAATAATGCCACAAGAAAAGTTATTTTTAGTGCTCCCTCTACTAGAAGACACTACATTTTTTTACACTTTGAGAAAAAATTATGTTTGCATAACAAATTAAAGAAATTCAGACAGTGGATATACACATCTGCAGCATGTCCTCTAGCACTAACCTTAACCGAGAACACACAGTCCTTGTTACGATTTGCAAACTAATGAATCAGCTGAAGGAAGCATTTATATTTTGACAGTATTTTAACTTTCTTTGACTCAAATTAGCTGTGACTGTACTGCTACTATGTAAGATTCTGTGAACTTTTCTAACTAAAATGCACCAGTGGACGTTATCATAGAGAAGTAATGGCTTGAAACAGGAATATTCCTTTTCTCCACACCAGCACTCAAATGTTGGCATGTGGGTAAAACAAGCTGCCAGTCATATCAGTCCTGTATTTGCAAACTTGCCTAAAATATATTTTAAATGTATTAGTCTGAAGTGGTCTTCTAGTAGGACCAGGCATAGGGCACAGTTTTAGACATAAACTAAAATGGGCATTCTTTGTCATAATACAATGGGGATTTTTGTTTATAATTCATTAACACTCAAGAGTTACACACAGAAGTTCTTCTACCTGAGATCTAATATGGAGTTATCAGACTTTTCTTAAAAGGATGGGTCCTTATTGATTGAATTTCAGTATTGAATCTCAATGGGTTTCTGAGAGCCTTGAAAGTCAGTTTACCAATAGATTCTAAACTTTATTTCCCAACCACTTGCTGGACTCAAAACTTCCAGGGACATGGGTACAACAATACCTCCCTTGGTGTCTTGGATTATGCCCTTTCAAACCACTGCAGTAAGCTTGAACTCCCTACCTTAAAGGACAACTCTGTTCCTGCCTACATTTCTGATACCATCTTGTACCATTTACACTTTTTGAAGGGCTTGATGAAGGGACTTTAATCCTGAAAGCTTGCAGAATAGGATAATTTTCTTGCCATTTCCAGTTTGTCTAATAAAAGGTATCATTTTGGAACCAAGAGTTCTAGTTGTTTGTATAACATTTTCTGAGTGACTTTAAAATGTGGTTGTATCCGCCGGGCCTCAAACATCTTACCTTGGGCTTCCTTGCTCCGAGGGTTTACAGATATATGGCTTGCTGTCGCAGGTAGCCTTTGGGGAGGTCTTTCCCCATGCTGTGGTCCTCCCCTTTCTCTCCTGCCACGACTTTGATCTTCCAGAGGGTGGGGCTGCGTGTAGCACGATTTCCCTCTTCAGCTACCTGCGGTGTAGGTCTTCTGTGATGTTCCTCCTCCCCTTCACCTCGCCCTTACCCTGCCTGGCGGATCTTGGGTATTTCCGTTGGTGCTCCCTCAGGCATGCCACTAATGAGCTCACCCCTCGCTCAATTCCTCTATTGCCATGCCTAGGCCCCTTCAGACCTGGGGTAACTCAACTGAAACAAAACTCTCACGAACTTAACTACGGCCCACTGCCTAATGCAATGCTGGGGCCCTGCCCCTGTAAAACTCCCTAACGGGGTCCATAGCCCCACCGCCCCTCTGCTTCTTGACCAGGTCACCACCCGTGACTTAGTATACTAGCCCTCTCTTCCTGGGCCAGCTACCCACCACTCTTCGCTCTGTGTCTCGCGGTGCAACCCTCTCTCTGGGTTCTCCCTGGTGTGGAACACTCTCTCTGGGTCTATACTGTGTTGCTGTCCTCTCTCCAGGTTCTCCCAGGACCACAGCCTTGCTTCTGGATCTTCCCCAGACCGCAGTCCTCTCTCCAGGTCTTCCCCGGACCGCAGCCCTCTCTCTGGGTCTTCCTCGGGCTGCTGATCCCTCCCCGCTGCCGCGGTTCTCACCCTGCTCTTCCCCAGCTCAGCTGAGCAGTCCTCCGGTGTCTGTTCAGCCTCAGGCTCTCTTGCTCCTCCGTGGTGCACGCCAGCATTCAGCTCTGGCATTGCGCACCTCTTGCGTGCCGCGCGCCTCACTGCAGTTGGCTCTTTTATCCTCATCGGCCAGTGATCAGTGCTGATGTCACTGGCCGTCCGCAGGTGATTTGAGGCGTCATCCCAGCTGTGTGTGGGCTTCTCTGGCCGTCCCTGCCCTTCCTCACCTCCTGTGATGAGTAATTTATTTTTTTCCTTTTCTTTTTTCTCTACTCTGCCCTCTGTCTCTGTCTCTGGGGCTCCTTCCATGAGCTCGGAAGTTTCCTCAGCCTTTCTCCACCTGTGACAGTGATTTAGACTTCTGAATTACTTGTTTTTTATTTTTTTAACCCTTATTTTTTCATGTTTTTTTCTCTCACTGTGGGTGCAAGACAGAAGTTACTGTGGGTGCAGATATTTTTCATGTGATCAGTCCCTTGACAGTACTGTACAGCCATGCCCTTACAGAAAAGCATGGCTGAAAAGTGTTTTAAAAAGTCTCTGATTGCATGACAGTATGAGCTTTTATTACATAAGGGTTCAGATAAAGGTGCTCCAAAGCAGATCTCCTTCATTAACGTCTGTCAGTGTGTGCTGGGAGCAGAGCTGAGCTGATACAGTGCTGTCTTCAGAGTGGGACAGGGAGAAGGAAGGGAAGGGAGTTCCATCTGGGGTTTGCCCAGCATGCACTGGAGTGTTGGGTGGGTGAATTAGAGCCTCCCACCCCTCTCCAAACCAAGATCCCTCCTCTCCCTTCCCTTCTCCCAGTCTGAAGACAGCACCAGAGCTGGGGGGCATGTCTTGGGCAGAGCAGCTTCAGACACACAACTACTCCAAACTGGAGCTTGATCCTCCACCCCCCTGGACCCAACAGTGAACATTTGTTGGGTTGGAGGGAACACTGTAACTCATGGCACTTCCTGCTAAGCACCATGAGTTACAGCAGGGAGCTACACATTTTTCAGCACCCTCTATTACTAATATCAGCTTCAGTTTTACATCTGTCTTCTTTCACTTGCTCCTGTTCCTGTGATTGCCTTCTGTGTGTGTGGAAACCCCTAATCCAAATAGATGGCTGCCACCTTAACTGCCACCTTCTCCTTGTTCAAATCCATCTGTAAGGCTTACTGCTTCCATGATACACCCTGGAAAATGAACAAGTAAACACAAATATTAATTCATCCCATTTTCTTAGTTTCTTCTCTGACACTAGCTCTGCAAAAAGATCCACATTCACCAGAGGAGAAACAGGGGAGCACCATGCCCTGGGCTGCATTGGCAGCTGCTGCTTTGTTAGTGGCAGTGGCAAGGCTGGCTGTCAGTTGTGTTCTGTGGTGATGGATATCTCTGTGTCCCCTCCCTCCCTCGAAAGCTGGTGCCCAGAGATGCTGCCCCAGTCACCTCCCCTCAGTTTTGCTCCTGGCATATATATTGGGCTCTGCCCACAGACATTCCACCTCCTGTTAAAGGCCTTAAAAAATGATGATTCCTTGGGTTATTTATATTTATTCAGGACTAGATCCACAAAAGGACATAGGTGTCTAAAGTAGAAGGTAGGCAGGGCTTAGGATCCTAAATCCAAAATTGCATTCCTTAATCCTGCCCTCAGCTCTTGCTACCACTGAAAGTACTTAGAGCAGTGATTCTCAACCACGATGTCACAAGATCCTTTAAAGGGTGTCCTGGGACACAGTGCAATATTAGCACTGTTAGTTGTGCAAACATCTATATATGATTCAAAAGATAAACCCAGAGAACTGAAATAGGAACCCATAGTGTTAAAAACACGCTGACTTTTGTTGTAGTTTTTCTGAGTTATTTGCAACAGAAGAATAGCTTTCTTATTTTCCCATAGTCAAAAATGAGTTAAAGCTAAAGCTGGCATTTTAGAGGGGTGTCTTGAGTCTAGTGAGGAGTGACTTATGTCTAAAAAGATTGAGAACCACTGACCTAGAGTCTACATCTGAACTTTTAACATTAAACTTTTTCAGACACCTGAAGTTCTGCTTTGGCATGTGTATAACCACATAGCCCTAAAACCACCAAGCAATCACTAGGGAAGCACAATTTAGTTTCCTCTGTGTTGCTGGAAGTACTCAGACCGATAGGTGTGCTCAGAGCATGTCTAACAGATTAGACACTGCAGAAACACCTGCCACTCCTTTATTCTAAAACTCCCCACCTACACAGATCCCTATCTACCTCTTATACAATAGCCTTTTGTACAATATTCTCTCTCAGGATGTCAGAGACTCAGCTTCAGTTCCTTCCTCTACCTGGTTTAATTCAAACCCACATTTCTGCTTACAAGTATTCTCCAGTTAGTAAACTAGAGGCTGTCTGGGGTGTTTGGCAGGAGGAGGATATTCATTTCTTCTTGCATGGAAATGCTAAATGGTCACTGAGGCAGAGAGAAAGGTTGAGAGACAATGACTCTTGTCAAATGGTTAGGAAACTCTCCTCAGAGGTGAGACATAGATCCCAATGTCTGCTCCAACCAGCCCTGAGTATATTCTGGATTTATTTATCTTGCTTTGATCTTACTTTCTTTAAGGGTTGGTAGCCACTCTACACCCTTAGATGCTGCTTTATTGTGCAGCAGCTGTTCAGAGAATATAGAATAATCAGCTACATGTTAATATGTCAAACAGCTCCATCATTCCATCAGTTGCCCATGATCCGTTGATCATATTAGGAATTGCACACTGGGCTGCTTGGGCTCCTGAGGCTTATATATAAACTTCACAAAGGAATAGATTGTATTTTTGCCTCTGGTAATGTAAAGATAAAGTTCTGTAATTCTGGCCTTTCATCACAGTTTTTCCATTGCCACTTGCACCCTTGCATGGCACCATTTGGTGGGTCTTACCACAGAACCTAGTAATTATGATGTATTAAATAAGTAAAAGAGGGCACTCATTTGTAAGTCCTTTGCAAAGCCAATTGAGTTCACTGAAGAAAATGACATCTATTTCTGCCAGCATCTGTGAATAACCCCAAAGCTATAACTGCTGCATGCTGCTCTGCTTGTAGGTTTTACAATAGAATAAAGGTGTTACCTGATCCCACCAAACATTGTAGCTCAAAACTGACTGGATAAAGTTATTTGGCTGCGTTATGCAGGCGGTCAGATTAGATGATTGTGATGGTGCCCAATGACCTCAAAATCCATGAATTAGTCTGTGCTCTGCAGAATCCTGAATTTATTTCATACATCCAGCTATAATTATGTTGCAACAGCATAGGATGTTGCTGTATCACAACATGTTCCAATCTCTGCATGCCCTGATGTAATGACCTGAAGAGACTCATGTTTTGATGTTGTGACACAGCATCCTGAAATTATGGTGTGATTGTTTTGCACTGCAGCATAAGCATGAAGAGCTGGTACCCCTACAACGGGTCAAGGAACACACTCTGGTTCTTTGCATATCTACGGCTCAATCAAAGGGCTCATCTAGCCATCATGGAGATATTATTTAACAACTGTTCATATTCTTATCCTAAGATTACACAAATAGTGCTGACAAGGTCAGCATGGATTATCTGGCATGTAAGAGATGGCCATATAAACAAAGCTTCTTAGGAGCAGTATTAACTCGAGGAGTAGCTTGCTTATTTATTTAGCAATTCTCTCCTTCTCTTGATTTTATGAATCAGCACTTTTGCTTGTTTATGCTCAATAGCCTTTCTCTGTCCCCTCCTAAGTGGTCTGAAGGGTGGTGGTGAGAAGCACTGCCTCTGCCTAGTGTATAATGCTTGTTCCCAAACACAGTTTTCCTGTTAATTACCTGAGAGATCTGCGCACAGTATTTTGTTGAATGGGTATAAAAACTGACCTTTTGTAGCTTGTAGGTCCAAGAGGCAATGTGTGGTGCATTTTCAAATTCCTCCCTAGAGATTCACACACAACAATTGGATGATTAACACCCCAAATGCACACACATATACACATGTCTGCGCACTTACTCCTGCAAAGATACAATACAGAACTACTCTTCTATTGCATAGTATGGAATTACTTCAAGGGATTGAGATACATTAGACCAGGATATGACTATAGCGTTAAGCTATTCAACTGACCATTTCTTTGCTAAAATAGTTCATCTCATAAAACTACAGCTTGGATCTCTTTCATGGAAGCAAATACTGCATATAGAGCTAAATCAATTTTTACCCACAGAAAATCTCTTTCTCTCCCTCACCTTTCCTAAATCAGTTCTTTCTAAACTGTAAAGGTTTCAGAAAGCTACAGCCAGATGACTCCTTTGTTCCAGGAACGGAGACAATATCCCTCCTATTCTCTTTCTCTGTGCATTGTTTCACATTACTTTTATGGCCCCATAACTCTCCATGCCATTTCCAACACTCAATTTGATCCTCCATTTTTTACTTCTCTAAACCCTGCCTTCATATGTGGGGGTTCCTCTTTCACACATCATTCTGGGTCAGATTGGCTTTTCTGTAGTCATCTTTTTATCTTTGCTCATATGAGCCAGGATCAAGGTTCCCTCTATGGTGCACGTGTGTGTGGCCGTGCACAACTAGAAATGCGGCCACGCACAGCCTTTTCAAGGCTGTGCACCAGGAAAGGCTTGAGCTGGAGGCTGGAGCTGGAGCCTAGCGTGGGATCTGCTGGCTCCAGGGAAGTGCTCCGCTTCCCTGCATCAGGGCCAGGGAGTGGAGCACTTCCCCGGAGCTGGTGGAGCCCATGCCAACCACCCACCCCCGCCTCCATCCCTGCCTTGCCTCACCTTGGAGAGGAGCCGCTGCCTGCCCCAAGTGAGGCTCTGCTGGCTCTGGGACACTGCTCGACTCCCCGGCATGGCCTCCAGGAGCATGTCCCACAGTGTCCTGGAACCGGTCGAGCCTCACTTGGAGCAGGCAGTGGCTCCTCCCCGAGTTGAGGCAAGGAAGGGATGGAGGCTGGGGCCCTGATGCAGGGGGAGTGAAGCAGTTCCCCGGAGCCAGTGGAGCCTGTGCCAGGCTCTGGCTCCTGCCCCGGCCCCCGGCTCCAGCCTTTGGCCCCCGGCTCCAGCCCCTGGCCCCAGCTCCCAGCCCCTGCCCCTGGCCCCCAGCCCCAGCTCCAGCCTCTGGCTCCTGGCCCCTGGCCCCAGCCACCAGCCTCTGGCTCCAGCCCCTGGCCCCTAGCCCCAGACCCCAGCCTCCGGCCCCCAGCCGTCTTCAGTAAGTGTCCCACGCTGGACCAAGGCAGCGCGTTCCTACAGACTGCTGCTCCTTAGAGGGAACATTGGCAGGATCAGCACTAAACCCCACTCTGTCCCTCCATAACAGTGCTACTTTGACTGTATATGTCCTGCAAGAATTTTTACAATTTTGTCTCTTTTACATTTCCTTTTCCTTTTTTTATTTATTATTATGTTTTTCCAGATTCAGGTCTGCTACATTCATTACAAGCCAAAAGAGAGCTCAAAGATCTTTCCCTATACATCTGCAATTTTGCCTATATGTCTATAAATTACTGTCCCCAGCTCTGGATAAAAACCCCTTTGCCACCTCCTTTTCTTAGTATAAAGTATTGTGACTTCCTATGAAAGAGTTCATATAAAAAATAAACTGGACACACGGTTTGTATATTGATATAACCACAGATACACACAACTCCAAGAAATGGGTACAAACATTTTATTCTTGTCTCAGTAATTCCTACACCTCCTACTCTCATTGTTTTTATCTCTGGGTCCGAAGATGGTTGATGAGGCTTATCCAGGACTGACAGAATCTGTTGCACCTTGGCATATGTTTCTGTGTGGGTAGCTGTGGGTTCTTGGCTCAGTTCATGACATGCTGTTTCTGCTGCTCCAATTTTTTTCCATCTCTTGTTATCATTATAAGGTTTCAAAGTACTGAGATCCTTGCAGCAGACTCTTCCTCCATTTGTGGCAGCCCTGGGTGATAGTTTCTCACAAATTTGTGTTGATGCTGCATTGTTTCAAGTTGGCCCTGGGGATGTCAGTAAAACACTTTATCTGCCCTCTTCTTAAGCACATGACTAAGCTAAGAGAATAAAACTTTCTTCAGGACTCCAGAATTGGACATCTGGATGATGTGGCCATCTCAGCAAAGTTGATGTTAGATAATCATTGTCTCAATTCTCATGGTGTTTGCTTGTGATAGGATGCTAATAATGCTGTACCTGTCTACCTACTGGATTTGAAGGCTCCTCCACAGGCAGGTTTGATGGTACTTCTCTAGAGAAGTTTCTGAGGTACAGGAATTATTCAATGTTCTCTGGAGTCTCACCATGAATCTGAATTACCAGAGCTGAGGTCTGCTCTTTAAAAGCTTGTTGATGGAGGACCTTAGTCTTCTGAATGTTAAGTCTCAATCCCATTTTCTTGTATGCCTTGGTAAAGACATTAATGATTGCCTGAAGGTCTGTTCTGAGTGAGCACACACTACAGTATTATCAGCATACTGGAGCTTGATGATTGAGGTCAGGGTGGTCTTGGTTTTGGTTTGGAGTCATAGTTTCATAGTATCTAGGGTCAGGAGGGACCTGAACAGATCATCTAGCCTGACCCCCTGCCAGAGGCAGGAATGAATGCTGGATTCACAAGACCCCAGACAGGTGATCATCCAACCTCCTCTTGAATTTGCCCAAGGTAGGGGCAAGGACCACTTCCCTGGGAAGTTGGTGCCAGATTTTGGCCATCCTAACTATAAAATATTGCTTTCTGATCTCTAACCTAAGCCTAGTCTCCAACAGTTTATGACCATTGTTCCTTGTCACCCCAGGTGGTGCTGGGGAGAAAAGGGCTCTGCCTATTTGCTCTTGAACTCCCCTGATGAGCTTGTAGGCAGCCACCAGATTCCCCCTCAGCCTCCTCTTGATGATGCTGAACAGGTTCAGGTCCTTCAGTCTCTCCTCATAGGGCTTGTCCTGCTGCCCTCTCACCAAGTGGGTGGCCCTCCTCTGAACCCTCTCCAGGCTGGCCACATCTCTTTTGAAGTGTGGTGCCCAGTACTGGACACAGTACCCCAACTCCGGCCTGATCAAAGTCGCATAGACAGGGAGTATCACTTCTCGGGGCCAGCTTGAGCTGCATCTTTGGATGCATGACAAGGTATGGCTGGCCTTGCTGGCTGCAGCCTGGCATTGCTGGCTCATGTTCATCTTGGAGTTAATAATGACTCCAAGATCCCTTTCCGCCTCTGTGCTTTCAAGAAGGGAACTCCTCAACCTGTACATACGCTGTGGATTCCTTCTCCCAAGGTGCAGCACCCTGCATTTGTCTACGTTGAATCCCATCCTATTTTCATCTGCCCACTTTTGTAGTCTGTCTAAATCTAGTTGCAGCCTGTCTTTCCCTTCAAGTGTGTCTACCTCGCCCCACATCTTAGTGTCATCAGCAAATTTGGACAGTGTGCTTTCTACCCCCTTGTCCAAGTCGCTCATAAAGATGTTAAATAGTGCAGGCCCGAGGATTGAGCCCTGGGGTACCCCACTGCTAACATCTCACCAGTTTGAGTACAACCCATCCATCGCTACTCTCTGGGTGCACCCCCTCAGCCAATTTTTTACCCATCCAACTATGTAGGCATCAATGCTGCAGTCACTTAATATATTGATGAGGATGGGGTGAGAGACAGTGTCAAAGGCCTTCTTAAAGTCTAGAAAGACTATGTCCACAGCCACACCATCATCCAAGTCTTTAGTTACTTGGTCGTAAAAGGCAATCAGGTTGGTCAGGCAGGACCTGCCTCTGGTGAACCCATGCTGATTACCCCTAAGCATGATCTCCCCTGCTGGCCCCCCACAGATGTGCTCCTTGATGATTCTCTCCAAGAGCTTCCCGAACACCGAGGTGAGGCTTACGGGCCTATAGTTATATGGGTCCTCCTTCCTCCTGAGTCAGCTGAGATTAAAACAATTTACTATCTATTTGGTAGTTTAGCACCACTCCAACTGGCAGCTTATTGGTAGTCAGACATAGCATAGCAGCAAGGAATATCAAGAAGAATATTGGAATGATGTAGCAGCCTTGCTTAACTCCCATTTTAACCTCAAAGGGATCTGTGATAGATCTGTTACTGAGAACCACTGCTCACATATTATCATGAAGCGGGAAAATTATACTGATGAATTTCAGTGGGCATCTGGACTTCAGAAGGATCTTCCATAGCAGTTCTTGGTTGACAGAGTTGAAGATGTTCATGAAGTTGAAGAAGGCCATGAAGAGAGATTCATGTTGTTCTTGCCATTTTTCTTACAGCTGGAGAGCAGTGAAGATCATGTCAGTTGTGTCTCTTAATGCCCTTAACCCAAACCGAGATTCTGGGAGGAGCTCTTCAGCAAGTGGAAAGAGACGGTTCAAGAGGGTTCTCGTAAAGATCTTTCTAGTGGACAGCAAGGCGATCCCTCTGTAATTTCCACAGTCAGGCTTGTTTCCTTTCATAAAGATCATCATGACCATGGCATCCCTGAGGCCAACTGGGATTTCTTCATTGTTTATCCTGTGGCCTAAATGTTCATCTTGAGCACTTAGTTGAAGTTATATATAGACAACTGTGTAAAGGGTATGATTATCTGGAGAGCCACACATGAAGCCATTTATTAAAGTATCAGTGCATGAATTTGGATGCCTAACTTGACATTGACAATAGTAGCTACTTAAAAATCAATGTGGTTATTTGTCTTCTGGTATTGCAGCCTATAGGGTTCCTGTTTGAAGGATTTATCCACAATTATGAGGGATAAAAAATTACCTTTTAATAATAAGTCTGACACAGTCCTGATTTCAGGAATCAGGACTTTAAGAAAAACCCTAAATTTTCAAGAGACCTGATCAAATCATGTAAACTGATCACACCACACTAAACTTAAAAAAAGTAGTCTCTGCATCCAATTACTGACTGATAGGACTTACTGTTCAAGAGGCTGATCCTGAGAATGGCTTAGCATCAATCAGAACTATGGGTTTTCTGAAAGCCAGGCCTTCAGTGCAGTCCTCCCCATGTAATCTGAGTCCTGAGCCCCTTCCTGAGAGTGTCGGCAGAAATGGGAGTGTTTAAGGAGACGTTGTCTCAGTACACAAACAGAGTCCTTTGCTACAGGAGTCAGGCAGGAGTTATTTGATGACCACAGAGCAGCACTCTCTCTAAGTACGATGGAATTCACTTCTTTTTCTAGGCCCATATTACTTTTTTACACAATGCTCTGCAACCACAGTGTATAGTCTCAGCCCTTAAGTCTGCACAAACTAGAATGCCGTAAAGGTTGTTTCCTGTGCAGCATCTGAAGCGCTTCAATGTGCTGCATCCTCTTAATGTTTCAACCATTTGAATTTACACTACTTTCCAATGCATTGTGCATTAAGACCTTACCTGATTTCTGCTGGTAGAAAGTATAATGCTGCCTTAACATTAAAAGTAGTTTAAATGCTCTTTTTGCATTAAGGGTATTTTCTTCAATTAAACTCCCTAAAAAACCCTCTAGGAAACTTCAAATGCAGCCCCTCCTCCAACCTCTGTTAATGCATTGTTAAGGTTGCATAGTAAAAGAGCCCAAACCCATGCTGCTGTTGTCAATAAGAATTGGCTTTCAGCATTTAGATTCCCATAAGCACTCTTACAATGTTTGGCCTATATCTTGAAAATATGATTTACACAAAGCAAGCTTTAAAAGCCACTCATTTCTCTAAAATGCAGTTAATTAAACTAGTGACATTTAATAGGTTAAATTAAAAAAAATCTTAATTTAACCTTCAGGTTGTAAATTTAAAACCACTCCAGTCCAGGAGATGTGTAAGTAAAAGTTTTTCATAAGGTGCTAGTGATTCTGAGGTGCACAAATTCCACAGGATTTCAATGAGACGCAGACTTGCAAGTCACTTTGGTTTATGTAAAAATGTTGCCCATAACAATTTTCTCTGGGAAAGTTTGAAAAACCTACATAACCCGAGCAGCTGTGTAAGAATGCTTATGACATTGAATGCTAAATCATAAGGACTTAGCTTTCGAACTTTTCCTGTGTCAGTCCATGTGTGGCTTCATCACACATAAATTGCCTGTTTTTCTTTTTCCTCCCATGTGTGGAAAGATACAGGGAAATGTAAAAGATGAGTGAACCATCCACAATTTGGACTACTTTCCTTTATCTACATTTTGGATTCAAGCTAGGAGAGAATTCAAGAATCAGTGCAGATAAAAAGGACTGCTGGGCATAGTAAAAAGCTAAGAACAGCAAAGTAAAAGCACAAAGCTATAAAAGCTGTGGGGCTGCAACTCTGTTTAGCATTCAAGCAACTATCTCTAGAATGGAAGCAGATTACATGGTATCATATTGCAAAAGGGCTGTTCAGCCCCATTGCTCGCACTCGGAGCTACATATTTACTTTTGTCACTGGGTAGCAGTGATTGCATTATATCCTTCCTGCCAGGACACCGAAGAGAAACAGAAGGTTAAGTATAGAAGGGGGAGGGAGAGAAAAAAGAAGGAGAAGTGGCAATAAAGAAGAAAGAATGGGAGGAAAGAATAGCTGAAAAGTAAAGAAAAAGACCTTAACTGAGCAAGGAAAAAGATACTTAAGAAACAAGGAAGAGGAGGAGAGGATCAAGCCTTACATATATGGAATTACTAAAGCAACTCTGTTTTTTTCTCTGGTATCACTGAGTGATATAGTTTGGTGAAAAGGCAATAGGTGCATTTGACTAAGCATATGTAAAGTACAAGGCATTAACTCTGGCAGTGATGTGGTCTAAAGGAATTTCCATGACTTGTGCCATGAATGCTCAATAGGGGCTTATAAAAGGCACCTTTCCCTGGTCTAAAATATGGCATGCCAGAGTTTACAAATACAGCAAAAGCTTTGTTATCCAGCACCCATGGGAAATGGGAAGTGCCTGATAACCAAATATACCGTTACCTAAGAGGCCCAAACAGGCATCTTTGCCTGTTCGGGCTGCCCCCCACCCATTGTGTCAGAGTGCTGGGGGACAGGGAGTGGGGCCCTGGGCACATTGGGGAAAGGCTGGTATGCCCTGGGTGTGGGGGCTCGGCAGCACAGGCTGCTTTACCCTGGGCTGTGGGGGCTTGGCAAAACTGGAAGTGCCACAGTAGACACTTCTGGTTTTGCTTTTGCTGCGAAGACTGGCATGCTGGTTAGTAGAGCATGCCAGTTTGTAAGGTGCCAGATAATGCAGCTTTTACTGTGTGGCTAAAGGAAGCTGATTTAAAATAGAATAAAGCAACAAGCCCCTCTGATTCCTAGCCATGCAACCTCTTAGCAAAACATGTTCCTGTGAGTCCTGATGGCTCTGTGTGTGTGTGTGTGTGTGTGTGTGTGTGTGTGTGTGTGTGTTTCCAAATAATATGCTGGAGTCAGTGACAGTATGATCCAAAGCTCACTGGAGTCACTTGGACCACTGTTTTCAAAGGTGACTACTGATTCTGGTTGCCTCAATGCTGGGGCTCTCACTATAAGATAATGTCATAAGACCCTATATATATATCTGTGCGTGTGTGTGTATACGCATGTGCACACATGCACACATATATACAGTTTTATTACAATATCTTTCATTAGGATGGAAGCATTCCACTGCAATGAAGCATATTGGCTAACTCATTTTAACCCTCAATGTTGTGTATATGTCTGCTGCAAACAGGGTATAGATTATATAACATGAGTTATGTGGTGTATGTGTGAAAACTGGGAGAGGGTACAAGGTACACCAACAATTTTAAAATACAAGTAAGTTTATACATTTGTTTAGTTAATATGTTAAAAAAATAAACAAGACAAATCTCCTTTCCACACTTATCTACAAAAGATCTTAGGAAAGTTTGAGCATTGGGTGTGGGTGGATCTCCGGATGGTGTCTCAAAATGCTGAAGAGCAAAAAGCAACCAACTGGGTGCATGGAATTGCAAATACCTCTGAAAAAAATGGTTTTAAAATAGTGCATCGGGACCACAGAAAACTTTTGAATCGAGATAGTTAGTTCCAGGCCAGGTCTTTAATTAATATCTTATTGATACCTGCTGAAATTCACAGGTAAGAATGGGAAATAGAATGCGCAAAACTTGATTCCTGCTCTGCCTGTCTTTGATTATAGGGACACACTTCACTTCATTGTGAGGGGTTACTTCTTATGAGAAAGAGAAAGAGAGTAAGGGACTGAATCTGCTTGCACAAGCATGGTGTAAATCAAGAGCAATTTTGTTTGAAACCACTTGGTTCACCCTGTTAAACTACATCCTGGAACTAGTAGTAATAGAGCCTGGGTGGTCTGATTCTCCTTCATTCTGTACAGGTACTTATACCACTGGACATACCAGCTGCTTATGTAGAATTCTCTTCTCAATCCCACTGATGGGAGCATTTTGTATGTACTTTGTAGAGGTGTAAATGAGTAAATTAGGGCATTTTTACATGTGCTCCAAGGGTTGGGGGGGACTTTAGTTAAAGCATCTGCAGCACCTCATGTATCAGCATCCCCACATTTTAAAATGGCACTGGGAGCACGTTATCTATAGCTTGCTGAATGAGCATTAGTTAAAGTGCCCCCGCTGCCATTATGAAGTGTTGGAACCCTGATGCATGAGATGTGGAAGCTGGCTGGAGCACTCTAATTAGCATGCTCCAGCAGACTTGATTAATCTAGTCTGTTCTGATGTGCTGTAATGACAGTACCCTTAGGTACTGGGTAGTAAAGATTCAAAACCTGGAACTGTGGAAATAATGGGTCACATAGCTAGTGTAAAGCATCAAATTGAATTATACCTAAAATATTAACTGAGGATTTGACTCCATGATAGTTAAGCTTTGTGCATTTTCTACTGTGTTGCCTATACATTGTACACCAGCATAGAATCCGGCCCATATGCTTGTACATCACAGTAAATTTGCACAACATATTAAAGAACAAATTAGAGACAGTTTCCTGCCCTGAGAATCTTACAGTGTAAATGAGACACAACACAACTAAAGATGACATTAAACAATTGGAGGAAAAGGTGAAGGATAGAGAGAAGAGTGAGAAATTACGAGACGCTTGTTTTATTTATACATACACACCAATACTTGCTTTTTATGCAAGTACCTGTCTTCTATTTAAATAGATACATATTGTTTATTCATGGTTTTATTAATGTCAGTGTTGTTTGTAAGGCTAAGAAAAGCAACAACATGAGGATGAGGGACCCTGCCTGTTACCTATAGTCCATGAGGGATCCCTGTGTGTTCCCCACAGTCACCCTGTAATGACCATTTTGAAAAGGCTCATAGCCTGGACCCTGTCAGTCAGCAGCCAGGCAGAAGCCTGATTCACTGGGCCTGATTCTTCATTGGCTAGCACCTTGTGCAATCATTTTTGCCAGGGTAAATTGGGTATAAAACGCTAACACATTACAATCACTTTTCTGTGGCATAAGTGATTGCAGTGTACCAGAGACTCGGTCTCATTACCGTTTCAATGTGCAGCACACCGGAAACAGACTCCTGCTACCTGTCCTACATTTACATAGCTAGAGAGAGCACAATCAACTGAACACTGAAAGAGCATGATCAGATAAGAGGCAAGAAAGGGTGAGGGTGGGGGAGAGGGGAATAAGAATTGGAAAGCTACTGAAAAGCTTGATATTTCAAGAAAGTGAGTGAAGATACCTGATGTAACAGATGAGGGGCTGTATTTGGAGCATAAGTATCCTTACTGCCTTGCCATGGGTAATTTGTGTTTAGGAGAGTATTCTAAATCCTGTACAAAGAATCCCAATCCCAAATTATTTTCCTTCGGCACTTACAGGACCAGTAGAAAGAATTTCAACCTTTGAGGTGAGAGAGTGAATACAATGCTGCCCACATCCCGCCAAACTGAGTGTCCGTGACATAAGAAACTAACATTTTCTAGCAAGTTATATAAACAGAGGAACCATTAGGAAACCTATTAAAGTGGGAAACATCAGTGAAGTACAGAACACAGAAGAGACAGGTAATGAATAGGAAACAGGTGAACTGTTCGTAGCCTTTCATAGGAGTTTGCACTCAACAACAGTGATGACAAGTGATACATAACATGTCTTCTGAACCTCAGGATTCGAACATGTTACTTCAGTTCTTTGGATTTGTATTTCCTGTTGGCTTTCTTGTTGAGTGCTGATAGAGCAGGCTTTGCAGATCACAGATTGTTTTGATTTGAATTTTCTTGCTATTTCATACTTAGGGCCAAGTGCTTATTTCCCACCGCTAGTCAACAGAAGCTCTGTTTTCCACTGTCTTCAGTGGACCAGGGTTTAGCCATTACAGCTCACCTCCAGACCCAGACTGCTTCTTGTTATGGTCTTATACCATTTACTGTGCTATCGGTATGCTCTATTTTCCTCTGCACCACAGAGAGAATAGTGGTGACCAAGAATGATCCACCCCTTAAGAAGTATAAATGCTGTTTGTACCACTCCACTCCAGTGAAGATTTTGCCAGTAAAGGACAGCTTTGAGTTGATTGCAGACCCATTTAGTATAGCAGCCCTTCTGACAGAGAATTACTAGAGGATGTGATGAGTCCATCTCCCATCTTCCCTGGACATACTTCTTACAAGTTGCTATCATGACTGTATCATTTCTGCATCCAGCTCTTTCCACTTTCAGACTACAGTGGACAGCTGTATCCTCCTTGTTGGAGTGATTATAGGCACTTTTCACCATTGTCTCTCTCTTCTTGGGCTTCTTTCCACTACCAAAGACGTATGGTGCAATAGGGCAAAGGAAGGAAGTGAAACAGAAGGCTGAATCTAACCTATAATAAATATAATTGTGTGCCCTGTTTCACCGACCATGTGCTGACAAGTATAATATGAGAAGACTCCATGTTTCTACAACTCCATTGGCTTTTCATTAAGAGAACTGCTTATAGAGATGCTAAACTGTAAGTCACATTCAAGCCACATGCAAAAAGACTTCCAGTGCTTCCATTAACCTGTGCCCTTTCCTTCAAGTCCCAGGCAAGTTGCTACATACAGTGTGTTCTTTCATAGACAGGTAGATTTCAGTATGTACTGATCATCTTCAGTCTTTTTATGTCATTACCATCAAGCAGACAATTTCAATGCAGCTCATGCACTGCAGGCATAATGTACTGTTTAGGTTAATGTACTCTTTTTTAGGACAATACCAAAGTCTTTATCTTGGCTCAGTCTGTCTTAAAATTTTGAAATGAATCCTTTTCTGAGATCCATTTTAATTGTAAACCTGACTGTATTGTGTCAGCAAACATCTGGTCCCGTTGAAGATTACTGGATACCATTTGAGAAAGATACAAATATAAAACATGAAACATATTAACTTTTTCTTGTTTAAAAATATTTTGAAATAATGGGATCAGTCTGATAGCGTGTTCGGAGAAATCTCATGCCTGGCAATCTGTAAAAGAAAAAAGCCAGACCCCTAGGTCCTTCAAATGCAGAAAGTTCTGGCAAGACGTGCACTTCAGCATGTTTTAAAAAATATTATCTTTGCTAAATTGCTTTTAGCCTTAGAGAAGATCCTTCCACTCTTGTGTTATTGTATAGGTCCAAAATCACAATTAACAAAAAAGAGATGTTAACTAATGCAACATTTTGTAAACAAAGATGGTTTAGCAAGGCCATGTCTAGATCATGATTCTGTGCCTAGAATTAGGTTCATGCTTAGGTTTGAGTGGAAGTGGGGAGCACAGCAGTACACAACCAATTGTAGCAGGTGTGCTGGCTGCAGCACAGCTTGCACACAGCTTGCCAGCTTGGGCAGGACACTGAGCCATTGGTGGAATTTCTTCCACCAGTCAGGAGAAGGTGCACCCCTTTCTCCTGATTAGTACATTTACAGTCTGGGGGTAGAGCTCCCAGGAGGGGTCCCGGTGAGGTTTTCACTGCCTCTCACTCTGATTGGACCTTTTGCGATCCAGGGTGGAGACCCAGATGGCTATAAAAGAACAGTATGCTTGACTGGGAGACCAGACCGGTGAGGGATGAGAAGAAGACCGGAGCCAAGAAATTCTGGGGAGAGCTGCCCCAGTGGGCAATAGTCCTAAGCTCCTGAAGATGCCACTGGAGGAGCCACCACCAGAGCCTTGGCCCTGGGACCAGGGAGAGCCTGCTTGGGCCTTGTCCAGAGGCAGCTGCCCAAAGTTGCTTTTGGAGCATCACCAGTCCCTTTCCTCCTACAGGGACATTGAGCCCAGAAAAGGCAGGCTGAGCCCCACTCCTCGCCTCAACAGAAGGCAGGGCCTTGGAGGTGCCCCCGGGCCAGACTCCGGCCTATGAAGAAGGAACTGCTTGCGGCACACCGGAACAGCAGCCAGGTCCATGTTGGGGGGAGGAAGAAACAAACCTACTGCATCCCTGCTCATAACAACCATGAGTTCAGGGAATAGGGGCTTTGCCAGGGAGGGGTCAGAGAAAAGGGACCCCCCCCCACCCCCTTCTTTCAGAGAACTGGGTGAGAATATACCCTACAAAATGGGGAGCTGCACCTAATATTTTGTAAATTGGTTGTACTATGTGAGTTATGCTATATTTTAACTGGTAAATAATTTTAAGGTTGTTATTTTCTATTGGAGTCTATTTTTCTTGTTGTTTAATCTGTTGAGTATTATATTGGGAATCTGGTACTTACCTGCTGGAGGCCCACATGGGTTTGCCCTGTGGGCCTAGTGGCTTACCTTAAGGATCTTGGGGTCCTGGGTAAGGGAACTGCTCTCAAAGCATACCCCACGTAACCCCATTCCCAAATATAGTTATAAGGATGTGTATGTATAAGAGTGTATACAGGAAACCCCTGCTATTTGGTATTCACGGTTTCAAATATTTGCGAATGCCAAACCCACATTTTAAATACACTTTATACACTTACAGGAGCTCCTTGGGAGCTCCGCACTTACTGCCACTGGGCTCCTGCCATCACTGCTGGAGCCATGCCCCCACCACCCGAATAAGGAACGCAGTGCCTTATTCATGGATTTCGCCATTCACAGGGGATATGAAAACGTATCCCCCAAAAATGGTGAAGGTCATCTATAGTGGTTAATTTTCTCTAATATTATCTATTGCTTTGGGATATGTGTGTGTGTATATATGTGTGTGTGTGTGTGTATATGTAAATAGTTGTATATAATTCTTTATATGTTAAATACATTCTGTATATAGTTAAGAACCCTTTGTGTGATGAGAATATTTTTTGTGTGGTGTGGCTCTATAGAGAATAGAGGGATCTGTACCCAAGTCACAGCATCCTTCTCACAGCACTGTTGCCTGCCCACCTATTCCATCCAATCGAGGATGGGGGACACCCTTGGGTGTATCCAGGTTACAAAATTTTGTGCAAATTCACCCTCCTCCTGCACCTCCCACACCACATAACATTTGAAAGATATCTAGGATGTACGGTGTAGTGGTTCAAGCCCAGTCTATTGAGGCCAAAAACCTGTTTTCAGCTCTGACCTCTGCCATTGAGTTGAGACTCATTGTGCCTCAGATACTGACTTACCCCACATGACAAGTAAATGACTGATCCCCAGTCTAGAACAAAAGTGTGCACACAAAGATTGTTCATACATAGTTAAATGCAGCTATACGGATTATATCAGGAATGCTAAACATTACACTGTTGCTACTGCTTGCCATGGCTTCCAGTCCTAGAGAGCATTGCTCCTCACAATACTCTGCCATGATGCCTCATGTATGGGGGAATATGATAAGGCCATCAATAACCCAAACCTCCCAGGCAATAAGGACCTCACTACACCATCGCCAGATAGGCGCAAATATAGAAAACCCTTCTGGGAGTACACCAAAAAGTTCTATGATGATAACAAAAGCACTGAAGAACCATGGAAGGAAGCCTAGGCAAATACGAACCTGCCACAGAAATACATCGTTAGCAATCCTACAATCCCCCAGCCAGGATTTAACCTACAGAGAAAGGTTTGGTTCTCCCTGAATTGCATACAGATGCTTCATGGAAAATGTGAACACCTACTCTATAAATGGAGAATCAAAGAGAGTCTGGATTGTGATTGTGACGCAATTTTTCATTTGGTGCAACACATTATAAATAATTGCCCGATTAGATCATTTAATGGTGATCTAAAATCAAGCCATGCAGCTACACCTGCAGCAATCAAATAGCTATCAAATTTATATTGATCTATGAATGTTTTAATCCTAAAATGTCATATGAAAGAAAAACAGGTAAATTAAGTGCCAAATGACAGTCTTTCATCTTGAGCTCAGGACTAGCCAGATCCTTAGAGATTAAGATGTTATCAAAATATGGAAGATGTTTTCCAAATAACAGCTTCAAGTCCTCCAAGGGTAGTCAGTAGAGTACTCATGGTGCCTCTGATGATCAGTAGTTTTGTGTCCCATGATCAATAGTTGCCATGTTCCTTCCAATTCCATGCTAATAGGCCAATTATTTATTTATTAATTTATTTATATGTTTATTAAGTTCAGATGCTTTGCTCAGAGGGCCTGTGTATGCAAAGCAGAAAGTTGATCTTGGTGTTTCAGCATGCCTTCTTAATACACCACAAGCAGGCGTGTCAAACTCACCTTGGGCCCTGGGCCAGATCTGAACCTCGGGGGCTCCTCATGGCCAGATCTGACACGATGTGGTGGTGTCTGCTGCAGCAACAGTGGGGAAAGTGGCCATGGGGTGGGCAGCTACTTTCTGTGGGAGGAGCGCACAAGTGGCAACTGTTGCATAGCCTTTGCTCACCCCCTGCCCCTGAGGGCCATCTCCACTGTGGCCCCAGAACCCAGGATTCTGCAACAGATTCAACCTACCTCTGGCCATGTCCCCAAACTCCATGGTCTAACAATAGCCTGATAAACCTGATGGTGTCTCCATAGATGGTGTGGCACCATCCAGCCCATAGGCCATATGCTTGACACCTGTGACTTAAAGTAACACAATTACAGCGCAAGTCCCATTTACTCTTAGCTTTCTTTCACATACATTTTTGCATTGCAAATTTGGCTGGAGGATAATTAGTTGGATTAGCAGGTAGATTCCAATTAACCTATACTTCACATGTAAATGGAAGAGATTTTTTTTGTATAATAAAAAATGAATGTAAAGGTAGTAAATGTAAAGGTATATTGATTTTGCTAGGGGTTTAAATCATTTTCTTTTGAGACTGCACCCTTCTAAAAATGGAGGTTTTCATTTGCCAGGCCTTGTACAGACAAACTGTACAGATGTGACTTGTACAAGAATCTAATATAAATCCAAAAATCCAAGAATGCTTTTTCAGAACAAAAAAAGTCATACAATACTTCAGCTGTTCCTAGGGCATAAATCATTTGGCAAAATGTCATATACCTCCAAAACACAAGTACCCACCAATTTGTCAAGCTAATTATATAAACAAAATTTTGGGTCATAAAATCTGGGGGGAAAATCCTAATCAAAATTCATCAGACTGTGTAATTCAGTGGTCTCCAACCTTTTTAAGTACAAGATAGATCACTTTTTGAATTAAAGTGCAACCCAGGATCTACTGTACACCACCCCTCCCTCCCTTACCCAGCAGGTCAGAGGGAGTGAAGGGGAGTGGGGGCACAGATCGAGGCTTCTGCTGTGAGGGAGGGAGTGGGGAAAAGGCAGGGCACGGGTGAGGGGGGGCCCCAGCCAGGCTGGGTTGTAGGAGGATTGGAGCTGGGGTAGCTCACTGTGCTGCTCCCATAACAGCTTAAGCTCTGCATCTTAGTCTGGGGGGGTGCTGAGTGCATGAGTGCATGTGTTCAGCCACCCCCAGACTGAGATAAATTGTCAGTGATTCCACCAGTTGATTGTGAATGACTGGTTGGTGACCATTGATGTATTCTATAGTCTGGGAATTTATTATAGTGTTTATTTAAAAATATATATTCCATTGAATGACTTTTTGTTTTCATTTTTCAGAAAGGTGAAATATAAGCAGCGGAATTGCCATATCAGGTTATATAAACCTGAGTTAAATGTTTAAAAATGTAATACAGCCTAGAAACAATAAAAATCTAGAATAAAACAATAAAAATTTAAAAAAGGTTTAAATGCAATATAGATATCATCTAGGATAGTATTCAGACAAACACCCGGAAGGAATAGCATAATGAACTAAGGATCAGGAGTAAAATCTTGGCCCAAATGAAGTGAGTGGAAAAGCTCGTACTGACTTCAGTGAAGCTAGGATTTCACTTCCGGCTTGCAGTTCTGCTTTACGTCTCAGCAAGGTAAACTTTAGATATGTAAGACTGTCTTCTTAAGCTCTGCACTCAGACTCAAGAGGACCAGATCCTAACAGGTATTCAGGAGCCTAATTATTTTTAGGCACTTAATAAACACTGCTCTCAATGTGAGTTAGGGATCTAAAAGGAGTCATGAGGATCCAGATATCTGGGCCTTCTTCTCTTTGCGTCTCTGTTCCTTATTTATAAAAATGAAAATAATAGCCCTTTCCTACCTCCTATCAGGGATAGTGTTATCCATTAATGTTTTCTGGGTGCCTGGAGATTGCAGTGATGGGTTTGTAAGTACAAATAGATTTAGAACATTGGGGGGGGGGTAATTTCAGTATCACTGTTTCCTTTGTGGAAATTTGAATGAAATCTTAATCTGCATGGATACAGATCCCAGCACTTTTTAAGGAGTAGGTATCGCTTCAGCATCCTTGCTAACATTTCCATAGCTTTCAATTGGTTGTATACATTTGGCTTATGTTGCTTGGCTGTTCTCCTACACCACAGTAGTGGCTACATTTCAGTAATGCTGCATAAAGGGGTTCTTATTCTCAGCTACACTAAGGTTACACAAATGCCTAACTAAACAAAATGTGGGTTGGGCACTTTCTATTTAAATTCTGCAGATAATTACCTCATCCACTTACCTGAAGCCTATCAGAAATAAGTATTTTCCACTCCTTGGGAGAAGAAATATGTGGTAGGAATTCAAGTCCCCGCCCAGCTCTCCTGGATAGTGCTCCAAGAATAGAATAATGCAGCCTGGACCAAGCAGCTGCTGCCAAGCAGCTTCAGACATCACAGAGAGTTCATTAGTCAGTTTAAAAAACAAGCCTTCTAAACTGAAGGGTGGTTTAAAACTATTCCCTGGTGATCTTCTGGGCTTCAAATTGAGGTACTTGAAAAGTAGTGAAAACTGGTACAGTTTTTAAAAGGCCGCCACAAAAATATGTTAGGAGTGATAGGCAGGTATAAATTTCCTAGTGCTTTAATGACATACTTTTCTCAAATACATAAGGGCAACAATCCACTTTCAGCCATTAAAAGGCCACTTGCATTATTTGTTGTGTTTCTTTATTGATGTTCAAGCAGATATTGAAAAGTATAATTCTGGTACTGCTACTTTTGTACCTCAAAAGTTAGAAGTCAATTATTTCACATAACAATTACAGCATTATAATCACAGACTGTTGTCTGCTAACTGCTTTGCTGGTGGTATATCATGTCAACCCCTGTGGTTATATACTATAATTACATGTGTGTTTTGCTGTGTATCTCTATCACAGAAAGTAGCTAAGGATCCAGCCTCTGCATTACATTTTCAATACCTGATTCAAAGATAAAAGTAATCTAGCCTTCATTTAGCAACATGATGTACATGTTAGATGCCAATGTTATGCTTATATCTTGCCAAAATCTTTTTCTTTTAAATTATGAACACAATGAAAGTATAAAATGAAAAGAAACAAAGAACATTTTTTGATTTATATAGTCACAGTGAGCTGGATTTGTATGTCCACAAAGTTACTTATGAAAATCAGGTACTGGTTGGGTTGGGAGGTGAGAGAAAGCATGTTTACTACAAATCTGTAGAAATTAAGATTAAAATGTATGGGGGCCTAGATGGCTGCAGGGATAGGTAATAGAATATGGCACCTTTTTCTTCCAAGTTGCTGACTTGAATCAAGTCCAGATTGTTAGTACTGAAAATTGCTGCAATACCATCCAGTATGTGTTCAGTAGCATATGTAAAATGGGTAGCTGGTTGCAGTCCAGTTTCTTGTTAGAGGTGTCCACATTACCAGAACCCTTGAGTCAGTTTGAGCAATGTAAAGGAAATTACAATGAAATAATTTTTCACCTCATTTCTAGCAGTTCTCCCAACTGAGTCAGAGTGGAGACGAGGTGGGGAATTCTATATTACCACTGCCTTTGCTATATCTGTTCTGTGAATAAAATGGTTATCAGTCAGCACCTTTTGCTGGAAGAGCTTCTCCTTTAAAGCAGTTCTTTGATGAAGTAGATTCTGTTTGCTCTATTTCTAATGTAAAGTTGTTTTCCCCCCCACCCCTTGGTATATACTACTTCTCTCCTTGCTCCTTTCTTATTGACTTTTCACTTTTCCTTTCCTCCCTATAGGATCTTTCTTTACTGAAATTCTTTTGATTTAATAACAGGAATTAAAAAGAACATCAGCTGTGCTTCTGCCAGTGACATAGACTAGTTTTCTTCTTAACAGTTTCTCTTTACTTATGACTTTGTCACAGTCCTTCCAGTTTAACCTTAGCATGCTTCAATTTAGTCAGCACTCCGGATCTTAGAGAAAAAACAGTAAAAATTATGATTTTTATTCATTCATGTCACTCTCTGTGAGCTGGCAATATTTTATCTTGAGGTCAAGATCAATCAGGTCCATATAGATCAAAAGATATCTTCCACATAACAGGTTTTTGGAGATTCCAGCTGATTATAAAAAATATCCAAAGCCATGAGAGGTCTTCCAGAGTCTTCAGGGCTCCTCTGATGGTCAGTTCTAGTACTGACTTACCTTTTCCAGGATCTTTGTAATACCAGCCTTGGGAGCTGATATTTTCCTTCCTTCTCTGTCACAATGCCCCTCCCAGGAACAAGCAATGTCTATGATGCTGGTGTTTTTGTAGATACAATCCTGAGGCCTTCTGAATCAGAAGGAGGCTTTTCCCCAGCCATCTGGTTATAAAGTGAAGTCCCAAAGGGGCTTACCCATCATCATTTTCTGCTGCTGGGTCAGGTTTGTGCTCCCTTCATTTTATCTCTGAAGGTGACAGTATTGGTCATGCAAGTCTCAGTTCCTTTCCTTTTTTGTATTCTTGTGACAAAGTATTTAGCAGAATTTGCAGATTTGTTAGAATCTGATAGGTTACACCATGAGCACTTCTGCTATGGCCTTGAACTTACAACCTCTGGGCTGTTAACCACACACCTTTGCACCCACACAACCTCAGACATGCCTCATTAAAAGGAACTGACTGCTTTCTCCTGCCTTTGCCAGTGACTGGTATGATTATTGTTGTTGCTACTGCTGTAGTGCTTAGGGACTGGTTAAGATCAGGGCCTCATTCTGCTAGCAGCATATAAAGCTGTAGCATGTACAAGCCCTGAAGAGCTTATAGTCTAAATAGGCAAGACACATAAGAAAAAGGGAAGGGTATAACATGTATTAGAAAAGGGATAGAGAAGAGCAAAGGAAATCACCAGGAATGGACAGAGAGAGATCTTTATTCTGCTCACTTTACTTGCTTGACTAGTCTTGCTGAAGTAACATTGGACCCAAGACTTGATGAAATATTGTTGCTTTTCTGTTTCCCAAGGCTAGCAAAATTTGAATACAATGTCAAAACAATTCTCCAAGAGGCAAAAGTTTTGTGATCCTGAATTGAAGCCTTAATTCAGTGTGGTGCTGAATACCTGTAATTCCACTGACTTCAAAAGAAGTTACAAGAGTAAATTATAGAATCAAGCCTTTTAATACATACAGAGTAAACTATATTTGTTCCCCTGTCTGGCAAAGCTGATTTTTCCTGTCCCAAGTAGCTCATTCCTCTGAAATGAGATGCCGTAAAACACACAAACAGAACTAAAGGAAGTACTTTTCAGTATCTCCTTACAAATTAAGTAACATTAGAGCTGGTTGAAAAAAAAGGGGGAAAAATTCATATTTTTAAAAAATAAATTCATAATTTGCTGATTTTTATTAGTTTGTCAAAATTTTGAAACTTTCAGTCATGTCAACAAAATTTTTACCGAAAGGAAAATCAATTTTATATTTGCTGAAAACACAGCTATTTGTGAAAGTGTTCTGGTTTTTTGGTATTCAAATTTCACTATTTCGCCAAATGTTAAAAAAAATCAACATTCATAAAATGTTGATATGCTGTAACTACAAGGAACCATCTAGGCACTGTTTTTCTTATTGATTATCTCTCTGCACATACAGTGTGTTACACACTACTTTAGTTATCCAGAAATTATTCAAACAACAGCTATTTAATGCTGTAACCTAACTAATAATTAAGAGGCCAATCCTGCTTCCATTCAAATCAGTCAGAATTTTGCTGGTTATTTCTAAAGAAACAGATGAACTCAGAAGTTGCAAACTATATACAATAAACAAAGAGAACAAGCACAGTTTTGCAAGAAGATTTTTATTTTAAATTCCCAAGAACATGGGGTTAGTAAAATCAGAACATTAAAACATTCTTCACATGTCCAAACTTATGAATGAGCTAATTAATGAATGACATTCTGGGCATGTCTACACATGTATTAATGCACTGTAATTACGGCGCACGACGGTTAGTACCTGTAGCAACAGGTTCTAACATAATATGCCATAATTGGCTCTACTGCACAGTAGTGCCAGCACACATCTTTTAGGTGATACTAATGTGCAGTAGATTAATTCTGCTGCACATTAATGCATTAGCATGGCTTTCGCCTTGACGGGGTAATGCACGGAACTACTCTACTGCATTTGTAGTCTCATGTAGATGCACCCTCTTTTTAGTTACACAGGTATTTAAATAATATATGTTTTTATGGAAATAGCAACTTGAATGTATATACACCTTATTTTAAATCATATGCATAATTCCTGAATACACGCTTATCCATGCAGACGTAAGTACTTGTATGAAGAGTTTGCTAAATCACTCGTAGGAGATAATTACCTTCATGGAAAGTCCTATAAGATTTAACAGGAAAACAAAGGCTTTCAATAACTTTTTAAAACTAACCTGTAGAATGTCATAGAATTGTGTTTCTACTATAGTATCCTATAGACTGATTTATAATTTTATACAAGGATATAATTCTCATTATTTTCTCTAATTTTTATAATAAATTTTCTAGAAGCTCAGTGATGTTGAAGAGTTGGTTTTTTGAGAGTCCTCCTTTTCAAAGCCCTCTCTTTTGATATTCCTGAGTGCATTCACACAAGTCACTTTACTGTGCATTAGACTAATTACCATCTACATATGCACAGCAATTATTATGCAGTAGATTAAATTAAAGTGCCATTTGCTAGTACCCACAGATACGGGTACTAGAAAATGGTGCTTTAAACTAATGCATCAAAGTGCACAATAATGGAAATTGGTCCAGGCAGCCCAGGCAGCAGGGGGCCAAAACTGCTGCCTGGCTAAGCCCTGAGTTATGGGGGGTAGGGGAGTCCATCTTGGCTCTGGAGGTAGCTGCCTCCCAACTATGTGGAGACTGGGGCCAGCCTTGATCTCCACATGGCTGGAAGAGAGCCCCCAGAAACAGAACAACTCCCTCTGCCCTCAGGGCTTGGGGCTTACCCTGATCTCAATGCAGCTGGGAGAGAGCTGCCCTCAGAGCTGCCTCCACCCCCCAGAGCCCAGGCCTGATCTCCGTGTCCTCTGCCAGCCCAGGACTGACCTGGAGCCCCCTGCCAGCTGGGAGCTGGCACCTGGGGGGAACCTCCCACTGGCTGCTGTAGGGAGGCAGAGCAGGTCAGGAGCAGCCCTGGACTAAGCTGCTCCTGGACTAGGCTGCTCCTGTTGGGCTCAGTTTGCTCCTGATCTGGGCGCACATGCAGACCCATGCACTAAGGCATCTGAATTGTCTGTGTGGGCACACCCAATATGGCCTAAAGATAAAACTAAGCTAAAAAATAGCTGTTTAGTTTCTAGCATCCATTACTTCAGACCTCAAGGTCAGTTGATACCAGTGCAATATAAAGTTTGCATATTAATTCATGGGTCTAAAAGTGCATGTCTTGCATAGTTGATAATGCAAAATAAGGGAAGAAATCTAATGTAGAGTATAAGCCAAGGAACAGAGAATTAGGTCAGGATATCTGTACAGTTTCTTTTGACTTTGAGTTCTGGAGTAAGTTCTTCAGGGATTTTTGCGGCCCTCATATTTCTCCAATCAAAACTCAAATTGCAAACTTGAAGTTTGGTCAAGATTCACCTACTATGACATCAAGCAGGGGTGACATACTCTACCTGCCAGACCAGATCTGGACAAGGTAACAGCTGCCACAGGCATTGATGCAACTGCCCCTAACCCCCTGATGTTAACATGCCTCATGAATGGGGCTCCATACCCTGGATTTCAGTGGTAGGCCCTGCCTCCCTCTTGCCCCATTCACAAATTCCTGGCCCCTCTGCCAGGCCTACAGGCCAAGGGAGACAGCTTTTCAGGCCAGATCCAACCTAGAGCCCATAAGTTTGATATTTACATGACATAAAGAATAGGTGAATCCCCAAACAGTGAATGTTTTCAGTGTGAAAAAACATGTTTAGGCTCAGATTCTTTTGAAAACTTGGTGAATCATTCCATGAATAAGGGCTGAACTTTAAGTTAATAATGGAACCCAGACCAGGACAGTTGGAGAAAGTCTTAGCACTGTTAGCCAGGGAATCTGTCTTTCCATTCATTCAGTGCATAACATTACATAGCTCACTAAATCTGCTTGGATTTGTGACTCTGTGAAATGGAACTGGTAATAGATCAAGAGAATAATTTTGTATTCACAGAGGCGTAAAAGTTTCTTTTAAAGATTTTCTTAAGATTTTTCTTACAAGTTGCCTCAGTGACCTAATGGATGAAATACTAGCCTCCTAAGCCAGGGATTGTGGGCTCAAGTCCCATCTGGGGTGAATATGTACTCTCTAGATATACCAAATTCAGTGTTTTCCCTCCAAAGCATTCACTCCTACTACTGAGGAGACAGGATATTGGGTTAGGTGGGGTATTGGTCTGACCCAGTATGTACTTCTTTGGTGAAAGACACTTAGACATAAGGCAACAGGGTCCAGTGCATGGGAGGAAGGAGACCTGCATCTGTTTCTAGTTCTGCTACCCACTCAGTAAATGACTTGATGTGAATCAGTGTCCCCATATGTAAATAAGCAAAATATTTCTTGCCTATGTTTATGAAGAGAAATTCACTTTATTACATACTACATATTATTATCACGTAGTGCAGAAAACCTAGACTCCACACAAAAAACTATAACAAGAATGCAGCAGTTTTCACTCTGTTTGGGCCAGGTCTAGACTTCACATACATCTGTTGGCACATCTATTGTGCTTCTATGCTGCCATGAAGGGTATCCTTCGAACTCACTCCTGCTCCACAGGTGCCTGAAAATAAGGTGATGCAGCTGCTTTGGAGGGGTATTGAGTATGTACTGATAAACATGATGGAGATAAGAGTGCCTAAATGCACTTCATGCACACTCAGCACAATATGTCCTCATGTTTAGGATGGGCCTTCAAGAAGCAGGTCATGCTTCATGATAGCACTCATAGGTGCAACACAGAGGCAGTGTAGACATGTCCTATATGTCAGAAAAGTCATGGTTACTAGAGGACTCTAACTCCAGTTTATAGATGCTGTACAGTTAGTTGTTCAATAAGCCAAATAGGGGTATTTCTAGCTGGTGTTTCTATGACAGGTTCATGCATTTTTACATAGTTCCCCTGTGTACTTCAGTTGTAGCAGTTATTTTGTGCTCACCGTCATGAGAACTATTACTGAAATCTGTGTAGGCAGTTGTGCAGGGGTTGTGCGAGCATTCCCAGACTAGCTAGAATACTGTGCCAAAAATGTGTCACATTCATCATTAATTTGCACCTATTTTTAGGTTAAACTCGAAGAAAGCCAGGATTTGAACCTTCATGTTCTAAGTTTTCCCTGCTTATTTTAAGAGTGCACTAGGAATTCAAGAAAGGTTTCCCATTAAGAAACATTTTTCACCAGAAGCTGTGGTTTCTAAAGTACTCAATGAGCCCTCAAAAGAATTAGGGCCAGCTCTACCACTTATATGCAGCAGGAGAGGAAGCAAGGCCTTGTGGCCATAGAATAGAGATGGTAAAGTTAAGGGGGTAGGGAGGAAGAAACAGAGCTTGAGAAGAAGAGAGAGGCAGAGGGAAGGAAAGGAAGGAAGGAAAATATAGAGGGAATGGCTAGCTCAGGTTATGGAAAAGAATGAATAGATATGCTTGTCTCTATTTTGCAAGGTCAAATCCTGCTCATATTAGTGCATCGAACATTGTTAGCAGAGATTAACTGCTGGTCTCAATGTAATTTCTTCTGGTGGGGGTGGGGAGATCCATCGTATGAGAGCTGACTAAGCCTCCACAGCTGGTTGATGTCTTATCAATAGTCACAGCAGAGAACTGAGAGATTGAATTGCCTGGATGTAGTTCCTGATTACCCCAAAACAGGGTTGAACAGCGTGGGAAAGTTCACAGTGTCATTGCCCAAGCTGTAGTGGTTCTTGGGATAAAAAGAGGACTTGAACTGTCACTTGTTTAAAAATGAAGACGATAAGAAATCATAAATATAAATTTCACAAAGTGTCTTCTATTTGCCCACAGGCCCACACTATTGATAGACTGCAGGCCAATCTTTTACTGTTTTACTGTTAAAAGCATTACTTAGATGAATAAGGTGAGCAGCATGTGGCTCTGCTTATACAATTTTACTCTGTACCAAGTTTTTCATACATGCTGAGCCTTGTAATTCAATCCAGAGTTAAGCAATGCAGTTATAGTACATTAAAGTGTAAGATAGATGATTGTTTCTTAATAAACTCTTATTATCTTTATAAAGCTATCATTGTGTGGCAATAAACAGGTACTGACTACAATAAGGCATATAGCACAAACATATTTTGTCTTCTAAATAAACAGTTGGTTTCAAAGCAAATACTTATCACTAGCAACCAAAAATAAGAAGCCTTTGACAAGATACTAAAAGAATCTGGCAGAGGACTGAGATTTTTTTCAAATTTTAAATCTAAATATTCCCCCGCCCCCAAAAAAAATATTGAAAAAAGTCAGGGTATCTACAACACTCCAAATGGGTTTGTTCTTTCAACCTGCACTGTTCCAGCTCAACTCTAGTCAGTCAGTATCCTAAGGATGAAAAAATGGTGTGATTTAAAGTATAAAATGTATGTGTTTGAGAGCTGGGAAAGGAGACCTCTTTTCTTAACTAAATAATGTTTATCCTATGCAAAAGTGTTATGCTCTTGGACTGGGGAATGTGATATAAAGGGAGTAACATAAGATTCGGATTGCATTTGTTAGGAGCAGTGGTGGGTGTATTTTTCCCGCTTTCATTAGAGCACAGTTCTTATTCCCTTAGTCTAAGAAATATCCTATGGAATAAGCAAGCCCATTTAGTCAGTGATATGACTTACAGAATCTATTACTATTCAGGAGACACTAAAGACTCTCAGCTGGCATAAAATGTCAGACTTCCATTGACTTCAGCTGAACTATGAATTGCACAAGTAGAAAACCTGATGTAGCGAGAATAAGAATGCCAGAATCTGACCATTTCTGTTTCCTTTCTTCTCCCTTTTCCCCCTGTCTTTTTCCCCTCCTACTCTTCTCTCTGTAATCTAAAGTGGTATATATGTTAATGTCTCGGGAACAAACATTTTTATCTTATCTATCCAGTTTCCATTTGTTTATATAATTGCTTCAGATAAGTTTAAAGGCAATACTCATCTTTTATTGAAAAATCATGGACTTATGTATGTTAATTAAAAGCAAAAGATATCATCACAACCTATTTTTAGATAGTGTATCATATTTCTGAAATATGTAACACTTTGTAAAGGGCTGTTTTAGATCACAGACAGCACTTTCAAGATCCTGCTGCCAAAAATCCAGCTCCTAAAGCCATATATAGGCACTTAAAATAAAGTGGCCTGAGATTTCTAAGGTACTGAGTGCTTGCATCTCCCAGGGTGCAGTGAAATGACTAATTAGCTCTGCAGTAAAATGTCACCATCTACACATGCTATTAGGATGGAGTTGTATGATAGTGCTATTAGGATGGAGTAGCTAGTTAACTCCATGTTAGAAAAGTTCTGCCAGACACAAATACTATCCTATGGCAGAGTTATTTACTTCATCGCAACGCATATGTAGATACTGATGGAGCTGGCTGGGACATGAAAGTGCCTAAGTGCAAGGGTTGCCTGCTGGCTAGCCCCTCACTGAAGCACTCTTGTGCCCCAGCCAGGCCCTCCACAACATGTTGAGCTGGGCTAAAGCAGCCCTTGGCTGGCAGGTCGACCCCCAGCATCCACTGACAGCCAGGGCTGCTCCATCCTGGCTCAACATGCTACAGTCCCAGGTGCACATGCAAATGCAGCATCTGGGAGCAATACACTTTGGCACAAACAATGCCAGAGTTTATTCATGCACATGAATTGCATGTGTAGATGCCCCCCCAGTGACTTTATTAGGATTTGGAGGTGCTAAGCACTACTGATAATGAAATCAATTGTATTAAGAAGCCAAAACATAAGTTTCAGGGACTAATATTTGGCATCCCAGCTACTAAAATTTTGTCTCATGTTAGCAGAGCTGAGTACTGTCACGAGTTATAGCCACTGTAAGGCAAATTATAGCTCCTGCTTCAGAGGCAGTGGAATAGATCCAATATCATGATTTAATTATCTCAGCCTTTGAGTTGGTCAGAGATTGGACTTCATTTAAGCCTTCAGCATCCAATGAAGACCAGCTGAGAGAGCTGTTGTGGAGGTGACTATGGCTCTTTTGTCTTTAAGGAGACTATAACATGCACACTTTAGAGTAGTGGTTCCCAATCTGTAGTACACATACTACCAGTGGTGTACAGACAACTGGTCAGTGGTATGCATTAACAGGTTTATTATAATTATACTTTATATGACAGACATTTGATAGTGGTACTTAAGGTCGTGTCATTTTAAATTGGTGGTGTGCAATCTGTCAGAGTTTGGGACCCACTGGTATAGACTGATCAGTAAGGAGATTTGACCTGGCATTAATGAGAATACTGCATTTAGTTGCATATATATATATATATATATGATGATCCTGAATATAAGATGATCCCCCACAATATTTAGATTCTATATATGGAAAAATTATAAATTTGTTATAATTTTCCAGGTATAGAGTCTAGTTACTGAACATTTGCCTTGAATTATTTCCTCTCCCACTGCTACAGCAGGGAAAAATCAATCTGGAAGGATTAGGTTATCCCCTTGCCCTTTATAGAACTTCTTCCCCCTGAAGCCCCTTCAGAATTGGGCTCCCAGCCCTGATTGCTGCAAATTTCAGCACAGGTACTCCATAAACACACTATAATAGGGCAGCTGCGGTGGTGCCTGTTACTAGAGGAAATGAAATTTATCCTCACTGGAGCTTCAGCAGGAAAGGCAAAACAGTATGGAGTACTGAGAGCTCAGGTGTTCCCAACAAAGTTCCACTAGGGCCATGGTGGAAAAACACATGGACTCCAGGCCCAGCAGATTGGCTCCCAAGAGAGGAGCCAGAAAGCAAAACGGGGCAGGGGACTAAAAGGAAGCCCCCAGAGAGTGGATAGATGGAGCAACAGGGGCCATTTGGACCGGCAGAGCAGAGCCCCAAGACAGTGGACACCCACAACCCAGATGCAGCCAAAAAAACACAGGTACTTACAGGGCCGGAATGCAGCGGAGATGTCCTCAGTAGGGAAGAGTGTGGCTGCCTGAGTGAGCAGAGATTTGTCGTGGGGTCCCTCCTGCAGGAAGAAAAGTCAAAAGGATCCAAGCATCAGGGCAGAGAGGGAGGAAGCAATTCTCCTTTGCTGCTGAAGGAGCCCAGAAAGGCTAGGCTACAGAAGCAGGTTTCAGGGGTCCAGCATATGTTCACATTGAGAGAGATGGGTGGATGCTAGGACCCTGAAGAGGCAAGAGCCAGCCAGTACCACCACTGCCAACCTGTGAAACACTTGGCAGGGACAGTTGAGGGGATGTGAAGTGAACAACCTGAAGAGGGGAGCCTGCCGAGAAATACAAGTCAGGTATAGGCAGCAGAAGCTATCTAGTCAAAGGGATAGCTGGAAGAGGGATTAGTGGGACCAATGCAAAGAAGAAGGAGAGGGAGAATCCCAGACGGGCACATATACCTGGAACACTGCAGGTGTGCTAAGGACAGGATATAAGGATTGGAGGAGCCTTGTGAAGTGTCCCATAGTCATGACCCAGACATGTATTAGGAAAGTCACCTCCCAACCTTCTTTCCTTTTACATCTATCCATTTTCCATCAAGGCTAGCAAGTAGCATGTGAGTACAGAAGAATGACGCAACTACCATCTGGAGAACAACTGCAACACCAGAAGTAGTAGCACAATTTTCACACACACGTTTGAGTACCACTTTTTTTACCTACTTATACACTATGCATGCTATTGGTCAAGAGCCAAAAGGCTCAAGATTTACTATCTAATTCATTGGGCTGGGCCCCAGCAGAGTCAACAGTGTTTCAAGCCATGATGACTCCACAGCTCAGCACTGCTCAGTATGTGTGTATACTCTAGATACCCCACCCCCTGCAAAGGATTCATGTGCTAATTGGCCCCCACTCATGACTGGAACCAGGTGTTCTTGTCATCTTGGATCTTTCAAAAAATTATGCGCAGATGAAATGCAGGGCAGCCAGGTCCATCTTCAACTTATGGAGGGTGGAGCTACACTAGTCATATACAACAGGCTAAGAGACGGGCCAACAGAGGGATTCTGGGTGAATTGTTTGGGATGCAATTTGGTGATATTTGCCAAACTTTTCATCTTCTGGTGAAGAAACAAGGATCATTGGAAATGGAAAAGAAAGGCACGGCTGTGAGAGTGAAGATGAAGTTTAAATGTATCAATGTAGTGTCTCACCTTGCCTTTAAAAAGAGTCAGCCCTGAGGACTCTGAGCAATAGGCACTACCATGTATCTTATTCAGATAGACTGCATTAACTTATTCTTGTGCTAAATTCCCATCAGTGGTATAGCTTGTCAGGTGCTCCTTGGCTAAGGTCAAGTGTAATGGCTGAGTAGGGGCCTGATTTACTGCCTAAATTGATGCCAGGAGTGCTGGAGAGATAGTGGTAGAACACCAGAATGAAGGAGAAGGAGGAGGAATACTTGGAGTCCAGAACAGCACTGGTGGTGATCTTGGAGAGGAGAATGACAGCCATGGAAAGGGAAAGAAGACCAAGCAATAAGAAGCAATTTGGAGATTGAGAGTCTCATGGAGGATGGATGAAGGTGGGGAAGAAGGGAAAACAGAAGGTGGGAATGAAATGTGTAGTGACTGATGGTTTTGGACGTGGCTCTATTTATTGAAGAAAGCAATGAGGGAAGAGTCCAAATGGCAGGAAAAACAGGAGAAGAGGAGGTCAGGGAGGAGAAATGAGGAATATAACAGTGATCGAAGGGAAGAAGAAGACTAGTAGGAGGAATAAGCCAGACCTGCAAAGAGAAAGATGGGAGGGAGCAAGAGATGGAGTGACAGGTAATCTACAACTGAGAATAAAAACAGTAGTAACAGAGAAGGGGGAGAAAAGAGAAGCAGAGAAGCTTGAGATGAGGAAAATAGAAATATAGTTGGAGAATTCTGTACAAAAAGCGATGTATGTTGAGAAGATATGTAATAAATATGGTATATGGATGGGATCATGGAGAGCTCAGGTCATAATAAAGAAGGATGAGAGGCTTCTTGGCAGGGTAATGCACACACTGTCAGTAATGTAAGTAGGGCCACACTGAGGGTTTACAATGTATTTTGGATAGCCTAAAGTCTTTAGCATATGTGGGCAGGAAGGACACCTGTCTGCTAGTATACAATATGGTATATGTGAAGGGAAAGGAGACCAGGTGGTAAATTGCCAAGAAAAATGGAAGTGTGTTATTTGTGGGGAAGAGGGACATGTACAGTACTGATGCCCATGGTCCTTCTCAAATAAAGCTAGATCTACAGAGGAGCAGCAGAGACAGGAGAGGGAAAGTGGGGAAGAAAAAGATGTTGAATCATAATGCATGGCAGTAGAGGAGACATCACAAGAAGGAAGAACCAGGAAGGAAGAGAGTGAAATTTCAGTAAGCAAAGTGCCACCAAGGAGGGAAGAGAAGGAAAGATAAGTGGAACAAGTGACTTTGAGACCAAGGAGAGAGAAGGGAAAGAGGAGAGAATGAAACAGGAAGAAAGAGGAGTGCGGATAGAGCAGGAGAAAGAAGAAGAGACCCAAACTGGGAAAAAAAGAAATGGCATGTTATGAAGCTTAGAAAAAAAGAAGGGAGACAAAGAGAGAGGGGGGGAGGGAAATGGAGTGGCAAAAACTCATTGGAGCTAATGTGGTCTGGGAGTAATAGAGAGAGGAAGGGGGGAAAGCAGAAAGGTAGGGGAAAGAGAAACCTTTCTTGAATGTGAAAGCAATAAACAACTGACAAAGGCTGCAAGGATGCAAAGAGAGGGAGGATTAAAGCTGATGGTATCAGGCAGGACCATAGAAGATTCATAGTGGTAGAAATGTGTAATTTAAATGGATAAGCATGGCTTCGTGTATTTCATCTCTTAATGTCAGAAGTGTGTGATTGAGGAAGAGGTGGAATAAGATTATGCCAATATTGAATGGGGTTAAAGCAGACACAGGAGTGTGGAATCTCATGGGAGAGGGATTACAAGCATTTTGTAAAGAGATGGGGACGGGAACCATTGTGGTGGGTGGGGTTGGATAGAAACAAAGCAGCTGGAATTGCAGTTCTGCTACAGAGTGAGGAGGTGGAAGTGTAGCAAGTGCAAGTGATTATGGAAGGGAGACTGCAATGGATGATAGTGGAGTTCAAAAAGAAAGAAGGAAGGATAGACTTGTTTAAGAAATTTGAGGTGTATGTAGGCAGCAAATTCTGATGGAGGATTTCAATTGCATTATCAAGGAGGGGGATAGGAGAAGAGATGGAGGGGAGGGAAAACTAGACAGTTTGTCAAAAGTACTGATTAATATAACAAAGGAGGTTTAAAGGATGTAGGGGCCAGTGAAAAAGTGATTATGGGAATGGAACCAAGTGGGAGACAGGTTTGACTGATTTTGTATTAACATCAAATGGGCTAGGGAGGAAAGAAGGAGACCTTAGATGTGACCTTCGGTGATCACCGGATGCTGAGAATGGAAGTGAATTTAGATAAAAGTGAAGGTGGGCAAAAGAGATGTGGAAGTTAAATGTTCAATTACTACAATATGGGAAAACCTGTCAAGAATATGTGGAACTGTATAAAGGATGGAGGACCCGGAAGAGAAACTACAAAAGCATCTGGGACTGATGGACTATGATCAAAAGAAGAAGAAGAAGAGATTATTTCAGAAATATTGGTTGAAGAGAAGTGAGGAAGAGAGTGGAAAAGTTAGAAAAACTGCAGACAAGGAAGCAGGAATTATTAAGGAAAGTGGTAAGAAGAATATAAGTGAAAGGAGAACTGGAAGGCAAAAAGCAATGGACTGGAGAGTGGTTCAAAATGAAAACAAATTAGAAAACTTTCTGACTAGAGCACCTAAGGTGGAGAAAGGGGAAGGATGGTGTAAATATTTTTGGCAAAATTCAGAAAAAGAAGGAAGGAACTGAAAGCAATGAGAACTGAAGCAAGAATCTGAACAGAAGACAGTGCAAAGGTGTTGGCCACAGTGGCAGAATTTTATAAAGAATTGTGCAAAAGAAGAGGAGTACATGAAAGAAAAATTAAGGTCTTCCTTGAGGGAATAAAGGAAGAAATAAGGAGGGGAAGAAACAAAATTGAAAGAGAAGTCAAAAATCAGCGAAGTGGATCTTTTGCTTAAAAGCTTGCAAGAGAGGGAAGCTGCTGGAAAGAGGTGATCTACTGGTGGAATTCTATAAAAATTTTTGGCAATGGCTGAGGACAGATATAATAGGGATATATGGGGAAATAATGAAGGGTGGGGAGATAGGGGATGATTTTACAGAAGATGTGGCAATATTGGTATTCAAGGAAGGAAAGGAAGATGTGTTAGGCAACTGGAGGCCAATAACCCTTTTAAAATGTAAACTACTTGTGATGGCAAAAGTATTGGCCTAAAGAATGTGTTACTGTTTAGCAGATGTGATACAAAAAGAACAAATATATGCCAATCCTGAGAGAAGATCTCAGATCCTATGGTTAGGTATCTCCTTAAATTGTGAAGAAAATGCCCCCCTGCCATGCTAGCAGGTCCTGTAAATTTATTCATTTTGCTGCTTGCCCTCCTCCCCCTGGCTCCCATCACTGGTTGGTGGAGGGTCCCCGCCAGCTGGGCCATTTTTCTGCTGATGACCAGGAAAGTGAAAAACATGGTTTAAATATGTACTGTTTTGCCACCAGGCCCCTTCACCAATCAGCAGTGGAGAAGGGCAAGCAGTGAAATGAAAAAAAAATTAAAGGAGCTGCTACAGGGGGTACTTCCTCTGCCATGTATGGAGATCTCTACCGATGATTAATGAGAGATGTCATATCAGATGTGCAAGAGAGGAAAAGAAATGCAATAAAAATGACTCTAGACCCGGAAAAAGCATATGATAGAGGTTAACATGATTTCATGCTTGAAGTATTGTGGAGGATAGGGTTTCCAGTGAAGATGATCAGATGAGTCCAAGTGCTATACAGAGAAGCAGGAAGTTGAGTACTAGTAAATGGTTCCTCAAGAAAAGCACTCTGTATACAAATGGGTGATACAGGGGTGTCCACTGTTCCCTTATCTTTTTGTGTGTGCAATGGAGCCATTGGTGCAAAGAATTCATGATGATAAACTGATTAAGTGGCATGAAGATACCAGAAGGAGGAGAAGTTAAATGTACATATACATGGATGATGTGAACATCGTGGCTCAGGATAGCATATCAATCAAGAGGGTATTGAAGCATACTGAGGACTATGGCAAAGTGTCAGGGGAGAAATTAAATAAAATGAAAAGTATGTTGATGGGTGTGGGGACTTGGGAAACTCTGCAGAAGTTCAGGTTGTGGGTGGTAGAGACTGTGATCAAGATCTTGAGAATCCCAATGGAAACTGAAGGGAAAGAAACAAAGGTGTGGAAGAAGTTAGAGTTCAGAGTAAGACAGATCTTGGGATTGTGGAGTGGTGGAATGTTATTTTTCAAGGGTAAAGTGGCTACACTGAAAATGGTACTCTTGCTGATCATCCTTTATACAGGAGTGGTGTATCCACCATCATGGTAACAGATAAGGTGGGTATGGAGGCAGATATTCAGTTTTTGGGGGAAAGTAAAAGAAGAGATGTAGCCAAAATGAAGCTCTACAAAGCCAGGGAATTAGGAAGTTGGAGAATGCCTCTTTACAGAGCATACTTATAAAGTAAGTATACCCAAAGCTTTCCAAATCTGGCAATGAGGGGCAGAGGGAGAGGAAAAAGGAAAAAGGGAGATGGTATGTTTCTGCCATTAGCTGGCAGGAAGAACATTAATAAGATGGGGCAAGTAAAGGGGAGACTGGAAAAAGCTTTAGGCCTAGCAGCCACTGGCACACTATGGGAAAATGGAGAGCCTTTTAAGGGTAAATAAATTAGAGGGATTGGGATTAGAGTGCTTGAAAGACTGTAAGAAGGTGATTAATATGATAAGAAAGAAAAATAAGGTAACAATAGTCGGGGATCTGATGGAAAGACAGATGGCAAATGTGTGGAAAGAAGTAACCGATAATAGAGTAAAAGAACATACAGATATCATATGGATGATGATATGAAATATTCTTCCTGTGAGGGTTATTCAGCATAAATGCATAAATGGGGTTTTGTGAGACTGGCAGCATGCCTGAGAGAGGGATGCGGGCCTAAGGAATCTGTACCACATGTATTTGGGGACTTCCTTTTTTGCAAGGGGCATGGAAGGAGGTATATCAATTTTAAGGGTGATCAATATGAAGTGTAACATAACGTAGGAAATGGTCCTGTATGGGTAAAGCACTAGAGACACAGAAGCTGAGAACCACGCTACTTTGTGTGACAGTAGCTATATGGAGGTTGAGAAACCTATTGTTGGTCAAGGAACTGGCTTTCAAACAGAAGAGAGTGTTTGGAGTTGGCAATATATGAATCTAAATAATATGTGGATGAGATGGGGAAGGAAAAAGCAGCGAAGAGATGGAGGAAAGAAGCAGAGCAGTGGGTCTTTCAAAAGGACAAAGGGACAGAGTGAAAGTTATTACTCCTTCCTGGGATGAGAAGTTTCGGGAGAGGTTAGTATATTAATGGTGAAAAGAAGTGTAATAAGAACAAGGTAGTGTTGTAGGTGGATGTTGTCAAGGTTTGTGTTATTGTAGTTTCTTTTAGTTGTTTTGTAATAATAATAATAATAATTACAAAACGGTTCCTATTAGTATTTTTGGTATGAGGTGAGGCTGTTTCCTCCTGGGAGAACAACTGCCTGGTTTTTTTTTTAAGGGACACAATAAAAAGGTTCCTATCAGCATTTCTGGTACCAGGGGAGGATGTCAGAGCTTGCTCTGGCCTCTCTTAAGTGCCAGTTTGGTACTGTAGTACTTCCAAGCCCGATGGCTAGCCCCATACTGACGCACCCTTGTGCCTCAGCCAGTCCCTCTGCAGCACATTGAACCCAGTCAGAGCAGTCTTGGACTGCTGCCCGCTGGGGCTGCTTCAACTGGGTTCAATGTGCTACACATGAATAAACTCTGTAGCAATGTATTCTGGATGTATTTGCTCCTAGCTCCACTTTCAAATGGTGTGCCTGGGAGCTAAGAACTCTGGAGCAACAAGCTCCGGAGTTTATTCATGTGTATTAATTGCATGTGTAGATGCACCCAGTGTTGGCTATATTTAATCAACTTCATAGCTGACTTCCATTACTGAGCAAAAACATAGTGTATCATTAAACTGCTGCCAACACCAGTATTTAATGATGTTTCCTTGTATTGAAATGTAAGATGAGGAACTTGTATTCCCATGTTTATGGAGGGGGAGAGGAAAGGGAAACTTGTGTTATATGCAAGTAAATATGGTGCTAATGTATAGCCATCAAGCCACCTTTGCCAAGCAGGAAGAGAAAGGTGTAAAGTCATTATCCATGGCTTGCAATTCCAGTGGGAGCTTTTCCATTGCTTCAGCAGGCTTTAGATCAGGTCTACAGAGGACTGATTCCTTTACCTTGTCAAGTATTATACACATCCATGTCCCCTCAGCTATACAGGTCCCTTTCCTAATAGGCTTGCTCCTATATAGAGTTGTCTTCAGAAGGATGGAGGAGGGATAAATATTGAGTTTCATCCAGTGGCCCACAGTCCTCCAATTTCTTATTTTCTACATGTGCGAGTAATAAGAGAACAAGAGTACTATTCTTGTTCATCTGCAAGTAATAAGAGAACAAATACAGAAAAAAAATTGGCCTCAAGTGCTCACTGTGAACTATGCACCTAAATACTCTGACAATCCAGGGCTTTGGTCTCAACATTAATGACTACTGATCATGGTTAACCTTTCTTGTTCCCTACAAGTGGTCTCCACACACAAACATGTGAGCCCAACCACTTTGATTTCTTGCTATTCGCATTATAGAGCTTGGAAAGGGGAAAATTTCCTGAGGTATCCAGTGCCCACTGATTTCAAATTTCACTAAGAGTCAATGCAATTCAAACTTTAGAAAATGTCCCCCTTACCTCTCTATGGGAAGCCCTAACATGCCTGACTGCTGTCTTAATGTAGAGGAATAGGTGCATGACAGATGCAGGCATATCATGATGTTTCAATAAGGTTTGGGAACTTAACTTTAAATGTCTTTGAGAACTGACTAAGAGGCAAGGCTTTTTGGTGATATCTTTTATTGAACCAACAGGAGGGCTGGACCCAATGATCTGTAAGGTCCCTTCCAGCCCCCTAACAACTATGAAACTTGTATAGTTGGGAGAGCTGTTGGATAAGCTGTCCTTCCTCATGAGTGACAGACATAGGCTGAGCTGAATATCAGATTTGAGATTTAATACTGGCTTGTGTCTACAGCTTCTGGGAAAATGTGGTAGACCAACTGAAAATATCTAACAAATCAAAGCAAAAATGCTTTCCATTTTCTAGCAGTTTCTTACTGAAACTGCTTTCTTTCCTCAAGTCATGGCCTTGGGATTGGGAGATAGATCATCAAAGCTGGCCTTTGCTCTGACAATAGTGAGAGAGGGAGAAATCTATGCTTAACTGACTGAGGCTCCCATCACTATGGAGAGAAATATGTCTCCTTGCAAACAACAGCTATATTCTGGGGTAACTTTAGCTATTGTTTCCCTAAAGGGTTTGAAGTTTTTATAGATAAACCAGAATTAAGTATATACATGTTTTAATATCTGAAGAATCCAATGTGTACTCTTGCAATAACATAGAAATGGGAATGTTGGTAATTTCTACAGGCCAGAATTCCACCTGTATACAGATCAATATGCAATCCAGATTCTCTAACATCTGCTCTAGCACCAGGTGATGATGTTATGAATGAAGATAGGTATTAAGTTTCTGAACTCACACTAAAATCCAGTGAATCCACACAATAGAAAAGGGTATCTAGATAAAGTACTACATACTTTTTGTAGTGACATTTCTTATTGAGACTAGACAAGCATAGCATTGGAAATTATCTATTTGGTAAAATTGGAAATATTGTCACAATTGTTATTTTCAGTCATTTGGAAATGTGATAATAGAAATTCAAATTCCAAAGTCCTTAGCACTTGCTCACTAAACAACACTAAATCTCTAAAGCAGTTGTGGCAGGCTTACTGGCAGCCCGGTTTGGCAGCTTGAAAAGGATTAAAATGATTGGCAGGACATTTCCTACCAATCAGAGAAGGCCAGGGGAGAGGCTTGTCCTGCCCCTACCTTGGGGTAAGGTGAAAAGATGGACCAGAGAGGGGACTAACTTCATCTCTCTCTGTTTGGTCCATCTTCAATCTGGGGGCAGAGGCTCCATTAACATTCCCTTCATTTGGAGAAGGGGTACATAACTGAGTGCCACCCGGGTTAAACAGGGATTCTCAACTAGTGTGCTGCTGCACCCTGGGGTGTCCTGAGATCTTTCCATGGGTGCCCCAGAGTGCACAAAATGTTAGCTCTGTTAGGGGTATCAACATTCACAAGATAAATTTGGAGATTTCAAATAGGAAACCAGAATGTCAAAAAAATTCTGACTTGTTGTGGTCTTTCTGAGTTCTTTGCAACAGAAGATTGCTCTGTCATTTTTCTGTAGTCAAGAAATCAGGGAAAGCTAAGAGCTGGCATTTTCTGAGGGGTAACTCAAATCTAAAAAAGTTGAGAACCACTGTGCTAAAGACAGACACTAACCTATTTTTATTTTGACAAGTGCCTACTGTTACAGGGCTGTGTTGATGACTGTTGCATTTGGGTATTATTACAATAGAAATAACCGCTAGGGGAATTTTGTCCAAACAAGGGCTGAAACAGAATAAATGTTTTGCAATCCATACAGAATAACTGTTGCTTTTAAAATAAGTATAAATACTTGAATAATTATTATTTTTAATACCAGAGAAATAATAATGCTTATTACATTTTCTCCATTTTAAAAACAACTTTTGGATGAATATTTTGGATCATGGAAATCACCAACCTGATAGACTATGGTCTCAGCTTCTGTGCTCATTGAGGTGATTAGCCATCTGTCAAAGTAGGTTGTTGCCTATGAAATCTTATGCCTGTCTGAACACTTAAGTCTCTAACATGAAACCCTGCCTACCTTCTGCTTGTACTTATCACAAAATAGATCCAACAAGTGGGGTCAGCACAAGTCTCCTCCAACTGCCTCACCCAAGTCCATCAAACCTGGTAGTAAAACTGAGAGAATAAGTATTTCATGAATTTTACCTCGTTCCTACTTTTAAGAATTAGCACTGCCAACAAGCAGGAAAAGTCACTAGGAATGTTTTAATGAAAAAAAAATGTGTTTCATTTAATCAAAAATTGAGATGTTCATTAAACATTGCTGATAATGGTGACATTTAGAAAATTTTGACCAGCTCTGTATATGAGTAGATAGCAATTTTTGTTTTGTTTGTTATTCAAAACTTGTTTTACTGTTCAGTACTTTGTATGAGAGCTATTTTGTTTAGTTGTGATTTGTGTCACATGTGTCACACTGTTTTTCTCCCTAAATTGATTAGTACAACTCTTAGCAGATTTTATGAATGCTCACAAGAAGCAAACTTAAAAATCCAAATGTGTGTGCTAAAAAATTTCCACCAGCAGTTAACATCCAACTGAAATACCTGAATGTTTGGGACAAGGAGTGACAACATGGCTGAAAAGAATTCATATCTAAGTTTCAACAAAGATTCACAGAAAAGTTTTGCATTATTCACTCAGGTATGTGGTGTTATCACTCTATATTTTCCCAGAAAGAACTATTTGGAGATCTTACACAACTTCCAATGAAGTATTTGTATAACTCCTACTTACTTGAAAGGCATTTGGATAAAGCCATCTAGACATGAGCAGATGGCCTGATCCAACACTGAGGTCATGGGAAATGTAAGGATAGGGAAATGGAAGCATGGAGAAATCATAAGTTCAGTTTTGTCCCACACTGGGGCAGAAAGAGAGAGAGGGTCAAGAAATCTGAATTCCTCTCCTGCACTGTAGTCGCTAGCTATTGCGCTTTGATGGAGGCCAATTTAGATTCTGTTGCCAAGTGTTGTTTTTGCCCTTGTTCATAAGCAATGAAATTCATGCCCTGTGCACATGCCCTGTGCAAAACTCTCTACATCATTTAAGATCAGCAGTGCTCCTTCAGAAGGGAGAAGGAAGAAAAGAGGAGAGGCATTGCTTGAGGATCTGCATTTATGTGAACCTATGAGCTGAACCTCCCTACATATGCAAAGAGATTGAGGCTGATATTCCAGTTATAGTCCCAGTTACAGCCATAGTAGGCCAAACTCATTTCCTCCCTTGGCTCCTACTGAGTTCCCTGCTCACAGAATTTAACTAAACTAACATAGCAAGGCCTTTCTTTGGTCAAGGTCAAACTTCTGCTGTGGTAAACCCTGCAAAAGCATTCTGAGACAGAATAAAACTCCCTCAGGGTTCCTCTCTGATCATATAATTGGCTATGAGGCCTTCTTCCAAATCTGTAGGATATCTAGCCACCACAGGAAATTACAGGTTTTTTGCTCTTAATTACCCATGCACTCCCTGACAACATAGTTGCAATGGAGAAGTGACTCTCTGCCACAGGCTGTACCCCTGCAAAAGGATTTCAGGTATGCAGGGGCCTTGTGGATCAAGGAACAGTTCGAAAGGGACAGAATCAACCCTTTTCTGTTCAATATAGGGCTGCCCCTCTCTATCCAAACCCTCTCTGACCCCATGAGGATCCAGATACTTTAAGGTACACCAAAATAAGGTGTGGGTCCTGCAGACCATTAACTTCTACCCACTTGTACACAGAACATTGGGGAAGAAGGGAAAGTACTGTTGTGTGAGGACCTAAGTAATATACTCTGGCCTTTTATGTCAGTATTGTTAGTGCCTGAGCATGACCGATGTCATCTTCTCTAATCATAACAGGTGACAGCACTTCATTCAGAAGCAGAAGTATTTTTAAAAGTGCATTTCACTGTAGTAATGGTCTTCTCTAACTGCTGATAAGGACATAAACCCATTCATTCCCCAAGGCTGATTTTTAATCCTAATGAATATTGTTACATACATACATTCCATGGTTCTCATTAGGATTATTTTCTCACTGTCCTTCCTCCCCTGTGGTTGCAGTGTGTGATTTGCTTTCTTCCTGCATGTATTTAGACAGAGAGAGATGCAGGTAACTGTACTCCCAACATTGGCAGAAAGTGAGCCATACAGCTGCCAGTGTCTGTTTTGTTTGAGAGCCATTGACAGCTCACTATTTAATGTACTAAGATTGACATTCTTCACATATTTTATTTAGATTTACTGACCTTGTGCCAGTGACTTTGTAAAGAGACATTTTCATATTAAATCCCATATTAAAAATGAAAGGAACTGTGACATCTCAATTTACTTTTCACCATGTTATGTGGGTTTTTTTTGCATATCACTAATGGTCTACTCAGGTGAGTAATCCTTATTCATACCAAGGTTAATAAGAGATACTCAGGTGAGTATGGAGTCCAGAACTAGATTTTAGTTCCCCAGTCTTGTAAAGAGGTCTGAGCATGATTTATTTCCCACACGTTAGCAATTTCATGGAGTCAGACTACTCATGTGCCTAAGGTTCCCAGGTATAGAAGTGTTTGGAGCAACGGGGTATAAGCTCCTACACTGCAAACACATGTATGGCTGCTTTTCTCACTTGAATTGGTTCAAGGAGATTAAAGTTACTTTATGAGCAAATGATTGCAGGTCTTTCAAGTCAGTAGCAAAACTCCAGTGTTCAGGGTTCTTTGTTTCTTCTTTGTTGTCATGTAGTAACAGCACTCTGGGTTGTGTGGGCTGCCTGTACTCCAAGCAAAAAAAATTAATCTAAATTAAAAATGTTTTTAAAGCAAAAGTTTGACATATTTGGAAATGAGGACAAATTTTAATTTAATAAAAACCTCTTTTATAAGCGTGGGCATGGTATTCTAATTAGGTTTTATGGAAATATTTCTACATGTATACAGAGGCTGGATTTGAGGCTTAAATTATCAGCTATGTTCCTTTAAGAAAGATTGACCAATCTGGCAATCTTTATTCAAGGATTATTAATGGGAATATTGTCTGAGTGAAGACTGATGCATTTGACTCAAATGAGGGAAATCCAAACCCCTCTTCGGACATTTTTGTATATTTATGAAATGGAGATTTTCCATGCCAAGACTCCTTTTAACCTCTTTGATCTCTCGAATTGAATGTCTCTTAACTTCACAAGTAAATTAGCCAGTCCCGACCCCATCTAGCCTTGAGATGACAGCGGTGTTTTATCTTTTTTTCTTTTCTTCCTAAATCTGCATCATCATGTTTTTCTATTGCCATGGAGATGCAGCTAAGTACACAGAGAAGTGCAACAAACCAACTGAATGTTAAAAATTTGTGCAAAGATAGAATTACTAACTAAACAAATGATATTGATGACATGGTTTGAGCAAGAATACTCTGGGTATTTTATCTTTTCTCCATACAATCCGATTACAGGTAAAAGTGCAAAGAGTAAAATGAAATCTGACATATCAGGATTTGTAAAACAGGCATAAGAGAAGAAATCTGCATAAAACAATATTACAGTTTCATGAAAAAATTATGTTTGGTTCAGACTGTATGAAACTCTGGCAGCTTCTAATGAAAATATGGATGATTTAGCACTTATTTAGTGAAAATAACTCTGCCCTGAACCTCAGATAGCTGTCTTATTGTTAATGAAGAAATGGTGAAGCAAACAATCTAGGGCACAGTACAAGCAATGAATCAGTGAAGAGTTCTTTCCATTTAGCCTCATAATATTCTCCATATTGTTAGGTGTGAAATGAATAATAATTGACCCTTCAGTAATGTGGGAAGATAGCTATTTGAAGGGGCAATTTCTTTCCTACATTAGGTTATGTAGGTTTTATTCCTGTTTCTATTTTCCCTGAAGGGTAGAACAACAAATATGCTTACTAGCAATGAAGTTGATAGCAGGAGGTGTGAAACATGCC
>JAGPOW010000261.1:100591852-100690042 GCA_030014935.1 Caiman crocodilus | reverse complement strand
TGGGGAACCCTGCTACTAACGTCTCTCCAGGTCGAGTACGACCCATCCACCACCACTCTCTGGGAGCGCCCCGTCAGCCAGTTTCTGACCCACTCAACCATCTTTAAATTCCATTTAAAGAGTTTCATCATGTTTATGTGTTATAGCACAAACAATACCTAATGTTCAGAAAATATCCTTCCCACCCTGATCAGGGAAGTCTGAATTATGTAGATACAACAGGACAAGTGAACGATGGAATTTCACTTTTCACTGGGTACTAACTTAGCCATTTCAGGCTTAAACCCAACATTTGACATTATTTGGAATGTAGCTTTTTCTTAGTGGATGCATAGTTTTGGGTTTTCTTACACTAAGTTAACATAAACTGATTCTCCCAGATCTGATTCTCCAACGACCTTCCCCTAGTATAGCTTTTTACACCAATGCAGAGTGAATGTAAAGCAGCTGTAGAAAGCTACCATTCTGAGTTACTGGAGTTTTACAATTATTTTGCACAGTTGTGAATGTGTATGCAAGGAAATCAATGATCAGGAATAGTATAACTGTGCCAGAAACAGAATTTGTGAGTTTAATTTATATTTGGATTATGATTTTGAAGGGCTATTAGTAATACACCACTCTGCATTCTTAGAAATGAACGGTATCCAAGTAAATTGGTATTGTTATCAAAATAACAAAAGAAACCCCCCGGAGGCCATTTAGAAGCAGTTTGTTAGAACCAAGGTTCCCAAGCAGTTTTAATTGTACTCTTCCTGTTACTCTGAAGCACATATAAAGATATAAGGAATGACTGGGGAAAGCATTTAGCTTACAAATATGTGACACATGTTATGTGTGCCTGTTGTCCCTGTTACTCAGTTGCTGCTAGTCAGCGTATTGCTTTAGCCGACTGCATTAATGTCAGCACTGCCAAAAAAATAACTGAAAAGGTAGATGTTCAGAAACTACAGCAAGAGCTTTCATTTCTTGGTTTACTGCTAGCTTGAGGTGCACAAAGAATGTAGGATTAGGCCTTATTTTGAGGGACAGGTTTTTGTTTCATGCTCTTAGAAAAGCTAGTGATAAGCACAGATAGAGTGGGGTGAGTGTTTCATTGGCAAATGAGGCATTTTTTTCAGAATGAAACAGTATTTATTTTACCTTTGTGTTATGACTTTCCTACCCCTGATCATTCAGATAGTTTTTCTTCCAGATACATCAAGATATGTTAACTAAATGTAATTTTAATCCCAAATCTTTACTTTCCCATCCCTTGTTAGATATATATATTGCCTATTACTGCAGAATATAATGGATAAGAGTTTCTTATTATATTGTTTAAAATGTATTTTCCAATTACAAGAGTATATAACATTTCCTGAATAAATAGTTTAATTTTGTATATATAGGCAGCTTATAATGGAATGCCACAACTGGAAATTGCCATATACTTCTTAAGGCCTATTGATACAGAAATGTTATTAATCTCTTAATGAAATCATAAAAAATAAGCTGTGTTTTACTGTGGAAATCACCTTACTTTACATTTTACTAAATGCAGGCAACAAATTGTGTTGATCTATTTAAAACAACTAAATCAATGTGTATGAGGCTTTTTACAGCAGTATTTAATAGCAAAAAGCAGACACGTACCTTCTGATTTCTCCATCTGGTTGGTGTGATGCCCAGTTATTTTTATTTTGTCTGAAAGGAGGATTTGGAAACTTGAAGAGTACATCCTGAATTTGACAGAAAAATATTCAGTTCCATGTCAGGAAATATATTATAATGTGTGGTGTGCATCTTTTTGATTCAGGAGTCTGCTCCAATAGACAAACTAGGTTTAGTTGATGAATCAACCAAAACTACCTGTTTCAACAACGAATTTGTATTAGATAAGATGGGTAAGAGGACAGCTGAATACCCCATTTGCACATTAAAAGCTGATCATTAATCCTATATTTTAACTCTACAACTGTCAGGAGCTATTATTTCCCAGAGAGTCTGACAGTTCTAGGGATAAACTGAAGTGGGTCCCATTATAAAGGTCTATGAATAGACGTCAGAAGAGTTTGCACATCAAACCCCAAAGGCTATTAAATGTGATACTTTAAGAATCAATTTGTAGCTAAATTAAGGCTGAGGGATGTGAATCCTGGGATAGATTCTAACAAAGCAGATACTATAACTGAGAGGCTTTTAAAGTACAATTAAGCAGATGTAAAGTTTTAAATAAATGTTTTTTAAACCTTCAACCAGCCATTGCCCCGCCCTGCCCCCTTCCCCCAGCCACCACAGCCCTCAATGCCTGGAAAACTGGGCTGCAGCACGGAGGTCAAAGTGGGAGAGGTGCTGAAATACTGCTTTCAAAATTACATTTTGAAGTGACTCTAGTGCAGATAAATAAGAGAGGTGATGGTTTACACGCCTTTGAGACAAGTCAGCAAATAACCAAGGAGGCTAATGCTGTACCTAAGCTTTTCAAAGTTTTAAGTTAACCCTAAAACCTGTATAAAATATTCCCCCTTTCCAGAATACTATACCAGCAGCCTGACTCCTAACAAGAACAAATCAGGCCAAGAGGAAAACATAGAAAATCCATTCAGTCACTTTCTGGGCTCTAAAGTAGTATTTTGGACTTTGCCCCTACCCCACAGCAAATAAAATATTAAACATACAAGGCTTGATTTGACATTGTGTTACTTTAGTTTTATACCAGGGTAATGTCATTTAAACTAGGAAACAGACCCAAAGCACATAATTATATGAAGAAGTAGGGAAGAAAGATTCATCATCTCATTTTTTGCATCTCTAAGTCAAAGAAACAGGAAAGAATTTTTAAAAATATAATTACTTCAGATGTAACTACCTCTGTTAATATTTAATTATTTATTTTTAAAAGTAGCTGTAGAAATAAAACATTATATGGAATAAAGCTACACATCATTTTAATAGCCAGAAAGGAACTCTGTTAAAGTTATAGAAGATAAGAGAGTTTATTACAGTAAATACTCAATTATTGTGTTTACAGCTGGTTGAGAAACTAAAAGAAACTCCATAAAAAAGCCCACATTATATTTCACTGATTATTACAGATTTTAATATTCCATTTGGGGCAATCAAAAAGGCTAAGCTAGGCCACAATATCTATTAAATAATTTTCTCTATTTGATAACTTTGGGTTTGTTATTCCTGCCTCTCCTCATATTGTCAAACAGAATTAACTATTAACCTTTCTATATTAGATTGTTTTGAACCGGAGGCAAAATTACTTATAAGTTACTTGTTTGCATTTACTACATATAAAAAAACTATGTTAAAAAACCCCTACAAGCTATAACTACATTCCAAAGACAAGTGCTCAAAAATTAGGTAATACCAGACTTAAGGATGTCTATGGAACTTAAAGTCAACCCGCCTTATGTGTGTGCCTTTAATTATAGGGTCATATATTATTCTTTTGCACATACTTCATTCAGTATGGAGGTGAGTAAAAACTTATTCAATATTTGTTATTCTTACTATTCAAAATGAGCTGTGATTTACTGCACATTATTTAAATAATTTTCTGAAGAAAGAATTCTTAATTTCTCATGGATTCATCACTATAATACCTGAATGCTTCACAGACATAAGTGATTTTATCTTTGCAAAAGTTTTGTGAAGTAAAGGGATATCTTGTTAACTTCTTTTACAGATGGGGAACTGAGGCACAGGGCTTGAAATCAATACTTCAATTTTGGGAGATCAAATCAAAATGACTAGCAACTGCTTTTTTCAAAGAACTTATCATTTTGTAACACAGCTCCCATTGGCTTCAGCTGCAGCTGTGAGTGCTCAGTAGTTCTGTAAATCAGGACCTAAAAGCACTTATATAAGTTGCATTTTTCACGTTATCTGGCTGCTGAAAGCACACCACAGCCACGATATTATAAACATTCATGGCTGCAGAGCACTACTAAAAAGGCCAATCATGTGAAAAATTAACCCTTGATAAATCACCTATTAGCTGAAGGAGCTCTAGAGCAGAGCACCTTAGAGATCTTTTGCTGAGGTTCCCTCTAAGAGTTAATTTTTTGCATGTGGGGCTAGGCTGATGTTTGTATAACCAACTGAGCCCTACCTCTGGGGCTGTCACAGAAAGGAAAAAGTCTCCTCCCTGCACAGCAGAGGAGAGAGAAGGAGGGAGCAGCATGCACCTCATGGCCCCCCTCGCCCAGCTGGGGCATTGTGGGGAGATAGGCTGGGCCTGCAAGATAAGGAGGCTCTGTTCTACCTTGCCCTGCTCCCCTGCTCCTGCCATGGCAAACCCCAGCCAAAAGCTGCATGCTGCTGCTGTTTAAGAGGCCCAGGTGGTGGGTGGGAAAGGGAGACCCCCATCCTCAGGGCCCCAGCCTGGTTCCCCAACACCACCCCAGATGGGGTAGCAGGAGGGAGCCTGCAAGTTGTGTGTGTGGGGGATGAAGGCGGGGGGGAGACTCCTGTCTCCCCTCCCCCATCTGGGCCTGTGGACAGCAGCAGTACACAACTGCCAGCTGGCTTTTGCCGTGGCTTGAGTGGCAAAATGAGGTGTAGGAGGGCTAAGGAGAGTGGTAGATTGGCAGCCTCCTGAAAGGCTGCTGGAGTGCCCCCCACTTGCTTGTCAGAGCCCATGCAGGTGGGCTAGAGCCTTCACAACCCAACAGGTGAATGACCCCTCCTCCCTCCCAGCCGGGTGCTGTTTTCAAGTGAACGTCTGTTGGGTTGGAGGGAGGGCTCTAACTCATGGTGTTTTGTGTAAAGTGCCATGACTTAGAGTGCCTCCCTTAAATATCTGTAGGCTCCCTAAGTCTTCAAGTTAGGCACCAAGAAAGTGAGCACCTCAAAATTATTGACTGCTTGTGAAATGTTTGCGTTAAGTGCCTTACCTAGAATCACACAGCATTTTTACATATGGAAGTGCTGCAGCTCTGGGCACTTTGAAAATTACATAAGTTGTATAAGTGGCAAAATGCATGTCAGCACTAAGAAAACAGCAGCAGTGCACTTTTGAACTAAAACACATTGGAGGTCCGTTAGCTTAAAAGTGCACCACTGCCATTTTCTGAGCATTGATGCACATTTTGCCACTTAAGCAAATGCACATGGCGGTGTGCAGTGCACACCAGCTCACTTGTAAAGCAGACTCGATTAATCAAAGTGGCAAATCTCCGTTGTGTCACAGGACAAAAAAGAATGTGTATAAATGCCTACAAAGGAGCTCTGTGGCAAGAGGCAGGTTTAAAATCCAATTCTTCAGAACAGCATTCAAATATCATAGCCCTTCTTTTCCTGCAATAGACTGCCTTTTTCATTGCACACCTAACTTCTGCAGTAGGTAAGGCAAAGAACCTACAAGCAACCTCCTTCACTACCCAACTAGATTAACATCATTCCCAGAGCAGGTCCATCCTATAAACTGAATGAGACAGAGATCATATGAAAAATAATATGTAATCACGTTATTCAAATCTATCATAATACATCTGAAGAAGGCTTATGCTTTTACAAGGTTTTCCTTACTGTTATGACCCCTGTCTAACCTGACAAATGTTCTTTTACATAAATATAGGGATTAATATTTCTGTAATTTTTTGAATGTGGGTAATAGCCTATTTTTGACCACCACTCCTCTTGAAAGTTCATCACATTTTCTCATATGCACATTTACTGGTATATTGGTCACCAGCTGTGTTGGACCCTTTATGTTCAGCATCGAAACCTCTGCCTTCTGAGTTAACAAAGTAGCAATAGATTGTGGACCAGCATGAGAAGGGTTTTAGACATTCATTGCCTAGGAGTTTCATCAACAATTGCTGTCAGCAGAGGAGTAGTGGGACTAGGGCAATGGTTCCCAAACTCTGATAGATTGTGCACCATCAATTTAAAGCAGTACAACCGTAAGTACCACCAGCAAATTTTTGTCATATAAAGTAATTATAATAAATCTGCTAATGCATACCACTGACAGGTTGCCTGCATACCACTGGTGGTATGCGTACCACAAATTGGAAACCACTGAACTAGGGAATCTTAAGCCACAAACAGAAATGCAACTCCCCACTGTAACTCAGAATGTTTTGCAGGAAGTGTTCTGAATTACTGTAATTCCCTCCAACCAAACACAAGTTCACTATTGGTTCCAGGAGGGAGGGGAATCCAGCTGCTCACTGCAAGCCTGCAGCAGGTTTCCCTTAGCTATGACTCCTCCTCCCTCCCAGCCAGACACTGTTTTCAGAATGGGAGGGGATAAAGAGAACAAAGGGAGCTCACTTTAGGGGTTTCCCAGCCAGCACTGGAGGGTGGGGTGAGTGGATTGGAGCTCCAGTCCACCCACCGCACCCTCCAGTGCCAGGTAAAAGAACTTCACATTGAACTCCAGGGCTTCCTTTCCCCCAGCCCATTATGAAAATAGCTCCAAGGTTGAGAGGCTGTGCAGACACAAGTTACAGAGGCGTCTCTGTTTTGAAACATCTTCATCTGAACCCTCGTGCAATGATGGTTCAGATTTTTGTGGGATTGGGCCCTTTTAAAAAGTTCTGTACTCATGCACTTTTATTTGGTCATGGCTATAGAGCACTTTTGGAGGCCAGATCAGGCAAAAACTGTCACTTCTGTCTGCATCCTTAACTTCCATTTCAGGTCCTGGAGGAAATACAGTAATACTATAGAGAGGGCACAGCCATTTCTTCCTGCTCCCCACCCTAACCTTCCATGCTCAGCCTTTTCTGCCCCATTCAAGTCCTGTCTCTTGTCTACCCTTGGCTTCTTATTCTAGTAAAAGGCCAGGTAGATTTGCACCTTGCAGACTGACTATATCCTGCCTTTTACTTGACTTCAGACTAACACAGCTAACTACAGCTGTCCTTGTCCGAATCCCATTTTTATACCTCAGTCATTAATCCCTGTCTCTTTCTATAGCCCATCCTAATTTTCTTTCCAGGACTTGCTGAGTCCAGTCTTCATCTAATCCTAGTAGGCTCCTAGTCCCTGCCATCAGCTCTCAGTTGCACTGCCTGCTCAGATCTCCCTGTCCCAGTTTCCCTATATAGTGGGAGCATCTATACAAGACATTTACTGTTCAGTAAGTGTCTCAGCACCTACACATGTGCCATGTTAAGGTGAATGAAGCTAATAAGTTCTGCAGCAAGGTAATTGTTGTAAATACAAAGATTAAAAAAAGTTGAATCAGCTATTAGATAAAAGCACCAAAATCGAATCAGCTATTAGATGAAAGCACTAAAGAACCTGCTGATATATCTTATCTATACAGATGCTGCAGAGCTGAATCTAAGTAATGCGCTGCTTCTTCTAATAAAGCGCATTTTGGGGAGAAGATTTTAACATCTGCAAGCACCCATTAATTGCATGTGTAGATGTACCCAGTCAGCCCCAGCCTCTTCTCTCACCAACTTCTATTCCCAGCTTTCCTTCCCACCACAGCTTCCAATCCCAATTTCCCTCCTACCTTTCAGTCCCAGTCTCTCTGAACTCCTTGTTTCAATCTATTCCTTCTCACAGAACTGGTACAACTTTTTTTCTGCTCTGTGACTAATTCCTATGCAGTCTCTGGTGCTGAGTGGGGAGAACAGACAGACAGAAATAGCAGAAGAGATGTACTCACTTTTCTCAGATTTTTCAGATCTAGGACCCACTCCCATCCATACCAGAGCTGAGCAGCCATGTGATGATCATTCTGGCTTGGACCTTGTAGCTAAAGGGCTAAGACATGTGCAACATTAACATCTGTAAGCTTCCTCTGATAATTTATTTGCCACATTGTAGGAAGCTGTACTGAATATGTGCAAATTGTGATTATTTTTTTCAAGGATATAACTTGGCCAAATTACAGGAGATCTTCATGGGGACATGCAAAGGCATATTGCTGACACAATGACCCCTTCCAGAATTAGGTCTTTGCCTCCACAACACAGAAATGCAAGAGCTGTTGGAAGAAAAGGTCATCCACTTTATTTAACATGGGCAAAACAACATATTTCCTTTAGTGTTTTTCTTAGAAACAGCTGAAATATTTTGGCTGAAATTTTCACAAAAAATTAGCCCAAGGCAAATGCTCAGCATATAAATTTCAAATTAAATGGCAGAAGTCTGGCAAATTTTAAGTAATGAGAAACTGGGTTTTACAATGGAAAATGTTAGGCAACCTTAATCATAGGCAAAGCTTTCAGGACCGTTTATAGCTATATCCACACAAAGGCTAAAAGACAAGGTATATTTATACACTGTGTGTGGGTGTGGAATATATATTTATATATTTTGTATATGTGTGTATAGGCACTTAAATAAATACTCGTGTATCAAAGATTTGTCATGTTCAAAAGAATCAAATATCAATAGCCTGTTTATGTAATGTTGTATAAATTATGCAAACATACAATTCTACTCTTCACATTGAATTCAATGGCAGTACTCTGACTTCAGTTGGAGCAAGCTGATCAGGGCTGTAATCTTATTAGGGGAAAATAGGTTAAAAAATCATGTCCTACTTTTGTTAAATTCAACAATGGCAGGTAGTTTGTACCATGGGCTGTTTATAGTTTGACGTGCCAATTACTCATCTAGCTTGTGGAAAATGGGTTGATTCATTAAAAAACATTCCAAATGCCACAATTTAGCAAATATTTCTTTTTAGGCCAATAAATTCACATGTGTAAAAATGGGTTTTTGTTTTTAACCTTTAAAAGCATAAGTAACTGTTCTTACTGTCTTTCTTGTAAAGAGCCAGTGTTATAATCACCACTAGAGGAAATGATACAATTCAGCTGCAGTTTCAGCAGGAAAGCTAATTGTGATGTGTGTAAAATGTAAGAATATCTGTGCTAAACTATGTACACACAAAGGTTTTGATTTGCATAAAAACAGTGCTGAATTGGAGTGGAAACAATGAAAGAGTGTATAGGTAGTCACCTACTCTACGACCCTGTCTCCGTCTATTGAAAAGGAGTTTTTGGTTTCATGGCAGAAACACAAATAAAGCATGAAGCTAAATAATTAAAGCCTGGCATCATAGGCCAAAGTAATTTATTGTTATCTAGAGTGTATTTGTGCATTACTGACAGAAGCTTATTTTGAAAGATTTTAAGAGAAAATGTAATCCCCCCTACCATTTACAAAACTTATATTACTTCAGGAAAAAAAAAACCCAGCAACACTGAGCACATCTGCTTATCTGAAACCTAATACTGTTATTGTAAGGTTTTGTATAACTCACTTCCTGTCTTTATACTTACACAACAGGATATTTAAATTACAAAGACAATGAAGAAGCTAGGCAAAATGTTCAAGTATTGCTCTTCACATTAAGTATATCGTTGTTTGGTTTACTATTCTGATTCCCAAATAAGCAACTCTCAGAAATAATTAATAAACACAAAGTCACTCCTCTAGTAGTCTTAATTAAACAAGCTATAATATAACATCAGCTGGCCCACAGGTTTACTGTTTATCAGCTTTTCAACTATACTGTGAAAAATGAATAACTTCCTATTATAATAGCAGCCACTAACCCCAGTACAGTTAAGGGCCAATCACTGTTTCCACTGTTAACTTGGTCTTCAGGGTTTAATATCTCAGCTGTATCAAATTGCATCAGGTTGAAACTTGGCACATAGGTGTTAATCTTTTCATTATAATGAAAGTGAATCACATCAGCCAGATATATAGAAATAAAATCTGCACTTTTACCAGATACTGTTTATTCCCTTTCTAAATCTAAACATGAACAAAGTTTCTCATAGTAAGAGAACCCTCCAGTCTAATAAAACCACTGCACCAATATATTGGATGCATATTCAGTTTGTATTGATGGAGTTATTTTTAGTGAGAGCCTTTGTTTGTGTGAGCTTATGCTTTGATTGGCTTATGCTTTGTTGATCTGCACTCTTGGAATGCCAAAAGCAACCCATCTAGCACTCAATTGCCATTACTCTGTTCTTATTGTCTTTCTCAACACTAGCTTTTCTTTGAGATGTCTCATCCTATTGTAATACAGCATCCCCACAGGGGTGGCAATCATGAGGAGATTAAAACAGAACAAGACACACCTGCTTTTAACCAATATGTCCTTTAAACCTGCTCAAGGTAGTCTTGGCTACAGTAGGTTTCTTTTGGAAATCTTCCATTACCAAAAACAGCACAGCATGGTATTTGTATTGTATTTATGGGTGTATTTGTAGCACAAGCAAAGTATGGGTAGCCACAAGAGTGAGTGTGTCCAGGTCTGTTCTGAACAAGGTTAACCCTATTATATACTTTTAAAAAAATCATGAAATTAAAAAATCATGCAGGCATGACATCTAATATGTGTTCAATTCATAGGACTGTTTTCTGCCCTTTTCAAAAGAACTTTCAGAACCTGCATAGAAATCTACCTGCCAGTGCAAATACATGCATTTATTCAATTTGCACATAAAAATACTTACTAGCATAGAACCCTGACTACCAATAATATCTAAAAATAAAACCTACTTAAATTCTACTACAAGTGTACTAATAGTGAAAGGGCATAAGCAGTATTCTTCATATTTTGCTAATCACAGTTGTGAGAGAATCTCACCTGGATAGCACAGCCACAATTGAGTAGGAACAAAAAAATGCCCAGGCTAAGATATGGACATTAATATTGTTAAATACTACATTATGCAGTAACACAGGTGCTGAATTAGAGTGACATAAACCAGATATGTTTTGTATTTATGTGTTTTTTCTGGTCTGTATGGGGTCAAATGAGGTAATTTATTAAGTGATCATCATCATAGTAAACTGCAACTCTCAAAGAGCCTGAGCCCCATTTTGCAGGTGCAGAAACTTGGAAAGGGAGAGAGAAAGAGACTCCCCATAGATCACCCAGTAATTGGGTGCCAGAGCTATGACCAAAACTCTGGTCTCCTGACTCTGTATATACCAGATATAATGGGCCATTATTGTGTCTTAACTCAGTGTCTTTAATGAGCAAACATTAGCCTCTCTGAATCACAATTCTCCTTTTATGATTTGGCTGAATAATTTGCTATAGTTTTTCCTTTGATATAGTAGTATATTTCTCCCAGTTCATTCGGTCCAGCCTCGCTGGATTTTACAATGATAGGGGCTTAGCCAATAACTTTTTTGTCCTACCCTTCTCCCTTCCTATATACCTGCTGGGAAATGGTGTTGCACTAGGCATGATGCCCCTACTTTTCCCCAAATGCCTAGACCAATAGCCATACAGAAGCTGTTGGTCCATACATTCTCTTTTTAACTTCCTTAGTAAGTACCAGTACCAGACAGAATCTATCTTACTGTAATAATGATTATTACCACTACGCAAGGAATACATCTTTTGTAAAGATTAAATGCATTTATAGTATTAATTAGTATATAACCTGTATGAAATTACACTTAGGTTAATACATGGATATTAAAAATATATTTTCTATCACAGATGAAAAAAACATAATCTTTATGGATCAATATAATTTATTCATAAATTTATGAGCCCAAATGTCCCCAGGAAATGGAGAGCTCTATATAATGGCTCTACATCAGTGGTCACCAACCAATGGATCTCGATCCACCAGTAGATCTTGAAGTCGATCCAGGGTGGGGTGGGGGGAATGAGTGCCCATGTGCATGCATGCATGTGCCCCAGCCCAGCAGGTCAGTCTATAGTGGAGGGAAGGGGTGAGGGCTAGATCAAGGCCCCTGAGGTGAGGGACAGTGGCCACAGAGGCATGAGCAGGGGTAAGCTGAGTGGGGCCCTGGCCAGGTGGGATTTACCTGTTGGGGTGGTGCACCCCTGGTTGCTTGTAGGTGTTATAGGGTTTTGGCCCCTTTTTGGTTGGTGCCTTGCCCCCCAGTGACGTCAGGGTGAGATGAGGTTTCGGTGCCACCTAGATGGTTTGGGTGCTGCCCCTTCTTTCCTGCCATGTCTTTGATGTTCGTTATTAGGGAGACAGTTCCCTGTAGGTGGCCTGAGGGGGTCTTGGCCCTGGGCTGTCTTCACGGGGCTACAACCTCCCCTTTACCCCACTCTTACCATGTCTTTGGCCTGGGTGGATGCTCCTCACCATGGGTCTTCCCCTGGATGATTTCACCTCATCCACACTGCCTACCTCAAAAGGGTCAGGTCTTCCTGGCCATCAGTCTCTCCAGGTCCATCCCTCATCTTTGGGTCAGCTCCCCCTGCTCCAGGCAACTAAACCTGCCCCGTCTGGGGGTAAACTGTAACTGAAGAAAACATAACTGAAAAATGACTCACATCTGCCATTGGGCTCCTGAGATTCCATCTCTCTGGGCCCTTGGGGGACTTGTCCGTCCCTTCTATCCAGTGCCCAGCCTCTGACAGCTTTCCCAGCATAAACTCCCTGGAGCCTGGCTGACCTGTGGTCAAACTGTCATGGTCCCACCAGCTGGCGTCATTTCCTTCCCCCTCCTGGGGGGTCTGTGATTCCCCCGTGCTCTGCTCGCTGCAGAACTGCCCAGGGTTGCCCGCAATTCTGAGGAGCTATCACTGGCTGCGGCATCTGAGTTCCTGGTCAGAGCCCCACTGTTCCCCTGTGGTGTCCCATGACACTGGTGCTCCCTGGTGGAGCTCCTTTGCCCCTGTTGGCTTCCAAGGTTGCTCTCTGCCTTGCTCGCCTGGGTCCTCCAGCAGGCACCTGGCTCCTTCCTCTGGCATCTGGGGTTTGAATTTTCCAGCTCTGCATCTGGCATCTCCCAGCCGATGTTCCACTCCCTGCTCCCTGGTGCCAGGACAGCTGGATCTCCAGCTGCCTTTTGAGCAGCCCACGCTTCTCAGGAGCTATGCCCCTGGTGTTTGCTGATATACAGACTTGGGCAGCTGCAGAACTGCTGATCCTGCATTGGCATTTCCTTTCAGCTGCTGCTTGTCTTGGGTCCTATGGTGAGAATCGGGGCACATCGGAAGAGGGTTTGGGATGTGTTGGGGGAGCTTTGGCCTCCTCTCTCACCCCCCCGAAATAATTTTTTCTCTCTGCCTTGATCTGCCTCCTCTTCTTCCCTCCCCACAGACTTTCCTGGTGGGTGGGGAGTGTGGGATGGCAACAGAGAGTAGTAGATCTTGGGTTGCTTTTAAATGCCAGAGATGATCTACTTTAAAAGGTTGGAGACCACTGCTCTACATCTTACATTTGGCATCTGTATCTCTGATTATTTTAAACAAGGTAAAACTCACATAATTCTTCTATTGGCATCATATCTGAGGAAGCTGAGGAGCAAGATCATGAATGATGCACGCCCCTGGCGGTTGGGGGAGCATGGTGGTGGCAGGAGCATGGTGGTGGCAGCAGGAGCACAGCGGCGGTAAGCAGGAGCTCCTGAAGATGCTCCCAGTGCTATCAGCAGCAGGGGGGGATGAAGGTGGCAAGAGCCAACCAGGGGCTGGCAACCACCTGCAGACACCACCAGCAGTTTTAGCAGTGGCCAGCAGTGATCGCAAACTGCCCACAGACACTGTCAGCGGTGTTAGTGTCCGGGTGGCAAGCGGCGACCATGTCAGCAGTGCATTTTTGTAGGGGGGGTGCGCCACCACACTCAGGGGGTGCACGTGCACCCACGTGCACCCCCTACATGTTGCCTCTGAGTAAAATTATGCCATTTAAGCAGATACTTTAAGTTATATAAACAGGTCACACATCCACTTGGTTCAGTTAAAGTGTTGGAAGAGCTGAATGTATGCTAAATCAACTGAGTTTTGATCAATGAATACCTTTTCTTTGGACATTTTCCACTTCATATTTAGAAGGCATGCAGAAATAGAAAATCATGTTTCTTTGTAATATGATGATAAAGGATCAAACAAGAATGCTGCAATCCATCTCTCTCATACTTAATCTTATGAGGTCCAGAATTTACCAGTCAACTTCTGAAGAAAGAATTTTACCATTAATGTGGGCTAAATAGATTTGGTAGTCAAGGGAGGAAAAAAGGAAACAAAACAAAACACTTGGCTACAGACTAAGCAGATATTTTCTTTTGAAAATGTTCTAATGAGCAAATGCAAAAGCAAATGGGATGTGTGCATGAATGACTTCATTGGCACTTGGTAGAATAAGACCATGTCTGAGATGTCTGTTCTCTTGTGTGTATTATATATTCAGAATAGAAGAACCTATAAAGTAAAACCAATATAGTTATACAATCATTGTCCATGTGACATGGCCTTGTGTACCTTTTCACTGAAAGAATCAAGAGGAGAAGGGCAGACTGAACTTTGACTTCTGCTGAGATGCTGTTGATGTTCAGTGTCCTGTGTTCAGTGTGATGTTCAGATGCTACAGTGTCCTCTCTGAGGCATGAGAGGTAACAGAAGAGGCCTCAGAAATTACTATGAGCTACGATGAATAGAGGTCAGTAAGAACAGCACAGCACTGTGAACTCCTCAGCATAACTTCTGACCTGGCCAACTGCCACACTGTCACTTCTGGGTGTTGGTGAGAGCACCAATAGCGTACGCTTGCACTGCTATTTTTGTTTGCCTAAAAGAGTGAATGAATGGGGTGTTATTTCTCTTTGTTTTATTCCCTTATACCTGGAGATGCCTTCACTTCCCTCACCCTAGCTGCAAATATTTGATGCTCACAAAAGAGTTACTCAGATAATAGACATAGTACGACCTACACAATGAGACAATGCTGCCATGTAGCATTCTTTCCCCTTCATGAAATCACTTGTCCCTATTAATATTTACTTTAGCACTCCTCTCAACTAAATAGGGAAGACATAAATCCTTAAATGAGATAGATGCTGGTAATTTCAGCTAGGTTAATCAAAGGAACTTTAAGGAATTTGTTGCTACTGAATTTGGCGCCTAACTCCCTTAAACTCTGTTAAAAATCCCAACCTTAGCGACTACACAGGCAATCCAGTTGTAGTTGTCATTACACATTCACACATACCCTGGAATATTAAGACTTGTTTTACCAAGAGATGGAATGCTGGCTGGGACCTCATTGTCAGCATCATTCTCTGAGCATTCTTGTCAGGACTTTCACTACACATTATTTTGCTGCATATTATTTTTATTACACCAAGTCCCATTGAAATCAATAGGATGCTTGTCTCCTTGGATGTCAGTGGGACTTGGCATAGATTTTTCATCCAGGGAGGAAGTATCTGGGATATGGAGTTATACTGCATAGGAACATATTGCATAGCAATAGTTATGTGATTAGTGGTGTGTCTTATATTGCTACTGCTGTAGTAGTGATGTGAAGAGCAGCTCCACTGCCTATTATTTTATTATATATAACCCTTTTACTTTGCAAAACCAAACTGAAATTAATAGAACACTTGCACCATTGCTTTTAATGGTATTTTCTGCAAAGAATAGTTTGTGGGAACATTGTGCATAGAAGGAATATGATTATTGCTGGGGTATATAATAAATGCTTTATTATGTGAATTCTTGCATATTAGTTTTAGAGAAAAAACATATGATGCAAATAAGAATAAAACAGATGAAGCGTAAACTTGCAATACCAACAATATTAAAAAATAAAGGATTTGCCTTTATTTTCATGTCACACATTGTGGTTCTGCTCACGAGTGGAGTATATATTCCAGAACACATGTGATTTCTATTCTGGAATACCACATCTACACTGAGAACTTTTCCAGAAAAGCTATTGGTTTCGTTTATTCCACAAAAGCAATGGCAGTCAGTTTTATTGTGTAGTCAAGGTTTTATTCTAAATCAACCACTCTTAAAAATCATCCAGTCTTCTTTGTTCTGCTTCATTCATATTAACTGCCACATTGTATGCAGGCACAGCAAAGTTACTAGACTTAAGTAGCAACTGAAACACAACATTCCCTTACGTTTAACAGTTTGTCAGGCCATACCTAAAGCTTATAACTGGAGCAAAGTTTTTGTATTTAGGAGCCAGTTGTACTTCAGAGTGACTCTCAGTATAATACATGTTTTCAGCACTTATTTTAAAAACACACTGAAAAGAAGCAAAGGATTAAACTGTAGGAAATAAAGAGGTAAAAGTGCATGCTGAAATCCTGCGTATGCTGCATATTACTAAAATATCTTCAAATCCTCACCACAGAAGTTTCTGAAAACCTAGCAGTCTCTAAGTAAGGCCTTTGTTGACATGAGTACCTCACTTGTTACAGAATGCTCTGGGTTTATTAGCTTTGGAGTTTAACAGGGGAAAAAAAGCAAACGACTCAAATTCTGTAGCAGGAAGACTTTAATAGCTTACTTCAGGCTTTCAATCCAAACGAAAATGACTAGGTAGAAGTCTTCTGAAGTTTCTGTTAAACGTTATGGTATTTTTTATGCTAATAATTATAGGTGTTTCAACATCTTTCTCTAGCAGAAAGGAGTAACTCAACTGATTCATGGCTCTGAATACTGTAAAAAGATTCATGATTTTGTGTGATTTATGTGTAAATTAGGAGATTAGCCCATTTGGCTCAAACATTCTTAGAGAAAAGAAGTAGTCAATCAGCAATAAAAATAATCAATGAAAAGTTTTTGGAAGAATTCCCATTCTCAGAACAAATTGAAATAGAAACATACACATTTCTTCATGACTTGAGTTGCTAATGTTATTGTTATTGTTGTAGTTGTTATTATAGGATAATAGATATTCATTTCACTTTTACATAAACTACGAAAGTTCATGTTCTTATGGAAAGACAAACTACAGTATATAGTTTTAGAAGTAGCATGTAACATCACACCTACCGACAATTCTTCAGTATTCCACTTGATCACAATATGCAAGTGTTGCTATGTTAAGAAATTGGTTAAAGCCACAAGTTCCTGACTTGAATGCAGATCCACAATTTGAGTGAGAGTTCAGAGACCTTTGGATACAGACTCATTGTAAAGTTAGAAACCATTTGCAAAAATTCGGCTCTTGCTTGTAACCAGATCTATAGGAATGGATCCCTGTGCTGGTGATTCCAATCACACTCACAATCGGGGGTTTGGATACCAAGCACTTCTGAAGTTTGTGGATATTCAGGTTTAGAATTTTATTTTGGACATCCCCTTATGGACAGTCAGCAAATTTTCATATAATTTTGGAGAACTACATAAGTTATGGTATTTAGTGTTTTCATCAGCCGCTTGTCATTACAGACCTACATGTCAGTACTTATAGCATATTATGTTTCAACCAACCAACCAACTTCCTCTTAAACATGTTACTTCTACTCTGCTGCTCTTGATATTGATGGCTATTTTGACCTTTGTAGTTCTCTAATTACTGAAGCCTTAAAATAGTACACATCAGGTAAAATGTTCTCTTTTTGAAGTTCCTTTTTCCTCGCATGCCTGAGTTGAAAAACCATATAAACCAAGATTATTAGAACACCCAAACCACGGCATAAAAGTTGAGAAGAAATTTTACCAATCTTTGCAAGAATATACAACTGTTTTGTTCCCCTTCTACTTTTGAGGGGGGTTTTCCCACCCGCAATGTGGTATTTTACTCAGTAAGGAATGATATGTATATGAATTTGCTATGATGTTAAATAAATTAATTAAAGCAGTCTGGTTATTAAGCTCTACAAATGAAATTTTAACTTCTTTTCTGCTTTTCCTTCGTTTAGGTTTCTGAAATAATGCATGATACGCTTGTAATGCCAGCAGTGAATCTATCTAGGTTTATTAGAAGAGGCACACTTGACATTTCAGAAGTCTAATTTAGCTATTGTCTTAACTATTTAGTTATTTTAGCTCTTTGTTTGGTCCAGTTAGAAAAGTGAACCAACACTACAAAGCTGTCAGTTTTTCCTGGAAGAATACAATGGTAATGTGATTTTGGAAGGGCTGAAAATGAGCGAAGTGTTTTGGTTTTGAAAGAACACAACACAGTAATGCTCAGCTTCAGTCTGACAAGTGATTAGGACACTGTAGTGTTATAATCAGTAGAATGAGTGAAAAAAAATAGGCCTCAACTGTGGTATGCTGAAGATAGATTTTCCAAAAGTGGCATCCTTATTGAATTTGTCTTTCTTAAAATTAAGTATATTTGTGGCCTAGTTCCTTTTATTTCTAAATGTATTATGAACCACATGTGGGATACTATATCAGCTTTTTTAAAAACCAGCTGCTGCTGAGATTCTTTCAGTTAAGTTGAAATTAAGAACAGGTTTGTGGGTTCTCTACCTGCTGTGAAGTCCTGATGTAGTTTACAAAATTGCATATGGGAGAGAAAACGTGACTGCCAGAGTTGAAAAAATTGGTGTTTTGTGCAGCATTTAGTACCGTGTTAAAATAACCATATGAATGGAAGCTGCAATTACTTTTGCAATATTAACTTTTTCTGTTTTCTTCCTCAATGTCATTATAAAAGTGCTATTGAAAAATGTGGTTTAAAATATATATATAGGTACTAATTCTGGTTCTAAATGAATCAAAGTGTAGAAATCTGAATCTAGCTACAGTCTAGCAACCATGCTTGTTTAAATAATGGGATTCTGTAAATTCAAAAGATTATTTTTGGTATAAAGAAAAATTTAAGTTGATTATAATGTATCATCGAGAAAGTGATTGGGTCAAATCTCTGTCACCTTGCTCTATTAAAGTTAGGAGTTTTATTAATGGCAATGAGACAGTTTGTATGAGTAAGACAAGAGGGATTTGACCCACATTCTTCCATACCTACGTAAGAGTCAGTAACTTGTCATTAGACTTGACAAGAGCTCTGATGTGGTTACATGTTAAAGGATTCTTCAGATTCAGAAGGGTTGTGTAGGCACTTGGAGTTTGCCTAATGGAAAGTATTTTTCCCCAAACTATTTAATGGATTTATACTGACTAAATTAAGTGAGCACAAGAACTTGACCTCAACACTTGCAGATCCAGAGAATATCAATATGCAATACAATGTTGGACAACAGATGATGACTTTTCTTGGTGCAAACTTTAGAAGTAATCTGGTACTATACAGGTAATAAAAAAGAACTAAACATTTCTGAGCTGAACATTGCAAGTCACTGTATGTAATCAGAAAGAACACGTTTGCTATCAACTGAAACTATTTCACACTGGAATTCATGCCACTAATAAAAATAAACAGTGGTAGTACAGCAGCATGTTAGAATCGTGTTTCACAGTTTTAGCTACAAATAGTCAGAAATTTTAATAAAATGTTACTTAGTAAACATAATCACTGAGCATCTTCGTGCATAGTAATCTCTAGTTTCTCAGTGTATATAAATTAACGGGGTTGTGTTGATTATTTTGTCATGTCTGCATCTACACCATATATACTTCTGAATCCTGTAGCAAAAAACCTTTTTGAAAAGTTAAATAATAGAAACTAGAAGTTATTTTGTTTCATTGTTTTTCTGCGTTGTTTTACTGATTGTCTGATGCTTGCAAAGAGTCTGGTTAGATAAAACAAGAGGTGAAGGGAGAAATGGAGATAGATCATAAAGCTGAGGAAGGATTTGTTTTAAACAAACTTAATGAGAGACACCAAGAAAACTGCCGTTTGAGTGAACGCTGAGATGTAAAGGTAGAATCTTTCACAGACTGATGGGCCTCAGATCTTCTTGATTAGCTTTACTTAAATACATTTTATACATTTCAGATGTATTTATGCCAGAAATCATGTTCAGCAACACTGGAATTAAATACATCCAAATTAGCATACTGTAGAACTTGAATGACTCCTTGGTTATATTTTACTGAAAATATCTATACATGTGATATTTATATATAATATTTAATCCAATTTTATTTTTATATATGCTTTCAACTCCAGCTTTTTGAGAGACATGGCCTTTTATTCCTCACTATTCTATTATGGTGTTTCTCAGGAACCTTTCTTATCTAAACTTCCACCAATCATTCCTAAGGCTAAGTTATGCAGACAAGCCATTGCACAGATTTTCATCAAAATGCCATTTTCCTTAGCTAGGAAAAGCCTAGTCCCAAATGCTGTACAAATAATTTATTAGACCACAGAAAAAGCAAATAAATATTTTCCTGTTCTGTGTAATTATTATACATATAGGCCTATAAATAGCAAACTATGTCTTAAGTCATCAATATTACTGATATTTTAATTCCAAATGCTATAACCAAACTAAAGACAGCACATTCAGGGATTGCAGGGAAAGATAAACTGAGTAAATGATGTCCATAAACAGATTAATCAACTAGAACAGTGGTATGCTAATAACTTACTTTAAAATTAAAGAACACATTCTCTACCTGAAACTTATAGAAATACTAACAAAGTTATGCAAATACAATTTGCATAACCTTTAAGTATTTGAATTCTGATACTGTTCCTCTGATTCTGCTTCCTGAAGCTAGAAATGCTGGAATCAGCATAGGAAAGGTGACAAAATCTACTTACTGTTTAAAGTAAGGTGCATAAATAAACCCTGCTACTGACCTCCTGCGCAATTAACATATTGCTTGATTGGCTTTGATGTTTCCACATCTTCAGAATTTTTTCTTTCCTTTTCCACTAAAGTTGAATTGTGCACACCTACTGAACTGGAGGCCCAGTTCCATAGTCCTTTTTCAGAGCCCGATTCCCCATCTATTCTTTATTGGAATAAGGAATGTAGGGCTGGGCCCTAAAGAAAATACAGATGGAAAATAAGTACTTTAATGGTATGGCATAGTGATATAGCAATTACAATGCTGAGTGTGTTCACGTTTCACTGTCTAAAGAAGGATTCTGTGTAGACTAGAGAGAACAAGATGTAGGTTATAAAAATCACATTGTTACATGGAAGATCTCAGAAGTTTCATACACCTTTTATTGCCCTAACTTGTCATTTGTCACCATATGGAAATTATTAACCTAATACAATAATTTTAAATACTACTCAAGAATGCTGATTTATAATGGATTTTTTTACTCTGTATAAAAAAATGTTAAACTACAATAATGATATGGAAATATAGACATTGCATTGTGTGTGCACATGGTTGGAGTTAAAGGGCTGAATTCTGCTTGTGTAAATCTGGAAGATTGGAGACCACTCTTACTTACAATGGAGTGTGTCTGGAGGAACTAACAACAGAATTTATCCCTGAGCTTTAAAAAAAGCAAATCTGTAGGAAAGATTATTTATGATGCATAGCGAACAAAACAAAGACTCTGGAGTATGGATTATCTACCATTAAAGCATTTGAAACATACTGCATTAAGATATTGAAGCTGCTCCTGAGTTATCTGCTAAGTGCCTTTTAAAAAGTGTATTTTCTCTATTTAACTGGGCTGTGTATGTGCCTAATATTTTTCCTATGAATTAAAATGAAATTTGATTGTTCCAAAATACATCCCACTCAGGCATTCATGCTGAAACCAGCAACAGTTGTCAATGACCTTTAACATGCCTGCTATTCAAATTAGTACAGATCATTAATCACACATAGCTTACATTTTATGATTCATGTATCCTTCATTACAAACTTTCCCCCTTGCTTGCTTTCTTCCCCTGCCTCTGGTCCTCTTTTCTTTATTCCAGCTCTTCTGGCAATAAGCACTGGAAATTGCAAGGGTTAAGGATTGTATCTTATATTGGGTTTTTTTGCAAGTTGCCTGTAGTAGTTTGTATTGCAAGTGCAAGAAACTGGAGAGACACAACAGCTTCAAACGTTGTTGTGCACAAATACCACAGCACTAGGTAACCGTTTAAACTGCAGAGCTTGATTGTCTGGCAAGAACCACGATGGGGTGATTTGGACAGTGTGTTCCTCTGAGCTACTCAGTTTATCACGAGGAGGAACATGGCAAGAGGAGGGGGGAGAAATCTGTCTATGGTGAAAAGATAATCTTAACCCTCCTCAAAAGTCTTGCATATCAATTCTACGTCATCACACATTATTAGACAAAGAAAAAAAACAACCCTCCCCATCCTCGATGTCTACCACCAATTTCTCGCAGATTAAATGAGGGTTTCCAGTCACAGACTAAACATATTTTAATCTCCTGTGGCACACACATTTGGGGTGATTTACACTGAGCTTTGCAATATATATAGGAAAATAAAAATTGAACTTTTTTAGACATGAGGTGGGTTTTTGGGAAGTGGGGGGAGAGGGGCTAGGGAGCCATATGGTAGATTGATTTGTTCAAAGGTCTTTCAACTCTTCTAGCCTAACTGTTGAAGAGCATTACTCTTTGATCTTGATGGAGGGCTTCAATGCTTTTTTTGTTGCTGTAGATTTGAATAAGTCTATAAATATGTTACCGGTTGAGTTGTTGGGCTTCCCCACACTGCACCTAATGTTTCTAATCTAAATGCCTCTGGGATAACTCCAAAGTGTGTATGTTTCCCAGCTCGGAGAGGGAAGGGCGGGGGGAGCAGCTGGTAAAAATGGAACTTTACACGCAAAACCATATTTGTCTCTTTCAAAACATAGATCTGTCCGCTTTTGCGAGGGCTTCCAGGAACGGACCGTGTGGACACACGGTGCTTTGGAAGGAGGTGAGCTAAATAACAGCCCGGCTAATGATTCAGTCCCATTAGTGGAATAATTATTTGTATATGACTCATTTCGAGCATCTAGACTTTCCCCGCATTGTACCAGAACTTTGTGCTGATGAGACAATAGTAGATAGTGTGTGCATTTAATATAGGAGAGACCATTCGCCCGGCTTGGGGGAAGGCAGAAGGCTGTACCTCGGGAGAGGCCAAGGGGAAGCGAAGCGGGGGGCCGGGGCCGAGCTGGGTGCAGGGTGCGGGGGGCAGAGCGGAGCTGGCTGCCTGCGGGGCGCTGGAGGGGCCCGGGCTGTGGGGCTGGGCACGGGAGGTTTGCGAGCCGCCCCCCGACTGCCGGAGTGGAGCCGGCGCAGTGAATCATGTGCAGCTCTTTCCTTATTGCATTCAGCGCATGGTTTCACCTTCAGGTTCTTGTTTGTCTGGGTGCCCTCTCTAAAATGTTGTTACCTTAAGCGGACGAGGTAAGGCACCGGCGAGATCTCCCCAGGATCCTTTCCTTTCCTTCTTTTTGGGGAGGAGGGAGGTTGGGGATCCCCTGCATACACCCCTGGGGGCGGAAAAAAAAACTTCGGGGTGCAATTAATGGCTAATCTGACTCAGTCATCGAAGGGACGGGAAAAATGGTAACTGTCCTGTTTGGGAGAAAGCGATCATTTTTTCCCCCTTTTTACTGCAGTGGTGGGGGATTTATGGGCTGGAGGAGCCTTTTGGCTTTGTACACTTTGTCAGAGGCGATGGGGGGAGCTGGAATTCAATCTTCATCCATTAAGAAACAAAGAGCAAATTGCCTTACTTTAAAGTAAAATGCTCCGGCTAATGAAAGTGGGTGATGGGGTTTGGAGGCTAGAGTAGCCACTTAAATTATTAAGGGGTTTTGCTGATAGTATTGATTCGGTGTGTGCATGAAATGCCTGGTGTGTGTGCCTCTGTGTGTGTGTGTGTATTTTCCCTTCTTTTTTTTAGTTACACTCGCAGCTGATGGGAGTGTATAAGTGAAGGATACCCATTAAAAAAAGTCCACAGTTTATCAAGGAAGTCGGGGGTGGGTGGGGAGAAAACAATTCTTCACGTAGAGGCAGTGGAAGGCTGAGACGGGCTTGAAGGACAATGTCCCCGTAGCAATTACTCCCAGAAGATGAAAATAGTCTATTTGTTGGGTGTGGGGGGGTATATAATAAAAAAGGTTGGAGGAGGGGGAGAAAAGTGGGGGGGAGAAAAAGGAGGGGGGAGAAGAAAAGTAAAGAATAGCATAGAAATAATGCAGTTCCAGACATTTTGTACTATAAAAGCTTTCCTCCTCCTCCTCCTCCTTCCCACCCCCTTTCCTTCTCCCAGCCACTATCTCCAGTGAGAATTAGCATACCAAACAGTTGCGATCCTAATTTGAATCAAGCTGCTTCGCCAAGTTTCAGAAACTTTGTAGGGATAAAGTTTGTTATAAGCAAGTAAGGTGGGGCATTAAAATAAGCTGGACGTGTTTGGAAGCTGGTGGGGAGTGACAATCAGCAGTTGCTGTGGGGTTTTTGTTGGGTTTTTTTTTTGCTCTGAAACTAGCTAACCTCTGCAATTAACTACTAGAGAGGATCCCTGTATTTTAAACTGAAAAGTGTTGGTTAGGAGTCGGCACCATTTATTATGAGCGTTAATCAGCTCCCAGCAGTAGACAAGTATCTTTTAGGGAACGTGCATTGTGTGCCTGGATCTTATTCACTGCCTTGTGCATAGAGATAAAGGAGTGCTTGGACAGTAGATGGGCCAGTACACGTTGGCTGAGACTTCCTCTGAACTGTAATGGTCTTTATTTAACACTAACACACACACACACACACACACACACACGCACCCCCCCCTTATTGTTGGTTTACACATACACGTGTTGCCTTGTTGGTTTACATATGCACACACTGCCTTGTTGGTTTACACACATGCACACACATGCTGCCTTATAGTTTTACACACACTTGCACACACACACTTGCTACCTTATTGTTGGTTTGCATGCACGCACACTCGCATGTTCCCTTATTGTTGGTTTACACATGCATGCACACACACTGGCTGCCTTGTTGGTTTGCATACACACACACTTGCTGCCCTATTGTTGGTTTACACACGCATACACACACTTCCTGCCCTATTGTTGGTTTGTGCGCACACATACGTTTGCTGCCTTATTGTTGGTTTACACACACGCACACACACATACATTTGCTGCCTTATTGTTGGTTTACATTTTCTGAAAGGCGACTGGTGTAACCTGTGGAATTTGAAATGCAAATAAAAGCCTGTGGGAGTTGAGGCGGAACAAATCAGCATTTATAAAGTGAAAAAGATTTAATGTCTTTGAAACCATTGCAAGAATTTTTAATAAGAGCTGAATCGTGACGTCAAGGCGTATGGGAAATATCTCTCTCTTTCTCTCTCTCTCTCTCTCTCTTTTAATGTCTGAAACGCGGGTATGCGAAGTGCTTACAGGAAAAACAGATTACAAGATTAACATCTGTTAACATGATCGTTTATCTCCAGCCAAAAATAGGTCAGTCCTTTCTTAAGGAAACACGATTGCCAGGCGCATGATTAAATAATGAAATTAGACTAACGAGTTCATAAATTCGAGGCAGTTGGGGCGTTGCTAGTGTCTGACCCGCTCCCAAAAAGAAATCTTTAATTGGGAGCCCTTCGGAGATCAATGTAAGGTCAAAGTCCCCTTTTCGGGAGAGGCACGACTCTCCCACCTCCTCCCCCACCCGCTCCTTCTCCTCCTCCTCCTCCTGCTCCCCACGGGTTATTGCTAAGTATGCTCCATCTCTTCCTCCCTCACTGAAGCGACAATGAATATTTTCCATCTCCAGCACTGCTAAAGGAGACGAACTCTTTCCGTGCAAATGGCTAAGTTTCCTCCGCTCCGGGGTTTGGTGTGTCGCCGAGGCAGGGGCAGAGAAGAATAGGAAACGCCGATGCAAAGTAACTCTGCTTTGCATGCGCCCGCCCCGCGCCGAGATTGACAGCCCAGCCCACCAATCCCCAGCTCGCCTCGCCTCCGCTCCCAGTACATTTGTGCGAGTGCTCGGCAGGATTCCCACCCTGGAGTCGGGCTCCTGTATTTATTGACACATACTTTTCCCTGGGTGTATGTAAAGGGCTAAACATGCAGATTAACCCTCGCACAGCGCGGCCATGGGCTCTCTTAGGTCCGTGTTCATAAAGTGCAGAGGAGGCCGTTTGGAGTAACAAGTTGAGACCCTCCGGAGAAAAAGGAAATAGATATAACATGACCCAGCACTGTGTATTAATAATAACCATGTTCGCTTCATACCAGTCTGGGAGAGGAAATAACAATAATAAACAAAAAGGTGGCATGTAAAGCAGGAGTTATGCCCATCTTCACCTCAGCCTTGTCATGTCGATCTGTAGCAATCTTGGCACTAAATAATTTTGTTAAGTGACTGCAAAGTGCTCCTAGGAAAATCACTTTGGACCTTATAGTCCAATCGATTTTTGTTTTTTTTTAAAGCAGAATTCCTCATTGATTTTCAGAGGAGATTGCAGCTTAAAAAAAAATCGCGTGGTCTTTTATGAAGAAAATTGCCATGTTTAAAACTTTGGTAGATTTCGTTTTTTAAAGGGTGTATTTAAAAAAAAGCCAGTAAATATTGAGGTGAGTTCAAAAGCCTTGAATTTAAAGCTTGGTGGTGTGGTAGAATAAAAGTGCTGCTGACCAACAGACTCCATGAATGCTATGAATAACGGTCATTTCTACACTACACAATAGGCACATTCACTAAAGGAATGCCTGTTATGAACCATACCACGTTTTGTGCTCCGTTCAAGTCTCCACCCCAACTTTGCTCCAAACTGGATAGTATAACTTATTTTTATGTGGTGTTACCAGGAATGAGTTGCTTGGGAGCATCTTGAACAGGATCCGCAATTGGAAAGTAACCTTTATTTAATTATTTTTTTGGGGGGCTCCATGGTCATGTAGCCATGGTCATGTGTCCATGGAGGTAGGCGCTGGTGTTTATTTTGGCAAATGGCTGCATGGTTTGAGGTGGGACAGTTAAATGCAACCTTCTGTAGAAGGCAACTGCCCACTTCACTCTGGAAATGGCCAGAATCATTCCTTGTTAGACTGAGGGAGAGCCCGGTAGTGAGCAAGGGAGCCCAGAACATGGCCAGAGAGGATCCTTGTGCAACATACTTTATTAATGCCTGCTGCACTAAATGAGTTAACTACCAAAGGGTTTTTCATTAACTCGACTTGGCAGCTATAAATTCCACTCTTTTATTTTTTTTACATAACATATATATCTATCTTTAAAAAAAAGAGAACCAAGCACCACAGCGTAGCATAGGGCACTTTTACTCCTATTCAGCCTATCTCCTGAATGCCAGATTACCCGTGTGCCCCTACTCTTCTCCTCAAGCCTGCCTTGTACCAGAGCAGCCTGTTGCAATGGGAAGCCGGGAGAGCAGCATTACTAGACTTTATCTTGACCTAGGCATTGCTCTATGCATTAATATCCTGCCTCACTTCAAGATGCTGAATCACAGTGCAGGGGCTAGAGGACTTGTTGTACGTCCTGTGATGGAGGTGGTTTTGTATGCTGATGTGGCTGAAAGGTGTGTTGGACGTGGATATGTGTGTGTGGCTGAAAGGTATGTTGGGGGGGTATCTGAGAGGAGTTGTGTGCACTGTGGTGGAGGTGATGCAGGCTGATGTAGCTGAAAGGCGTGTGTGTGTGGTTGAAGAGTTTTGGTGTGTGGCTGTTGGTGAAAGATGTGTGTGGCTGAAAAATGTGTGTGGCCGAAGAGTGTTGTTGTGTGTGTATGTGGCTGAAAGGTGTGTTGGGGTGTGTGACTGAACAGTGTATGTGGCTGAAAGGTATGTGGCCGAAAAATGTGTGTGGCTGAAGAGTGTTGGTGTGTTGGTATGTGGCTGAAAGGTGTGTGTGGGGGGGTGGTACGTGTAGCTGAAAAGTGTGTTGGGTTGTGCGTGGCTGAAAGGGGTGTGTGTCTGTGTGTAGGGGCGGGGTTACCTGGCCCGAGGGGCGCGGGCGGGGCGTGGTCGGGGGTGGGGCCTGTGTGGGCCGGGACGCCACCGGGCCTGTCCCGCAGGGCGAGCGGGAGTTGGAGCCGAGCCGACGGACTCTGCTTCGCGGCCCGAACAGAGGGCGAGGCGGGGGGCGCGGCAGGTCAGTCATGGAGGAGGCGCCCCCGCGGGCGGGCACAAGCTGCCTAGCTGCCCGGGCGCGTGAGGCGGGGTCTGGTAGGCGCTGCGGCGCGGGGGCTGCTCCGGTAATTACTTTCAATTTTCAACCTTACTTCGGTGCTATCGGCTGGGGCTGGGCTGGGCAGGCGAGGCGGGGCCACCCGGGGGTGGGCATGGGGCATCCCCCGGCTCGTATGAGACCCCACAGCCCCTGGGCCCGGGCGAGGGGGTGTAAAGGTGGGTACTCGTCCTTCTCTGCCTCCCTCCCTGCTTCAGGAGATGCAACTTGCCTAGCTGGAAGCCGTGATGTGTTTCTGGGCGTGGGAGAGAGGCACTGGCCCGACGGAGTTGTGCATAACAAAGGGAAGGGGCTGGGAGCAGGATGAAGCGACTCGAAGTGTTGAGTCCAGCCTGGGAAGCTTGCAAAGAGCCATTTCCCCAACTCTAGCCGGGCTAAGACAAGAGCGCGCATCTGCCCAGAGAACACGGCCCGCCTGATGCCAGCCCAAGAACTTCCCCTTCCTGCTGCTGCCTTCTGAGCCCCTTTTTGTGCAGCCACTTGGTCTCCCAGAGCCCTGGAGACTTGGTAAAGTTGGAGCCATGTCTTCTTTTTCCATGCTGTTAACTCCCCTCACTATGAAACTAAGCCCATGATGGCCACGAGCGCAAGCAAATGCTGTTTAAAAACTATGTTCTCTCCAGCTGAGAGCAAGAATTGCTCCTCTCTCCACTGTAAGAAGCATCCCTGCGCAGCAATCAACATGAAGTTGTTTTCTTTGTGCAGCAGGTGCATCTTTTGAAAAAGCTGGTTAACCATTAGAGATTTTATTTTTTTGAGTAAATTTAAAGGCCTGCATCTGTTTTGGTGACGGGGAAGGGGGGAAAAAAAAGAACAACTTTCTCTGGTTGCAGCATTGTTGCTTCATTTTGTGTCAACATGTCTTTTGATGGTGTCAAAACAGAGCCTGAAAGAAGCTGCTGTTTCTGATTGCATGTGCGCCTGCAGTTGAAGGTGCTCTGTTTGAGCTTTTACTAGTAGGAGTGGCAGCAGAAGTTGCCCAGGGACACCTGTAGTGTAATTAGTATTATAGTTCAGTTATTCAAGGAGACAAATTTAGTTTCACAAAGGTAACTGCCATAGCCATCTTGAATAAGCCTGGCGGAATAAAGTGGCTTGCACATATGTATAATTATTACATTTTGCTCTACAAGCATGAGGCCTAGCTCAGCTGGTCCCACTATGTTATAAAGGAGCATTTTTTAAGTAGTGTCTAATAATCTCCTTCTGGATTTATCTGCAGGGCTATGATCTCTTAAAGACTAATGATATTGATGTGAAAGCTTGTTTCGCAGGTATTATTACATATTCTGCATTAATAATGTAATGCTAAAAAAATCAAACCGTTCATCAAATTGTACTCGTCTGACGCAGCTGAACAGTGAGGATGGAAAATGAAGATGACTGAGAATAACATGGTCTTAAAAGCTGGACTGTTCTAACAGATGGGTATCTGACACTTGGATATCAAGAAAGGGGTGGGTGCTCAAAAAATTAGCACAAGTTGTTTCTAAAAGGGTTTTTATAGCTCAGCACAACCTTCCGAATCACTAAATGTTACTAAAACAATGTTCATTGGGAGATGCGCTCTCTTTGTAAATATGAGTGATTATTTCTCAGTACTCTGGAAAAATGAAAAGAGTTTATATCACTAATGTTAGTGCTACCTATTGTTTGCAATTGACTTCAATAACTGACTTGCTGGTTAGAATGGAGTAGCAGTAGTGACATGTATAGATTAAAGTTTTCCAGTGACAGTGAGTAACGGCATTTAAAAAATATTAGCCACATCTTATTTTGCTATAATTGGTCATAGCAAAATGTAATCACAAAGATTCAATAATGCCAATTATCATTACAAAAACATTTCATGAAAAGATCAACGTGTTTAGGTCTTCATGCTAAATCTTCATTGCTTGTCTGGTTGTTTGTGTAGCTTATCTCCATTCAGCTTCACTCCAGCGAACATAAAGATACTTGTGTTTTTTAAGCATTACAGAATGATTTGAGAGAGAGGAGAACCTATTCGCCTAAAATGCGCACCCTTTAAAATGTGCTTTTTGAGGGTGTTTGTATAGCATACATCAGATGGCGCTACGTATGCACAAACTGGAGGAGCCTAATCAGATGAATGATGTAAATGCTTTGTAAACTTTGGGCGGTCTGATGATTTACATTTTAAGGTCTGTGAGTGAAGTTTCTTTCGGCAAAGTTAGGTCACTTTATACCAGTTGATAATCTAGTCCAGTGATTTGTATGCTGAGAGATCCTGTCTCTCTCTTCCCTCCTCTCCCTCCCCAAGTGGAGAAGATGTATTTACTACATTTACTAAAGGCCTGATCCAAAGCCAGAAGGTGCATGTAACAACTTTGGTGGGCCCTAGTTCTGTCAAGACTTAACATGCTCACTTCAACACATCATTGATTTCACTGAAACCACTCACAGTGCATGATGAAGCTCATAAAATGTTGTCAGATCAGAGCCCAAGTATGTAGGTACATATGGTTCCTGGAAAATTGTGTTTAGGATGTCCAATTGTTCTACATCTTAATGCCCCCCCAAAAATAGGCAGCTGAAATGCAAACTGATTGCTTGCAGCAGGAAGGAACTTGTCTGAGCCTGTGTATTTAACTTGTAAAATATACTTGTTTTACATTTTTAAGACACAAATATGAATGTGTAGATGTATGCATTTAATACTTCAGGATGTATTAAATTTCTTCTCAGAAACAGCATTTGATCAAACTCACTGTTGTTCTTTTAATACCTCTGCATGATGGTTGTCAAGTAGGCAAGAATGTATGCAGTCCCTGAGCTCTATGCTGTCCTCTGATAGATTACACCATTCTCTTTGACTTCAGTGGGAGTTGCATGAGTGTATCTCCAGGTGGAATTATGCTCCATATATTTAAATAGTTTAGACTAAAGTCCTTAGGCAGAATGATAGTTTGGGAACCCTAACATATTTTAACTTTCCCCCCTCCTGTATCTATAAACTACATAGGGGTAGCAGAAAACAGCAGAAAGGAAATGTATTTTGATTAGATATCTGCAATAGAAATATTTGAACCTTGCAGCAACATTCCTTTTCCAAAGCAGACATCTTACATGTTGTAAATGTTTATATGTTTCAGTGGTAGGATAAAGCTGTTATGACTCAGTCATTTTGGGCAATAGTTTGTTTTTTAGTCACACCATTGCAACTGCACAGTAACTTCAAAGGCATCATCATTGGATTTGTTCTGGAGTTACATTCACATAACTAAGAGCAACATTTTGCCTTTAATGTTTTTGAAAAAAATTAAACTTAAAAAAAAAATGTTTGTATTAAAATTTGTTGTAGCAGCAATTTATTTTCCTGTTCTTGCTGATATTATTGAGTCCACATGGCACCTATTACTAGGTTGCAATCAAGGTAGTTAATGTAGCCGCAACTTTAATTAATATTACTTGAGTGCAAGTATTTACTTTCATTACTTGTTAGTCAGCAAATACCCTTGGCTTGCTGAGCCTGCTTTCCTGTTTGAGGCCATTGGTCTTTTTTGTTTTCTTGTGTTATGATTACTCAACATAGGTAAAAACAGCAAAATGAATGATCTTACTAAAATATCAGTAGAGCCACATCAACTCTGATACATGTTTCTTAATATCAGTTTCTCCTTACATTCCTGAGGCTGTTACAATAGCAGCACCCATACAGTCAGTCTCAGGATACTATGCATATGTTCTTAGATGTAATTAGTGCTTGGATGGACAATACTTGCACACCTAAGTTGCTGCCAAACAATTTATTGCCGAGTAAGTCCCATCATGTGGTTTTGTACTTGTGTTTAACTGATGTGAGGTGATTCATTTGTTTACTGTTTCTCCATTGTGAGCTAACTTCTAGAATACTATGTGTTGCCCAGATGGATATTGGCACAGGAGCTTTAGCTACTTACATGATAATAAAGTCACATGTTCAATGTACTGATTAAATCAGTGCTTTAAATTGTTTAAAATCTTGTGGGATGAATGAACTGAGGCTTTTACTGTGGGTTCAAAAACACTTGTGTTCACCTGCATGGTTAAAAAATATTTCGTTAACATGACCATGCTTTGGAACAATGATGTCACTAGGCTGTTGCAAGTGTTAAACAAGCATTAACTTTGCAAAGTCGGTATTTTACTGTGCATAACTGTAGACATTTACCAGTGACTTAGTGGAGTTGCTCTGAATTTACCTGGCTGTATGCAGGGATTGAATTTGTCACATGGCATTGAACTTCTAATTAGAATTTACACAGTTACATTAGTAAGCAAACACATTAAAATATCTAAGAAGTAGATTTTGTGTGGGCCTTATCAGTCCATTTTCTTTACATCTTGCTGTGTGGTGGTTGAGCTTTCCTTTTCACATCATGGCTGTCAAATTTATGTCTAGAAGGAAATGTTTTCCAGCAGTGCACTCCAAATTGCAAAGTAGGATAATTTTGTGGCTCCCAAAATTTTTAAGAGCAGTTTCTGAAAGGATCTAGCTTTTAATCTTCTTTTCAAAGTGAAATGGGAACTAAAAAGCATGCGTAATTACAATCTGCAACTATTTTTAGAATTCATGCATGTTTATTGACTATAATGATAAAAACAAATACTTGGCACAGAGGATAATGGCTAGATGCAGATCATTTTAAAAACCACTAATATTTAGTCCAGCCAGCCTGTATCTATTTCATATACATTCATTTTGGTAGATAGGTTCTGTTGTCTTTTCTCCCCGCCCCTCCTGTTTGTTCAGGAATCAAATGAAAACATGTTTCATGAAATTACTGGGAGCAGTGTATTGAAAATGAAATCTGTGTATAAGGCAGTTCTGAGTCAGAATATTTGCTGAAAAGATGCTGCTATATTAACATATTTAAGTATTTATAAAGCTTCTTTTGAAACGGGTACAGTAAAAGGAAAATGTTGACGTAGCTTGTGATTATTATTATTTTTTTTTTGCCTGGTAGGGAATTGTTCATACCTTCTTGATACAGCTATACTATGATTACATTTTTTTTTCTTTGCTCCTCTAAAAAGATGGTGAATACTGAAGTGCTCTTAGCTTTCAGGACATATTGAGGCATGGACTAATGGAAAGTGAGGTGCAGTATTTATTTACTAACCAACGTTTAAAACAATCTAAGGAGTGTTTCCCCAGCATTGTGACACTTCCTGATCAGTTTATAGTTCGTTTTTTGTTTTTTTTTTTTAAGAAAAATTTAGTTTCTTGTCATGTTAAAAATAGAACTTTTAAAAGAAATTATTCATGTTCTTTGTTTTAAAAAGGCAACATATGTGTTTCTTCACCATATGGTAGTATTTAACCCCTATTGTATGGACTGGCTTGGACTTGCATTTAAACATTGATTTATTTCAGTGTTTCAGAATGTTCTTTGTTTGAGATCTAGTACAGTAAATGGTGCATTTAAAGTTGTGCAATGCAACAGGGAGTATAGGGAGTTTAGGAGTTGTGCCTTGCTATTACAATGATAGTAGGTTAATGAGTAAGCATTTTTTTTTTTATTCTCTTAAATAATTTCCTTAAAAAATAGTCCAGATCTAAATATCGAAATGATTTGTGGGAAGATTAATTCACAATAGCCAGTGACACAACATGGCATAAAGAGTTGCAGGGTGAGGTGTTGCAGTTTCTGTTGGCTGAAATAAGATCTGCTCCTTTGGTTAAGGATGTGTTCAGAAATACTTATTTTTTATTAGCCTTACTACAGGCTGCCTATGTTGAGGCACATTCTTGGTCATTTGCTAGACTTAATTTGGTGAAGAGTTACTGGTATTAGAAACCACGAGCATAATAAAATAATGAATCAGGCCTATTAGAATCATGGGATTGGCTTACATCTTGAATTGGCTCCCCTGTTCTCCCCCTCTTCATTTCCTGGAACTGTAGGATTGGCTTAAAACTCACGGACTTTTAAATAATTCTTTTTGGGTTCTTTCATATGCTTCTTTTTTTGGAGTTTTTAAAGCATTGGTTTTCAGGCTTTACCCATGCCTTGCTAGAACCTTTATTTATTTATTTTATTTATTTATAAAGTAAACCTGAGATTCACCTTCTTTTGCCTCATTTCACTAGCTGGGGCTTCAATCAAACACTGAATACCAAGGAATTCTCTATACTATCATTACAGTTGGCAACATTTAGTTACTCACGAGTAGTTCCATTGACTTCAGTGGAATTACTTGTGCTAGTAACCAGCTGCTCATTAGAATACATAAGGAGCCCACAATCTGTACTTTAGGTCTTTATGGACTTAAAGTAGAAAAATATTCCTTTTCATGTTCTTTGCATATTTGTGCAAAAAATACATAATGATGTTGGCTTCCTAATGTTTTGCTTCAAATATTTGAAATCTTCGTTTACATGACTATAAGTACATGACCCACTCCTTTAGTCATGCCATCAGAAGAGCTCTGCTGAATAGTTCTGTTAACCTCAGTAAAATAAAACGTTAACATTTTCCCTCTAGAGCTGCAGTCACTGAGGGGAAACTCCTGAACATTATACAATTCTGTTAATTTTTCTCTGAATGCAGGTACAGATCTTACAACTGGTCCTTGGGAACATTTTGTATGCAGTGTCTGTATAGTTGATTAACAGGAATAACCTTGCTTTTGATTGAATGGTTATGTTAACATTTGTTTTTTGGGATGACATTTTAGGAACTCTCCAAAAAGATAATTTTACATTTTTGGAAAATCCTATAGAAACAACTAAATATACATTGAATTTAGATCAGTCTTTTTTTTAGTTCATTCCTTTCTTTTTTTCCTGCATGAATTTTACCTCTGTAAGTGAATGCTATAATCTGTTATGCATAATTTATATTGACATTAACAGCAATACTGTAGGAACATTTTAATGCCAGTTTGAGAAAATATGACAATGAATGTTGATAACTGTGGTCCCATTACATTTAAATTGTTATTAGTACAAATATCTGTGCCCCTGGCATGACTGTAAGTGGTATGATGAAATAATTCACTCCTCTTCATAATGGCAAGCATATTGGAGAGTTCATGTTATCATGAGCAGTGCACACCAGGTGTCAAATGACTGGCCAGATGCACAGCTTCATTTCTGAATGGTTCCTTCCAATTAGGAAATAGCAGCATTAAAGGAATCAACAGAGTACTTGAAGTCTCCGAATCCTCCAGTATCAACAGGTGCATTTTTATTACTGTTATTTATTCAGCTAGTTTTTAGTGAGCTGCAAAACTATTTGGTAAATTTAGAGGAAAAATACTATTTGAAAGGCTAGGGATTAATGATTTAGTGGTAGGAATTAAAAATGGTCTCGGGAAATTACCCAGTTGATACAGAAGCTAGAATCTGTTAATGGTTTTACAAGCAGATTGGTTTATCAGTCAGTTATTTTTCTAGGTTGATTAGGGATTATAGGTTGTCATGTATGTATGCAACAAAAGTAAGTGATACAGAGGTTTAGGACTGCTTATATTCTGCCAATATGTTGAAAGAAAGGTCAGATATCGGCAACTTGGAAACCTCCAGTTTTTAGATCCAAGCTTTTTGGACAAAGACTGAGTGGCCAACGTTTTGGAAAGTGGGCATAGCGGATGCTTAAGTATTTCAGTACCATGTAGGAAGAATAACATTCTAGGTATCGAGAAATGGAAGCTGTATCAGTGTTCAGCATCTGAAAATCATGATGAACTAAGATTCTGCTTAGTTGCTTCTGAAATTGTCGGTCTCTGTTCCTGTGAAGAACTTAGCGTGCTTTCATAATCATAATAATGTGCGCATTCTTCTGAAACCAGAGTTTTTCATTTTGGAGTTGCAGTCTCTGAGAGGGAAGGAAATTATGAATTGATGTTATGAAATAGTACCCCTGTGCCATTCCCATGTAGCTAATTGGAAGGGGAAGGGATCTCTGCTAAGAAGTTCAGAGGGTCCCAGTATGGAACACGGATTGTAGTATGGAACAGTTGGATGGTTTTATATGATGACTCATGTGCGCCAAATTCTAGTCATGAGACAGATATTCTCTCCCTGCCTGACAGTAGTTATAAAACCTTTATTTTCCATTCATAAATAGAGGTAACATGCTCATTCATAACATACGCAAAATGCTACTTATAAACTTGGAGCCTTTCTGAACAGGGAGAGCCACAATGGAGGCAGTTAGATAGTCAGCTCATCTGGTTACTTCTCTTGAGGGAGATGCTGTTGTTTTTCATCCTTTTTGACCTTATGCTGATGGTGTATAGTTTCAGACAGCCTCATGGCACTTACAGGTTTTTCAGTACTAACGGAGTCGAGGAAAAGGCAGTTTGCCACAGGTAGTAAAATGGTAGGTGAAGAAAATTGCAGTAACAATTCAGGTGCTTCTGTAACACTGCAGAAGATTAGAAAATATCCTAACTGTTTTCAGCTCCCTTGGCTTATAGAAGAGAAAGGGAAGGCCTCCACATACAAACAGAGAAATCCTAAAGTGGTTTAGATGAGACATGTGTAGATTGGGGTTGCTGCACAGATAGCTGAAGGTGGGCTGTTGCATTTCATTGTTCCCATGTCAGTTGAATGAGCAGTCAAAGGGAGCTTGGTCATTTTGAGCAGTTTGAGAATAAGGAGGAGTGGAGTCCTTGAGAAACATCAGAAAAAGTACCTAATCCCTTACGCTTTTAACACCCCCCTCCTTTGTCTCTTCACAAGAAGTCTAATACTCTGAAAACATTCAAAGTTCATACCACCAGCTCTTAAGCTGATGCACAGAATTGAAGTTTGAATCTTCAGTGTGGCAATGAAGGTTGATAAATTGTTATCCTCTTAATGTTGCTCTTTTTTGTACAGTGGCATGGCTTTGCAATTCTGGAGTGTAGGAGACGAGAATGAACAGTGAAAGATGAGTTTTTTGACGGGCAGTTCAGGGTAACGGTAGGAAGAACAAGTCTGTCTGAATTTTTGCTTGGCTCCCATCTATTCCAGGTTGTTATGTAGTTTGGTACAGGTTAGTAAGCAGCATATGGGAAAGTTGGGAACAGTACCTTTTGGGTTACATTAATGTCTACAAAGAAAAAAAAAAGTCAGGCAACTTGAAATGGGTCTTTTGTTGCCCCATTATAAGAGGACAGCTCTTCTTAGTTCTCTTAAGCTAAGAAAGAAGGAGAAGTGTGAATTTATAACAGCTAAGAGGGTGTTGTACATCAATGTAATTTTTTTCACCCTTGTCCCTAAACACCTGTTTCCATTTTGGTTTGTTAAATGTACTTTGTATTGTGGAAGCACCACCAGCTCTTTCTGGGCTCAAGTCCCTCTGCTTCTCACTAAAGCAGTGGGAGGCAACCTTTCTGGCAGAAATGCCCTACGCCGTCCTAGTGCCACTCAGATATCCTCTCCCTGCTCAATTTGCACCTCTGTTTTTTTTTCTTCCTGCCTTCTCTGCTGGCAGGCTGCCTGTTCCCTTCCCAGTCTGCCCAAAAGAGTCTGTGCCCAAAAGAGGCTGGCACAATTTGCCACTATAACATTGTATAGGAGAGAGAGATTCTTCTCTGTAACTTAAGAATATTTACCAGTATTTTTTTTTCCCTCCAGACGGAACATACAACACTTTTTAAAATTAAAAGTTTCCCTTCCATTTTTACATCAGTTTCTTTGGAGTTCATATGAGCAGAGCAGAGGAACGCAAGCTCCCATCATGTGCACACACAGACCCATGCAATCTGATAATGTCTGAGAGAGAGGCCAGTTCTGAAAATCTGAAATGTTATACATACAGTAATTTTTCTCATATAGGATAAGGAAACAGAACTTGGCCAAGATTAATTGATAGAACTGTCATGTAGTCTCAGCTACCTGTGAACCTGTTTTGGTGTCTTGCCATCTTTGTCTCCCAGAGTCCATAAGGAGCCAGGCTGGGCAGCATCAGGTAAAAAAGGGGAATGAGATTTGGTGAGAGAGAGAAAGCTGAAAATAAGGGGTTGAAACAAGGAGGGAAACAGGTATGTGGAGAATCAACAGCTGTGCAGGAAGACTGGGTTGCGGAAGAGATGTATTTAGCTAGCAATGGTGTAGACAAGTGATCTCAGCCATGTTGCTGTGGCACCCTGAGGTGCCTTGAAATTCTTTCAAGGGTGCCCTGAGCTCCCACATGGTATTACCACTGTTAAGGTGTGCAAAAATGATGATCAAGATAAAACCAAAGTTATCAAATAGGAATCCACAGTGTTAAAAGCACTTGGAACGGTTGTAGTCTTCTGAGACCTTTGCGACAGAAAAATTGTTCTGTTCTTTTTCCATAGTCAAAAAACGAGTGAAAACTAAACTGGCATTTTCTAAGGTGTGCCTTGAATCTAATGAGAGTTGTTTTGTGCCTAAAGAATTCCTGAGAATAGGGTTGGTACAGGGGCACTTGACTTTATTCTACGTTTTTGCCAGGCAGTAGTAGTGTGTATAGGATGGCCATTCTCCCAATTTTATAGAGGACAGTCCATTTTTCTGGTCCTCTGTTGATATGAAACCAACCTTTTTTATGTCTGCTATTTTTCACCATTCAGAGCCAACACTGCTGCTGCAGCTTGTGGAAGCTCGCCATACCCCCCCCCCCCGACTCAAGAGGCACATGGCCACCTTAATCTCAATGGCCACCCTAACTGTGGATGTTAAATGTGTAAATCCTGAAGGAATAGGCATTCTTCATTGTGGAGATGAGGCAACCATTTGGGGAGCCAGTAAGATGTTTGAGTTTTTCTGTACTAAGTCTCTGGGGTCTACTGTGGAGCCCAGGCAGGTTGTACACTCCCTGGAGCAGAGAGAGGTAGTCAGTGGTGTTAGTCTGAAGTCAGGCAGAAGGCGGGGTAGAGACATACCTTATAAACTAATTACATTTATATAGAGACCATAAGCTTTCGTGAACATGAACTCACTTCATTAGATGCTGTGAAAGGATGAGCATAAAACCATATCTAGAGCGAGTGATTTGAATATAAAAGGTAGGAAGGGAGATGATGGTGTGTATGTGTTGGGGGGGAGGGGGAGGGAGTGGTGCAGCAAACAAGAAAAGAACCTATAGGACCAAAAGCGTCACAAAAGCTCATTTAGGTAATGGGATAAGAAAAGGATGACTGTGTCAAGGCAGCTATGGGGAACAAACCTGTCCTGGTTTCCAGACAGGACCCCAACCTCAAACAGCTTCTTTCAAATCTATATATATCTCAACATATGTGATATATCTATATAGATGTATATATTATTTAGTTAGCCTATAAGGCTACCCTGCCTTCCATATACTCCCTTTCCATTCAAGTCCTTTTAACGAAAACCTTCCTTTTTCTATAACCTCTCACTGTCTAGTGGCTTCTTAACCTGGCAGGGGAAATACCATGTCCAAGAAGGCAGTGTTACTGAATGGCTTTGCAGGAGAGCTGCTCTTCTTACATGGTTCAGTACCTGCTGAGATGCAGTGGCTTTAAGCCCAGTTTATGGAAATGGGAGTCTCCTCCCTTATGGCAAAGGGCAAGCAAAACTTGGTGGTATCCGAACCCCAAGCCTCTCGGCTTGGGCCTGCAAGTAGGGTGCTCGCCAAAGTTTTTGGAAACTTCTGAAGCCCCAGAGGCGGGTGGAGGATGTTTGCCAGTAGTAGGGCCACTTATGGTTCCGGACTCTTGGATTTGGAATTAGTTTTGGCTAATTTGGCCTCGGGTACAAATTATATTTAAAAAAAACATATTATCTCGCTGTCTGGATCATTCTTTCTCAGGTCAACTGATCCAGCAAACAGCAAAGCTGTGGAGGAGCACAGGAGTGTTAAGTGGCTGTAGGGAGGGATAGGGCTGTCACCAGCTGTACAATGCCAAGCACAGTGGAGTCTGGAAGTGTGCCTAGAGTTCCTACAAACTGTGATTGTGCAAATAATAGTCATGGGTAGTGTTAGGAAGCTTGGAAAGAAGAGGATCTGAGAAGGTGTACGTGCGTGTAGATGTAGAGGAGCTCCATTTTGACTGATTGCCTGCAGTTTGTCAGACCATAAATCATATCTGGTGAACCACTCACATTGTTCTGCTTTTCATTGCAACCTGCTACCTTATTCTGCCCCACAGCCCTGCTTCTTTAAACAAACTTCTCCTATACTCCATGTTTCCTGTTCCTTTCCCTGGAGTCTGAAAGGAAAGTTCCTTTCCCTTGTATCAGCATGTAAAAGCTCTTGGTTCCGAAATGTGGTAGGAGCCCAGAGACAGCTGAAGCAGCATGTTAGGGAAGGGGTTTGAACTGGAGGTACAAGGTGGAGTAGGTTTATGTTAGAGATAAATATGGGGCCTATCTAATGCTGCGGAGAGAATGGGACTGCGCGCGGATCAAGGGGAAGGAGTGTAGCTGGGATTGTGGGGCAGATGGTAGGCTTATCCATGCTAATAACCAGGAATGTGAATAAGTTCCATCACTGATTACAGACTTCCTTTAAATATGTTAAGATATTCTCTTAAACAAATGAACAGCAAGTTCATTAAAACTAGTGCATATTCCTCAAATGTATATGCAACCAATCCAACTGAAACCTTTCTGTCCTACAGCACATGGAAGTTGCTGGATAAGCCTTCAGTTGATGCTTGCTATGTGGTGGGTGTGTCTACCCATGCAATTAATGCGAAGCAATAAACTCTGGTGCACATGCAGAAGTTTATTGTCCCTGGGCACTGCGTCTGCACTTGTGCCCAGGACTGCAGCACATTGAGCTGGGTTGGTACAGCCCTGGCTGGCAGGGGGCCCTGGGAGTCTGCCTGGGGTTGCTCCATCCCAGTTCAGTGTACTGCAGAGAGGCTGGCTGGGGCACATGGGTGCTCTAGTGCAGGGCTAGCCAGCAGGCAGTCCCCTGCACTGAAGCCCTAGTCCTGTGCCCTAGCCAGCTCAGTCAGCATCTACACATACATTGCTGTGCACTAAAGAATGCTGCTCTAGGACAGTACTTGTATTTACAAGTGGGGTTAATTCATTGTGGTGGGGTTAATTCATTTCCTGTGGCCTAATAGGGCTGCAAATGTAAACTTGGATATTTTACTGCAGAACTAATTTGGCAGATCCTCAGTAAAAATCTTGTGTAGATGTGTTTAGACTTGATTACTTTCTGCACATCCTAACTCACAGATGCCTTTCTTCCACAACCTTTATTTTGACTAGAAGCATGACTGGCTGAATGAAGAAAACACTACTCCCTCATTATAGAGCTTTAAGAATGTTTGAAGCTACATTAAACCGGTGGTTCCCAGTCCCAGTACATAGACAATCTGTCAGTGGTATGCATTAACAGATTTACTGTAATTACTTTATATGAGACAAATTTGCTGGTGGAACTTAAGGTTGTACAGAAAAAAATTGCCGGTGGTACTTAAGGTTGTGTCATTTTAAATTGGTGGTGCGCAATCTGTCAGAGTTTGGGAACTGCTGCATTAAGTTATAACTTTATAAAAAGATAAACACCGTGGGTACCTTTTTCCCTTAAAAACAATCAGTTTTCCTCCAGAGGTCATCCAACAAAACTTAAACATAGCCATCGATGACAGATCTTCACTGTATGCACCAAACATCTATGTCAGCATGGCACAAGTTCATCGTTTCAGACTATTAGAAGAAACCATTTCTAACTGCTCCTCGTGGTTAGAGTTTAATTAAGATTGCAGTAATTATAGTTTGTGTAACGAAGCTCTGATCTCAGACCTCTGCTGTGTTATGATATACAAATATTTATTAAAAGTCACTTCTGGACTTTTTTGTATCTTTTCAGTTACATAGATGATAGGATTATATGGATTTTTTTGATCCACATGTTTATATGGGTTTCTTTATGGGTAGTTAAATTTTTCTGAGGACATCTGCTGTCAAGTTGACTAGTAATAAATATCTTTTAATTAGCACAATTGTCTTCCAACTGATGTTAAATGGTCAAACATAAAAATTACTGTATATTTTCTTAGTAGATAGTCGGACAAGTGGGATCTGGACTTTGGCATCTGACTCCCTACTGGCACAGATATGTTAAGTGTTGATCCAGGAGGTTTAGTAAAGATTAGGCAATGATTGTCCTGGCATTCTATACTACCTTCATGTTCATACTGAGAAAATACTTTCTCTTTTCCTCAAATATCATGTAGTGTCAGACAAGGAGTGTAAATGCCCTTCAGTTATTCCTAGCAGCATCTCCAAACAAGCAGCAACAATGAGGCAACCTTTATTGATACTCTGTTACTGCCTGGAGTACTTTAGAAATTTGGTAATTACTACAAGTTTTTTGGTTGTTCAAGAAATGAGTTCACCAGGTCCATAGACAAATTAAGTGGTTTAATCTGTATGACTTCCCTTTAGTAGCATTTGCAAAATCCTACAAACAAACAAAATGTGCGTCATAGTGAAAGGGTACAGAGATGTATAAAGCAGAAAAGATGGAAAATTTGTCTTGACTTATAGGGAGGTTGCATTCATCCAGATGGCGTGGCATTGTTTATACAGTGTTTCATCGGTGCAAGGTTTCTAAATGTGTTCAAACATTAATGGAAATGTTTGAATAATTAAACCTCCCTTGCTTTTGATAATATAGACATATTAGTGGCTGAACTGTAAAGCATATTTAATACTTGCATAGAACTTGGCCAAATGCAGCCTGGACTAAAGCAGTGCCACTCATTGAAGTCATTGGATTAAATTCAGTGATGATGCAAATGGTGGTCTAAATTACAGAATGGCTATAAATTAATCAGAAAATGCTTTGGTTTAGATGCAATGGGGCAGGCAGCAGAGTTGTAGTAGGAAAACCAATTAAAAAGAGAATTTAAGATAATAGGGAGCTCTTTGTTTTAGTTGACTTTGCAACATCCTCGGCATTTATTGGCTCAAATTTAGTGAAGGTGTAAGCAAGGTTTGAATTGCACTTAGACTTTCATAGGGTCTGCAAAAAAAAAAAAAAAAAAATTGTGCTCCCCATCACAATGCCTAATAAACTTGCAGACCCTCCCAGGTTGACTTTTTTTCAAAATCTAACAGGGGGCTCTAGTATCTTATGGGAGAGCTCAACCCCCCCCCCCCAACTGTAATTTGAACCCTGGGTATAAGGAAACAACTCATCAACTTATGCTGAGTCCCTTTAGGTTATGCTGATCTTGGTTTGATAAGAACACAAAATCAGTGCAAAACAAACTTACTTTCTAATCAGAATTTTAATTCTTTTTATCCTGTAACTGATACTCGTCTTGCTTTTTAAGTTGTTTTGTACTTCTGTTTGGTAAGTTATGTTGCTCTCTTATTGTAAGCAAGCCCATGTTGTAAAAGACAGCCTATATACTGAATGAATAAGTAACTCTAAGTTGTAGTACCACACAGATCATGATGATTTTGGCTCGCATGTGAGACTTTGTGTACGCACATGCAGTATCATCTTTGAGGACTGCATTGTGTAACCTGTACTGTCATCAGTGAGTAGGTTTATTGAATTTATTGACACTTCTCATAAGTAAGGGCTTGCCAATGTCAGTAATAATTATTCAGACTAATCCCATGTTGGAGGTAATATTGCTCAGTAATCCTAACATTTCCTGCAAAAAGCTTTAGTATTATCAGGGTATGAGTTTACAAGCATGAAATTTGCATGTTGTTTTCACTTCTGTTACCAATGTCAGCAGTCATTTAATAATGGAACTGCAGAATGATTATATTAGAGTATATTTAAAAATGTCTTTTGTAGTGCATACAGAATTGGAGCATATGATCTGCTACACAGTTAAAAGTTTAAGCCCCTGTTCCTCCTCTTTTCCTCTCTGGGCAAAATTCTCCTTGGTGCTGAGAGCGCCAGTGAACCTGAGATTGCAGGGATATAACTATGGATACATTTTGTTGTTCTTTAAGTGGGAGGTTACAGGTACTAGCTATATAAATGCACATCCTGATAAAGTGCAGGTTAATTCTGAAGGAGTGAAATTCAGATTTAGGGAATGAGGGGAATTGAGGCAACATTTCTGCCATTATGGAACAGAAATGCCATAGGTTTTCCTTCAGCTGCTTGAATATGACAAAAGAACATCTTGTTAAGTAACAGTAGAGAAATTTACTTTCTCACTTAACTAGCAGAAAGTATACAATATAGAAAATGCCAAAGGCAAATATGCAGTTTAAAAGTGACATAACACTCCACTACTTCAGGGTTCTTTTGCTGTTTTTGGTTAAACAGGCATCATATTCTTACTTCTACAGGAAATTATTTTATTTTACAGAAAAAAAAGAAAACATGGATCGTTTTTAGCTGTGTTTATTTTCAAGTCTATATGTTGGCAAACTTCCTAACTTTCCTGAACTTATAGAATTCTCTGTGTTTGTAGCACTTTGTCTTACAGTATATGCACACACAAAAGTATGATGTCACAGATTTATTTTTGAACTATAAAAATGAACATTTGGTTTTGGTGAGAACCAAAGTGTGTACCCTAAGGCATCTTTACACCACCAGTTGGAATTTGAACTGCTAGCCAAGTAAATTTTATTGTCCAGGGCTGAGAGCTAAATTCATTGAACCAAATTGATATCTGGTCTAGTTCCAATATTGGTGAAATAAGTAGAGTTGGATCAGGGATAAAGAGATCTAAATTGTTGTTAAAAGGAGAAAAAAGTAGGTAGCTGTGTTTATTCTAAAATTAGGCAAAAGGCAGGGCAGGGTAGTACCTTTATAGACTAACTTGTTCAGAGAGACATGAGCTGTAGCCTAAGAATACGTATATTTGCTTTCCTAGGAGAAACTCTGCTAACCCTGGCTTTTCCTGAGTTGTTTTTTTTCTCTTAGAGCAGCCATTTTGGTCTAGAAAAAAATCCAAAACATCTGTACATTTGTGGTTTCTCCTGGGAGGACAGAGAGACTCCCAAGAGAAACTGTATGGCTGTATGTGGTCTACGAGAACTTGTCCGTCTCTGAACAGAGGGTCTGTTAGGTGTGAACCTGTCCTGCTTTTTGTTAAAAATGTTAAGGATTATTTTATTTTGATTTTTATATTAGTATTTAAGTGATTTATATTGATTTAAAATCTTTTTGTACATAATCCACCTACTACCATTATAAAATAGATGTACCATATTTAATCAAATTCAAGAGAACCGTGATCACAAGATGACCTGTCCCCAGTAATTAGATTCTATATATGGAAAATTTTATAAATTTGTTAGTTTTCCAGGTGTGGAATCTAGTTATTGGAGGTTTGCCTTAAATTTGTCTCCTTCCCACTGCTACAGCAAGGAAAATTAAATCTGGAGAGGGGTGGAGGGAGAGGTCAGATGGTCATCTCTACCTTTTGCTTCCCAGCCTCCATCCCTCTGTAGCTACTTCCCCTGCCTTGCTGTCATAAAATCATAGAAAGTTAGGGTTGGAAGACACCTCAGGAAGTCACTTAGCTCAACCCCGTGCTCAAAGCAGGAGCATCCGCAACTAGATCATTCCTGCCAAAGCTTTGTCTAGCTGGGTTTTGAACACCTTCAAGGATGGAGCTTCCATCACCTCTCTTGGTAGCCTGTTCCAGTGTTTTACTACCCTCCCAGTGAGAAAATTCTTCCTGATATAACCTAAACTTCTCTTGCTGCAACTCGAGACACTTGCTCCTTGTTCTGTCATCACCTACCACTGAGAACATTCTAGTTGCATCCTCTTTGGAACTACTCTGCAGGTATTTGAAGGCTTCTGTTAAGTCCTCTCTCAGTCTCCTCTTTAGATTAAATAAGCCCAGTCTTTTCTCATAAATCATGTTTCCCCAACCTCCTCACCATTTTTGTAGCTCTCTGCTGGACCCTCTCCAATTTGTCTATATCCTTTCTGTAGTGGGAGATGTGGACCAATTGTCACACCCTTTTTTTTTCTGTCAGACCCTGCTTTCCTTGAGCACATGGAAGTGAGGGGCAAAGTTGAAAGCACTGACTTTGAAATAAACATGCCTATAGCAATTTGCAAGTAACATTATGGGTACTTGTAGAATTTGTTTATTTCATCCAGGATTGCTCATTTTACCTTTTTTGAAAATACAGCAAGTTCTAACACCCAGCACTCCATAAACAAACTTTCAATACACTTTTATACATACTTATGTATAGTATAAACTATGCGTGATATTAGCCCAAAGCCAAGTCTCATGATTTACCATATAGTTTGTTGGGCTGGGCCCCAGCAGAGTCAACAGTGCTTCAAGCCATGGTGATGCCACAACTTGGCATTGCTCAGCAGATGCGCCCCTCCCTCTCCCCCCCACTCATAGCTGGAGCTGGGTATTCTTGTCATGAATCCTGGGTTCCTCCAAAAATGTACGTACAGATGAGGTGGAGGGCAAACCTGGTCCAGTTGCATTTCATGGAAGGTGGGACTACACTAATCATAGGTGACAGGCTGCAAGAGAATGTGATTGAGGGTTTCTGCTTGAACTGTTTGGGGGCCCTGGTTAGTGATGTTTGCCAGACACTTAAGGCTAGTGAGGAAATAAGAATCGTTGGAAATGAGACAGAAAGGTACAGCTCAGTTGTAGGAATAAAAGGAAATAAAAATATATATAGTGCAGTGGCTCACCATGACTTGAAAGAGAGTCGGCACTGGGCAGGACAACAATAGGAATTACTATATATATCATTCAGATGAGCTGGCACTGACCGGTTCTTTTGGTAGGTTCCTATCAGCATCTCAGCCTTTTGGCTAAGAGTAAGTGATCAGCTAAGAGCAGCCAACCCTTGCCTGTGGAACTGGTGGCCATGACAGGGATGTGCAGGAAGTGGATCGTGGCTCTGTCCTGGGTCTTGGCCCTGTGCTGACACCATCTTGTGATCTCAGCCCCACCCACCTATCCTCCTCCTGGATGCTGCTATCTACCTGCTTGCAGCCCCATCCTGTCTGCTCAGCTGAGTGCACCCTGCCCGCAGCAGTCCCCAGCTGGTCTCCATGGAGACTCTGCCTGCTCACCTGTCCTGTCTATTGCCCCCAGCAGTGGGAGCAGAGTGCACGGGGCTGGAGAGGATCAGTTGGAATCTCCCCAGTCTTTCCCCCCTCCCCTGCCCCAGCTCTTGACCACTCGCCAAAATTCCTTAAGTGTCCCTCCAGCGCAAATAATTGCCTACCCCTCAGGCTGTACTAACCTGTCCTTGTGGTAAGTTTTCATTAGTATGCATACCCAATATGGGTCGTATGTTTTATAGTCATGATCAGCGTTGGCTGCATTTAGTTAGCTTCATAGTTGGTTTCCATTGCTGATTACATGCCACTGTTGATAACAGTTTAACGACAGACAATGTGTTTAATGAGATTTCCTTGTATGTACGTGTAAGATGAGAAGCCTTTTTTCATGCTGATTGGAGGCGAGGGGTGGCGGGGGAGGACCCTTGTCTTATACATGTAAATATGGTAGCTATTTTGATGAGGATACATGCTACCCATACAAGGATGGGTAGTATGTTCTGGAATTTAATGTTTTGTACTTGATCTTGTAATTTGCTCCAGATAGATAGGGATTTATGACCACTTGGATCCTGAGGAAGTCAGGGCAAGATTGCTTACATGGACCAGTTCATGGGAACTTTGATATCAAAGATATCTTGAGACTCATGGTCTTATTTTAAAACTCAGACGTATCATTTTTAATTGTTCCAGAGAGAAATCTCTTTTTATCCTTTGGTGTTTTTATTGGTATAGGAATGAGAGTGATAAATGATTGGTTCTAAATGGCAAGAAAAGCATCATTTTCCTTCTGTCTGTTAAAAACAAACAAACGAAAAAACTGTGCAGCATTGTAATCCATCCATCCATTAGTGGATCCGAAGTCCTCTTGGAAGTGTCACAAATCCAGTGTTCCTGATTTAGTGCTAGATTTAGTACTTTCAAACTCAGATTTAATTTTCCAATCTATAAAACGTCTGTGCTGCTGAAGAAGCTCAAGAGCTCAGATTATTCTTTCCAGTCAGCTATAATTTATATTTAGTCAAATAGCTCACTATCCCTGTTCGTATGATTAACATCACAACTGTTTTCAAGGGGCACAGTCAAGCTGAAAATCATCCTCGCATAAACATTTTGGATCTAACCTACTTAAAAGCAGAGCTACCCTTAACACAAAATATTTATTGATAGGGTTTAGAACAAAGGCTGTGGTGCACATCCTTGGATTGAATTCTTAACCAGCACCTCTGTCTGCAAATCTACAGAAAACAAAGGTTATCTATGATGGATGCAGAAACAGTCACTTAGTGGGGAGAGGATGAGTGCTTCTCCAATGAGGCTGCGTATGTATTTAGGGAAAGTTGGGGAAGCCAAAAAAAAAAATGGATTAGCAGGGTTAAATGATCAATAGAGCAAAATGAAATAAATGACCAATATCTAATGAATCAAACAAGTTTTAGCAACAGTCCAGTTTGGATCCTCTTGCCACCTTACCCTAAACGCTGTACTTTTCAGCAGTGGATCAGACAGGGAGAAGTATCATGTTGCTGTGACTCCCCTTACAGAGTTCACTTTCAGTAGTTTCAGTGTATTGTCCATTTTAGGAGAGGAAAACCTCTTCTAAAATGGATGCCAGGCGGCTTGTTCTCCATCCTTGATGCTACCTGCTTGTGTAGTCTTTCAGATAGAGAGGCAGGTTGCTCCCTGGAGCTTCTACTTGGTTTCTACCTCATCTTGGACTCTAGAGCACTCCCAGGTGTATAGCAAAGAGACCTGCTGCACCAGAGAAAAGATACCTGTGATTATTGAGAGTGGAAAAAGTAGTAAGAAAGTTCTTTTTCTCTTTTTCTGTTATGTCATTTAGTTATGGTTACTTTCATAGTTTCCTTTTGTATGGTCAGTCTCTTCCATGCTGGAAAGTCCTTATAAACGTTGATACAAGAGCAGAAAAATCTGTTGATTTCTTTAAAAATATCTAAAAAACAAACTTTCTTCTTTTCCCCAGAGATTAAATATTAAAAGGTGCTTTATCAGAATAGGGATATTTTCCGGAAGAGGAGTTATGCTGATGGAGTCTTATTAGCTTTTTTGCTAATAAGATTTCCTGGCCTGATTGTTAAAATGATACCACGTCCAGATTGGCTGATTAATGCCTAAGTCATTGGGAGTTATGCATAAGTAGTCACTGGAGTATAAATTACACCCATTTTTATCCAAACTTGTTTTTTTTCATCCTTTTGAGATTAACAACTATAAATGTGCTGTCAGTGAATGGAGAAACGCATACAAACCTTATGCACGTGAACAAGACCAATGCATTCACTTAATAACATTTTAGATATCAAGAGGCAGGTCTGTGCATAGCATTTGTCCTATAGTTTGAATGGAGACAATTATTTCTGAGAACAAGATTCAAGTCCCAATCCTTCACAGACTTTACAAGAGCAGTCTTACTGACACATGGATAGGACTTTTCACAGTGCTTGAAGTTATACGCAAGTGCAAGCTTTTTTAGGTAAAGGATCTAAATTCATATGAACTCTTCGTGTTAGTTAGGGGATTTTGTTTTCTCTCTCTTTTAGTGGGAGGAAGTTGGTTGGTTTGTTTTTAAACATATTGCTAACAATGTGCAGCACAGCTATCACTAAAATAGAGTTAATTGCTATAATTAATCAGACCAAATATGTACCAATCCAATTAACACCTCATGCCTGTGACTGACTTTTGTGGGAGGAGGGGATAAGCAAATATCCATACCATCTAATATATAATAATGTAATTTCCTTATTTATTATACTGAGGTTTCTAGTATTGCATAAATAATTGCTGGGCTGATATAGTCCTTATTTTATTAGCCAAAGGTTTATATCCTGTTTTCACTCTGTATGTGGGCAAAAAGTTTCAAAAGTGTTCAAGTCTTCTTGACTCTTACTTAGTTTAGGTTGCTAAATTACATAGGTGCTTTCGAAAACTTTACAATAATCCATTTAAGTATTTTCTAATGACTTGCAGGGTATGTAGGCCACACTGCTGCCTTGCAACTTGTTCCCACTCACTGATCAGTTAGTTGACGGAGGGTGTGATTCTACTTTTTCTTTCCTGTTGGGTTTCCTTATATGTTTAATTGTAAACTTTTGACATAGAAACAGCTGGTGTACCCCATTCTAGCGAAGGTCATTCAAGGATGGGAGAAAACCATTTTGGATCCTCTTTTCATTCATCTGCATAGGAACTGGAAACAGTCTAGCCCAGTTTTTGTCTGCACAAGATCCTACTTAAACTGCTGTTACCTATTTGTAGATTTTTATTTTTATTTATTTTTTTTTTTTTAGCATCCTTGAGAAATTCTTCAGCTTATTGTCACTGAGGGAGGACATTTTATGACTGAGGGTTTGTAACATGTAAATGGTCTAGTTTGGGCTTAGCCTGTGACAGAAGTTCCACAGCTAATGATGGTATGCATTGTACTTGGGCCCAGAGAGTGCAGTGTTGAATTTTGTGTGGATTTTTCTCATGCGAGTGTAGTCATCTTAGTGGGTCCTTGGTAGAGAGATGTTAATCTATAAAGGGTTATGACCAAGGCCTTAAAGTGAAAGGGGGAACCAGTAGTGGAACACCAGTGCGATTCCTCTGTAGCCTAGAACTTGACTGTATCAGCTGAAGCCCTGCTGTGGCCCTCATTGTCAGAGCGCATTGCCCCAATTAGGCAAAATGCACTGTGATGAAACCGGCAATCTCCAGCTAGGTCTTTACCCAAGAGGAATAAGCACATTTTTGGCTTGCCGAAGATGGAAGAATGTTTTCACCAGTAAGCCAGTGTCCAGAAGGGTAGAGAGTCCAGTAGCATACAGACTGTACTTTATCAGGAAAATTAGTGGAGAGATCCTTTAATATAAGCCAGTGTTTTGTTTAGGCCATGTTTGTGTGTCTCCCTTCTGTGGCACTGCTGTCTTGTAGCAGTGGTGTCAAACTCACCAAGCCCCCTGGACTTGATGAGTGGCATGGGCCTGATCTGGCACCAGCTTCCTACAGCATGCAGGTCCAGTTGAAGAACCATGGGCAGCACTATGAGCCAGATGATATGGCTCTGTGGGCCAAAGCTGGCACACAGGCTGTATTTGACACTCCTGTCTTACAGAGTTGATTTTATGCCATCTGCCACTTTTAACCCATGTATCATGTAGCTCTTGAGCTGTAACATCTAGGCCTCTGTGAAGACAGCACGTTGAGAGAAGATTTGGTAGGTGGGTTCTATTGGTTCCTGTTATGTATCTTGAAATCTACTAGAAATCCTGTATGTACATGGATTTTGAAAAAGAAGATAATATTGACTGGTGGTATAATTTGTAGCAAATGTTGTAAGCATGGTAAGGCCAAATATATGTAATTACCAATGTTTGGTCAGATCTTGTTGGCCTGCCCTTGATTACTAACTCTTTGGTTGTTTGAAAATATGACCCCTGTGACACTATTAGGCTGGAGGTCCTGTAGTTATTAGGGCATCAGGAAATTTGGACTTCCCTAAGGGATTCTGAGTATTTAAAAGGCAACCTATCTTATATTATAAAGGTAATATTGATTTAGTAATCTGGTGAGGTTTTAAAATTAAAATTAAAAAAGATGCATACTGACTCTCAGATTAACAGGGCCCATATTAATGCAGAGGGATTAAAATATATAACTGTTCTGTATTTACATAAACTTTCATTATGTTGAATATACAGTAGGCAGTTTATGTAGGCTTTCCCTGAAAGCTTTCATTTTCTTCCTTAATTTTTTAAAAGTATTAACTACTTAGGCTGACAAGTAGTTTTATTTGTAGAATGTAATTGTTTCAGTGTACCAAGTGACTTCAAATGAGGTTTTATTGTAAAATCATGTTCTTTACATGCAGGATATCATTATTGCAATGGTACCAAATTAAACCAGACAATATTTTTTTTGCCTTTTTTTTTTTTTTTTTTTTTTTGTGTCCAGATTTCATTTAGCAAAGATCTTAGTTCTCCATTGAAAAATAGTTTTGATGGAAAACTTTTGACTAGTTCTAATAATTGTTTTTTTCTTATTGAAAGAGAGGTCAGGGAAATCCTGCCTTGCTATAACACACAAAACCTCTTAAAATACTGCTGATTGTCCTAGGGCAGGGGTGGGCAATTATTTCAGGTGGAGGGCCACTTACCGAGTTCTGGCAAGCTGCCGAGGGTTGCATTTCCCCCTCTGGTTCAGGAAAGCAGAAACAGCCCCATGGTCCCAGGCCAGAAGCCTCTGCTAAGCAGGGGGTTCTAGTTGCGGGGGTGAGGGGCTGGGTGGGCCTTGCTGCTGGGTCTAGCTGCCAGCTTCCCCTGGGTCCTATTGCCCCTGGCTCCTGTCATCTTTGATAGGCATCCAGGAGTAAATTAATACTAATTTTGAAAAAAAATTTAAGGGCCCCACGGGCGAAATAGAATGGCCTGGCAGGCTGGGTCTGGACCCCCGTCCATATTTTGGCCACCCCTTCCTAGGGAGATAGAAGAAGGCAAGATGGGGAGAAAAGTCACTGCTGTTAGAAGTATGGTAAAATACAGAAAAGGTACATAGTTTTATAGCTATAACATGCTGTATTGTAGCTTTGGCTGGTTCTGTTTCATTTGAACATCATGATTGTCATCTTAATTGCAACATCTTAGTAACCTTGAAAGAAGATACTCTGAATACCTCTCTGTTCATCAGACACCATTTTGTTGATCTCTAGTAACGAGATATGTAATTTCTCCAACCTTGTCCTATACTTATGTCTGAAACTGGCTTTATTTTTTACCCTTCAGCAGGTGGAGACAAGAAGTCAAGTTTTCCTCTGCACTTTTGACCACAGGAAAGCTTCCTTGATTAATAGAGTTGTTTCCTGTCAGTGGCACATGGAAGTAAATGTCTTAGTGACTATGTATAAGTATTTTTATCTACAGTTAGACTTTGAGGCAAACATCTTAAGGTCATAAAAATGACTAGTCCAGTATTTTTATCAGAGTTAATCTTTCTCCCATTTTATTTTTGCTTATTTAAATAAATTGATTTATATTTATAGGAAAAAAAGTGCTGTCTAAAAGCCTAAAGCAGCAGCCAGCAACTGTAAGCTGCAAGCTGGAACAACCTGGTTCCAGTCTGACATGGGCCAGGTGGTTTTGGCAGTATATCTGTGGCAGGGGGAGCTTTGTTTGTACCTGTGCTGGGGCCAGGTAGCTGGAAGCTGCTGCTGCTGCTTCTCCAAGCTTTCCACTTTCCAGCTGGGGCAGAAGTCCAACTTCCAGCCAGTAGGAGCTGTATTGGAGGTGGGCAGCTGGATGCTGTGTCCATGCTACTGCTACTGCTTTGTGGCTCCTCCTCCCTTGGGCTCCCAGGACAGGGTGGGGAGGGGGGGAACCACAGGCAGAGCCTGTTGGCTCTGCAGGCCAAATCCATTGGTTCTGCAAGCCAGATTCAGCCCAAGGGCTTTATGCTGCCAATCCAGGCCTAAAGAAATAGGAGAATCACTTGTGGTTAAAGAAAGAGGTGTGAACATAATGTAAAATTAGATGCTTTGGGATATTTAAGAAGGAAATTGATAGAGTCATCTCTGCCTATTATGGGGAACTTATTTGCTATAACATTAAAACTTGCGATGAATGTGGTATCTGATAATATGATTTTTTACATAAAGCTGGCCAGCTTTTCTTTCAGTCTATGCAGTTTTGATGTTAAGTGACTTTTTCATTCCCACTGTAGTAAATGTAAAAGCTACTGATCAATACTTGAAATGAGGGATTAATGCTTAGTGATTACCAAACATAGGTGAATGAAATATTTGGCTTAGCATGCACATGACTGTAATTGAAAGATGTGGCAGGCAACAGTGATTGAATGTGATGAAGTAATGAAAACAGTTTGTATAAAGTAAAATTTAAATGTTGTCAACAGTTGTTTAACAGCAAGATACAAATATCTTTTGAGCTGTTCTCCAACATCAGTTTAATTCAGGAGCACTCTCAATTCATCTGTAACACCTTAAAATGGGAAAAATCAATTGTTGATCATACAATAAAAGCACTTGGATGGAACATGATAAGAAAGGGGGCACCTGATTTTTATGCTAATGACATTGTCTTCAACTTACGACAAAATAGTACTTTGCTGTGCATAAGCTCTTTCAAGGAATTTTAAACTTGTTTCCCCAGTAGTACATGCTACAAGGGAAAGCACAGTGGAAAAATTAAAGCAAGATGTGAAAGAACAATAATTGATGTTATGCAATATAGAACATGAGAAATGATTCAATTACGGCTACAAGCATTTATATAAGGGAAGAAGATGACATTCCAACTAGATCGTATTGATTTTACATTTAAGGAGAACTCCAGAGTATTGTGTCCAAGTTGTTGGAGGTGTCAGCTGGTAAATATGTAGAGAGTAGAATAAAAAGGTTTTTGCCATTTGTTTGGACCAAAAAAAAAATTAACTGAATTACTGATTTGTAACCTGCAGTCTGCAGCCCAGGTCTGGCTTGTCAAGCCAGTCTGTTTGGGTTTTGGAGCTCCAATGTGAGCTTCAATGAGACAAAGTGGCAGCTCAGTTGGAAGGCTGCCTTTGGACTGAGCTCCATGAATTTGGCCTACTGCTTCTAAAGTTTCTTACCCCCGATTTAGACTATAATGCTAACATGTGGATGACCTAATAAGATATCTTAATACACACTTATGCACCTAGGTGCAAAAGTAACCCACTTTCCAGAAATGCTGAGCAATCACAATTTCATAATATACTTTGGAAAGTCATGCACTCTGAATGGTATAGTTTACCTTTTGCATGTTAAGTGTTTTTCTAAATTAGTATTCTGGTTAGTGTTCCTAAAAGCCATAAACTATCAAAAAAAAAAAAAAAGTATGCACCTAAATTTACAAATTTCATCCCTAATTAAAAAAAAAACCCAACAAAACAACCATCTGCTTTTCGTTGAAAGCATATAAGCAAAATTTGATAGTAACACCATTTTACAGCACTGCCTTTGGAAATCATTTTGAGTTTGCTGAAGTTCTTGATTTCAGTTTCAGCTAAAATTCTACTGATGTTTTCTACTGATATGTGAGGGACTTTGAACATATGAGTAGTCTCATTGGACTTCAGATTCTTTGTGTGCAATAAGTTACTCAAATATGTAAGACTTTGCTAGGACTGGGTAAAGGACTAGGACCTGAATAAAGTTTCAGTTAATGAGTTAATTCAGACTTCATTCAGTTAATGACTGATTTTAGTTCAGTTTAAAATAACATACCATTCAATATATGAAAAGCATATTCTTGCAGAGCACTCCAACCTTTACGTATGGTTTCAAATTGGGAAATCATTCAGGTCTTCTGTTTCTTCAGAGGAAAGGAAAAAAAATTACCTGGAACTGAATGGAATTTGATTTTTGTTTTTTATGTACTTTACTACTTGGTAGAAGGAAACACATGCATAGATCTTTTAGCAAAGTATTTTTTCAGTGTTCTCTAAATATAGTTAATGTAAAAGGTGTCAACTGTTCACCTGTAATGTGAAAAATAGAACACGGAATCCTTAATAATAATAATTTTGGGTCATAATTCTGAAGTTCTGACTTCACTGTATTGAGGAATGTAATAGTTTTGCGTAGAACTGGAGACCGTTCAGATTTTTTCTAATGCAGGGTACTTTAATACACTATAATTTGAGTGTATCAGTCCTTTATATGCAGGTAGTATACAGAAAAACATGGAAATGTTATGACTTCATCTTCTTAAAGAACTTTTATAATATAGCAGTTTTAAATATATCCCGTAGTACTGCCATACAGCATGGGAAAGGTATGAGCCATATAACACACATCTTTCGTCAGATAATATCTACTTCACTGTTGTTAAACTTTTTAACTGGATGTACCATGTGTCCTTTTAAAATGACTTTGAGATGTTAGTCAGAATTGCTTAATGGTTTTCAGCACTTTGTGGCTTGTTCTGTAGAAGGAAATAGGGTACTTTCTAAGTAGCAATTAAAGTTTCCTGAACTCTTACATTCTTTGTTTTGGCCCTTGGAGTATATATCTTTAAAAAGTCAGTCAATTCTTTTAGCTCAGAAGGTTAGAATACTTTTATTTTTCTTCCCTCTAGATCAGCTTTATTTTTCTTTTGCACATGCTTCACTGTGTTGTTTCTCACTCGTGTCTCATTACACTGCATTGAAAGTAGCAGATGAGAGAGTATTATAAATCACAGCTGGGGTTTCCAGAGAAGCCCTACACAAGTAGGTTACAAACCGTCTTAAGCTACTTTAAAAATCTGAGTTTAGATATATTCAAGTAAACACAGTTGATATAAGATGACCCCTAAATAATTAGATTCTACACATGGAAAAATTTAAATTTATATTTTGCTGTAATTTTTTAGGTATAGAATCTAATTATTGGAGGTCTGCCTTGAATTAGTCCCCCTCCCACTGCTACAGCAGGGAAAATAAATCTGAGGGTCAGGTAGCCTCCTTGTCCTCTGCCCTCCTCTTCATTCCCCTGAATCCTGTTCCCCTCCTGTAGCCCCTAGCCCTCCCCTCCCCCTTTACTGCCAGACCCTGCTCTCCCTGAGCATATGGAAGTGAGAGGCAAATTTTGAAAATGCTGATCTTGAAATAAACATACCTGTAGTAATTTGCCTATAGTACTCATAGACTTAATTCATCCAGAATTGATGCATTTTATTTTTTCTTAAAAAAAACTGCTGCAGGTATTAGCACAGATACTCCATAAACACACTTTTAAGCAGCACTTTTATTCTGCCTGTATAGTACAAATAGGGCATATCTATATGCACATATTAATGCAAAGCAATAAGTTCTGATAGGTTGGAGCAGCCCCAGCTGGCAGGGAGCCCAGGGGGAAAGCCTGGGGCTGGTCTGACCCGGCTTAATGTTCTGCAGAGGGGCTGGCTGAGGCATGAAGGTGCTCCAGTGCGGGGCTAGACAGGCAGCCGCTGTACTAAGGGACCCTCTTGCCTCAGCCAGCCACATCAGTATTTACATGTGCACTGCTGCAGAATTTATCAGTTTACTCCAGCCTAATAGGGCTGCATGTGGAGATGCGAGACGTTTACTGCGGAGCTAATTCGTTTACTTTACAGTAAATGTCTTGAGTAGATGTACCCGCTATGCATGATGTCCAAAACCACAAGGCTCATGATTTGTCGTAAAGCTCATTGGACAGGGCACCTACAGTTGACAGCATTTCAAGCCATGGTAACCCCACAGCTCAGCGCTCTGTGTGTGTACTCCAGATTTTTTCCTTATGGAGGATTTTATGGTGGCAAACATTCTGAAGGAGAAACTTGGATCACTCAAAGTTAAGGGTCTACCTGAACCCAAACATGCTAAATGCTGCCAGTTTTTCCATATGCAAACAAGCTTCACCGAGACTGTCTCCCTGCAGTGACTGCTCCGGATATACAATCCGCAAAGTCTGCATTGACAGAGTATGAATCCTCCACTGTGGCTAGTGAAGCCACTGACCCTCAGGATAACTCTGTGCTGCACAATTTATTTGTATCCGGCAGCTGGACAGACTAGGATATGCCTCAAACAAAGCTGGTCCACCTTGTATTTGTCAGTTTTTCTACCATGGCTCAAGTTGTAGTGAAAGCACTTATCAACGACTTAGAATTTAACAAACTCTCAACGTTTCTGTCCAACAATGCCATGTACACGTGCAATGCTGTCTCTGATGTATTCTGTGGAATAAGGCCCAGCGCAGTTCATGTCACCTGCAATGCATATGTTCTGTGTTTAGCAAGTGACATCTAGCATACACAGTTCTCTGATGTGGATAGCCTGGTGTTCTCCTTCAAGAAAACCCTTGAGCACTGTCTAGGCTGTAAGCTCTGGTACAGGGAGTCCCTTGCCAGTCAGAGTGGGGATTTGCATATGACTGTGTCACTGCCACCAGAGCCTGTGCTAACTGTGGGGGCCAAGAAACGCTGGCGGAACGGGGCCACTGATGGAGTGGAATTGAGGCGCTAGACATGCAGATTGTTGGAAGCAAAAAAAACTTTACTTACAGTTCTTAGGCTGTAGGCACGTTCCTTGAAGTTACAAACTTAAACAGGAACTCAGGCACATAGAAGCTCACACTCACGCAGGGTATGGGGCATCGGATGAATCCAGCGGGGAGTCATTGTCAGTTGATCAGGCCTCCTTTGTGGCTTGGAAACGCACGCAGATCTCTCCTCATGCCTGTCTGAGCTCTCCTCTGGTTTGGGCGGGCATCGTCCAAGCCTCTTATTCGGTCAGCGAGCCAATTGCTGACCGACACGTATGCATAATTTAACGTGAGCCAATCGCAAGCATGCACTCACTAGTGCAGCTGCAAGGTTTTGGCAGGCTCTGACCATGCACCGAAACTTTTCCTGCGCTACAGGGGAAAATCCCTGCATCTGTGCTTGCAATGTGCTCAATACAGTTGTGCCGAGGTATCTCTTAACTGTTTTGCACAGACACTAACAAGGTGGAATTCATGGTTCAACCAGTTCGTTACTACGTCAAACATATGCAGTACTACCAGCAGTTTGTAATCAAGAAGCTGGAAATCACAGCCAGCACGCAGTGCATGCTTAAGCTTTGTGGTCTCCCAGAACAGGGAGACTTTCAAGATCAAGTGAAATGTGCAGGTGGCAGTGCTACCCGGTTCATGGAGCTTCTCATGTGGTTTGAAAGCCAGCAGGCTGTGATCTATTCTGCACACAACAAACTGATGGATTTGATAAGTTGGGTCAAAGACATGGCATGACGAGAACTATCAAGATGTCAACATGAAAACCAGCATAGAAGGGACCTGTTCCAGGCGGTAGCTATGAAGCCGAATCAGTACTATGGGTATTACCTGTTACTGCCACTATGGTTCAGACAACTAGCTGCCTCCTTCCTTGGTGCTGTTCTTATTTTGGACCCCAACTAGGTGCCTATTCTGAGTTGTGACTCTCAGCTACTGAAGTGAATCCTTGGATGGCAGAAAGAGCATGACAAGGAATGTGTTGCTTATGTGAACTTTGTCAAGGAGTGCCGATGCCTGTTTTTGCCTGTGTTTTGGGACTCTGTTTGTGACCAGTTTCTACATCTGTATGCCCAGGCAAAACGCTGCCTCATCATTTCAATGAATTCAGTGAACACTGAGCATGCCATCTCAATGTATGGATAAGTGTTCACTTCGCAGAGACAGAATGTCAGCAGCAAGCGCTGCTGGATGTTGCATGCTAGCATTTAACAGCTATCATGAATTGCCTTTTCTCAAAGTTAACATTGAGTAAACTCCATTTTATCAACCTCATTTAATAAAGTATAGTCATGGTATTATTTACAGTTCGTGTTGTGTATAGCTTTAATTTTGTAAGACCTTTCAGCGTAATTGAATGATTAGATTGCATAACATGTCAATTTAATGGCTTTTGAGGGCTTAATACTAGTAATTAAGCCACAGTTTTGGGTGAAACTGCTGGGGCCCCTTGGCCCTTTACAAGTGTGTGAGTGGGTGGTGGTGGGGCTACCATGATAAGCCCTTGAAAATGAAGACAGACCCTGCGATCTGCCCATGAAATGGCTGCCTACTTCCTCAATTTGGGTAGATCCCTACTGATAAACAGGATTTGTCATGTAAGTTATAGGAGCTTGTATAGCTAAAATTCCATCTCTTAACCTAGCTTCTTTTAAAATCAGTTATTTTCTTAAAATCTTGTGGGATTGAAACTTTATATGTCTTGTCTCAGCTGGCAGGTAGTGGTGTGTTTTGTTCAGTTTTGGTTTTTTTTAAAAATTTGAGTGAAACTAGCCATTTTGTGTGTGGGTGTGTATATGTGTGTATTTAGTGCTGAAGTCCAGTGCATCTCCTTCCCTTTGTTTGTTTATTTATTTTGGTCTTTGGTTTGTATCTATATTTTAATTTAACTGTTTGTTTCTGGGATAACTAAAGAAGGTTTGAAAATTGAAACGTCAGATCGGCTAGTAAATTCTTGGGAGACAAATGACAAATACCTGTATCTTCATGTAGGTATAATAAAGAACGATGTGTCAGAATGTGTGTCAGCACAGTTGATCTGCTTCACCGGGCAAAACGCATGTTGTTCATTGTCCTTCCCATTGGTCTTGTAGGATGCATGGTTGTGTTCTTCTGGGGATCGAGAGGCCTGGCCACACAGATCCTAGAAAAACTCAGGGCTCATCTGTGTAAGAGAAGAAAAATGAGGAAGTGTTCCTGGGATGTGAAGGGCTTGATCCTGCATGGGAATTCCTGGGTTGCACAGGATGGGGCCTCAGGCCATTCAAGTGCCTCCCTGGGGCAGCTGGAGAACGCTGGTGGCTCTAGGCTGTCTGGACTCCTCCATCACAAAGTAAATAGACATCTGCCGATAAATAGTTGCACAAATTGATCCCACTTTCGTTACAGCCACAAATTTTGAGCACTTGTGAAGTAAGGGGCATGAATATCTGCTTGGTCTTTGTGCTACTGTGAATTTTTTTTTTTTATGAAAGATTTTGTCTGTTAGAGACTTACTAGGTTGTTGCCTATGAAAGCTCATGCCTTTGAACTAGTTACTCTCTAAGATTCCACCCTACCCCACCTTCTGCCTTACACTTCAGATGAAGTGTAGTTAATTGCCATTGTTGGATAAAAGGATAAATAACTAGGAAGGCCATTGGTCTCCTCTTTGTATGAGTGTTCTGATATTCTCTTTGGGGTGAAAATATAATTAATTGCTTTATTTCTGTTCAAAATATTTCTTTCAAAAAGAGTTTTTATAATCTCACAAATTCTGCTATTTCAGTGCCAAATATGAATACTATATATCACTTGATAATTTTCATTTCTTAATTTTACTTAAATAAAAGTTATGTATGCATGTATACATTTATTGAAGAATAACACCATCAGCTTTCCAGGTGCTGCAAGAGTTGGCTGAAGTAATCACAGAGCCCCTGGCAAAGGTCTTTCAGAAATCATGGACCTCTGGAGAAATCTGAGGACAGGAAGAGGGCCAATGTTGTACCCATCTTCAAGAAGGGGAAGTGTGAGGACCTGGGAAACGCATGCCAATTAGCTTAACTTCTATTCCAGGGAAAATCCTAGAAACATTCATCAAAAGCTATACATGACAAACTTGCAGAAGGCATGATTCTAAATAACAGCCAGCATGGCTTCATCGTAGGTAGGGCTTGTCCGACCAACCTCATTTCGTTCTGTGATCAGGTCACTTGTCACCTGGATGAGAGAAAAGCGAATGACATCGTATACCTTGACTTCCAGAAAGCCTTTGACCTGGTATCCCACAAGGTACTGATCAGAAAACTGGAAGATGTCGGGCTCAACTATGGGACTGTCAAGTGGGTGTGAAACTGGTTGTGGGGTAGGACTCAGAGAGTCCAAATAAATGGATTGGTCTTGTCCTGGCGAGATGTGGGCATCGGTGTACCCCAGAGATAAAGTACTTGGCCCAGTGCTATTCAACATTTTCATCAACGAACCTGGATGAGGGGGTGCATAGCCCGTGGGCCAAGTTTGCGGATGCACCTGCAGATAGGTCTGCTTGTATCTGTAGCCTAGACAGGCTGTCATGTTGGGCAGAATGGAGCCATATGAGGTTCAACATAGAGAAATGCAAAAGTGCTGCAGTTGGGAAGGAAGAACCCCCAGCACAACTACAGGCTGGACAATGCTAACCTGACCAGCATTACAAATGAAAGGGGTCTGCAAGTAACAATAGACCCTAGCATAAATATGAGCCAGCAGTGTGATGCAGTAACTGCTAGGGCTAATAAAACTCTGGCATGTATCGATGGATGCATCTTCAGTAAAACCAAAGAAGTGATTCTTCTGCTTTACTCAACATTTGTGTGGCCTCAGCTGGAGTTTTGTGTACAGTTCTGGGCACCACACTTCAACAAGGATGTTCGAAAGCTCCAGAGGGTCCATAGATGGGCCACCCGTATGATCAGAGACTTGCATGGCAAGTCATACAAGGGGAGGCTGAGGGATCTTGGGCACTTCAGCCTAGAGAAAAGAAGGCTGAGAGGGGACCTGGTTGCGACTTACCACTAAATCGGAGGCATACATCAGGAACTCGGTGAACAACTGTTCATCAGGGCGCCCTAGGGGAAAACTAGAAACAATACACACAGACTCCTGGAAGATATTTTTAGGTTGAATATTAGGAAAAACTTCTTCACAATTAGGGTGTCCAGACTATGAAACAAGCTCCCCCCAGAGGTGGTGCAATCACTTACCCTAGAGTTCTTCAGGAGAAGACTGGACGGTCACCTGACCCCAGACGTCTTTTCTGCTTCTGGAGGAGGTTGGACCTGACGATCCTTCGGGGTCCCTTCCAGCCCTATGATTCTAATCCTTTTGATAAGGACAGGAAATAAAATTCAGATGACCAGTGTACATCTACTCTGTTACTGTTATGATTTTAGTACAGTTCCACCCCTTTTTACCAGCGGAGGAAGTGCCTGCACATACCCTTTATTAATTTCTAATTTTGTAATGCTTCATAACTGTACTTTAGACTTCTTTTCATCCTGGAAATGAACACTATAGGTTTAAGGAAATAACAACACTCTACATTGAAATATACACGTTTATTGAAGAAAAGCACCATCAGCTTTCCAGGTACTGTTGAATTTTCTTTAGACATCAGAGCTGTTATTTTCTTCTGCAAGGTGCTACATATAGAAATGGGGCAGACCTGATGCATCTTATTTCTATGTTCAGAGGAAAGCTAAATTCAGTACAATCAAGATAGCTTCCTGTTTAAATTGTTGAGGTTTTGTTGACCAGAACTGGAATTTAGATAAAGCAAGAACCAACTGTTTTACTCTGACCTTGACATGTTTTCTTTTCTTGGCACAACTGAAATGTTAGAACAAACTTGATTGTAAGACACAAACCGAATAATTAAAAACTTGTACATGGATATGTAGCTTATCAGTTGCTGTTTACTTTTCATTAGATCAGTGCCTCTATACAAAGAATTAAAACATTCCCAGGAATTTTTTTTGGAAATACTGGAATGAATGTGGTAGGATCTCTGATATTGTGTGTTTGTGGTTGATCATCATGGAGATTCTCCCTAGAAATTTCTTACTTTGAGGAGGGAATGTGTAACAACTTTTGAAGACAGCTTTTGTTCCTGCTTGTTCTGGTACTTTACTTCAAATGAGGAGTGCCCGATATTTGCATTTTTTCCTTTAGGGTGTTCACTAAAGAACAATAATAGTTGGAAATAACTTAATTATAGAACACAGATAAACAGTTGACTAGAGACATAGGAATACCAATTGATAAAACAGCTCTTCTCTAATCAAAAAGCATTTAAAAATAAATGAACTTTTCATTTCAGTATTTCTTTAGTGTGCTCCATTGTGGTTTTGTGTCTTCAAGTTTCATATGTTTATATCACCAAAAGATAACTTAGTGGCTCCCTGAAATAAAACTACAGAACATTTACAGAAGCACAGCTCATTTTAGATTTGGGGAATAATATGAATGAAATCTGAATCTGCATTGAAGGAGTCGTATGATGCAGTTGAAATTATGCTTGAACATCACCTGATGCTTTTGCAAAACAAATAACTATAGTATACTATCACACATCCTAGCAACAGTTCAATATTACCATGGTTCATTGCCTTAATTAGCTGCTAACATCTAGGTGTGGTACTGAAACTGTATATAGTACCACCAGTGGATCTCGAGCTTCTCGTGGTTGATGTATTGTAGTGTTAATATGCAAGGCAAACATGCTTTATTACTGGAAATTAAAAAGTTACTCTAACTGTAAATCTATAAGCATATGACATTATCTGTATAATTTGTTTTACTGTACTCAGAAACTGGTGTAAAACTCTAAAGAGCAGTAGAAAGTGGTAAAAAGGAGCTATTGACAACAATGTGAGCTTTTGATGAAAATTAGTTTTACAGTTAATTTCTGTGCTTATTACTTAGGGATGTATGTATGTCTCTATGTATATATTATATTTCACAATGGCTAAACTGCAGCTTTTTGGAGCTGGATTTTGAAGAATTAAAAATAATGGTATTCAGATGGGTCCAAAAGAATAGAATAATAAAGTCACCGTTGATGTGTGTGATGGTGCATTCTGTTAAAACATTTGGTCTTTACTGTGCTGACAGTTTGCCACCATTAACAGCTACCAGTGATTCCTTAGGAAGAAACAAAAATTCCACTTATTTGATGGTAGTTGTAAAATAATGGGTGCATCAATGGCAGGGAATGAAATCAAATAATGGTACTAGCCACTAGCAATTCAGACTTGTACACTTGAGCTGTAGTGTATCAAAAAAAAAAAAAGGATGGAATTTAGGCATCCAGTAAGAACCCAGATGAGAAAGATATACTAATTAGTGTCTTCCAGCTGTTTTTTTTTAAAGTGGTTTACACTGACATAGCATTATTACACTGAATAAGCTTTATTTTTTAAACTTTTGGATAAAAAGAAAAAGTAAGGACAATTGAATTCGTGAACGTTTCTATGATTTTAGTAAATAAAGCATTTTATTTTCTCTATCTTCTATCAAGTACTTAATTTAGGTATACCTGGCATGTTTTCAAGGCTCTCTTGGTTTTAACCGTATCTGAATTTACAGTAATGAAACAGTTATGCTCTCTTAAATGTTCTTCATGAGGCAGAACATTCAAATATAAAAGAACCCCAAAAAGATGAGCATTACAGGAGGAAAAATCCACATTCTTCACTCTGTTCTGGGTGCACTAGGTATATTGAAAACTAACTTGAAGTTAAAGGTTTGAATTAGAGGCTGGCTTGGAGACTATGACCCCCAAACAGATTTGCATAAGAGGATCAGCTACGTAGATGTTAAATAGGTGTGTTCCTGCTGTAGTGGATAAAGATACACAATTGTATGTTGGGTATATAATTCTTTTTGCCTTGGAAAAACTCCCTTTTAAAGAGGAAAGAGTCTTGGTATGCGTTGGAGTATTCTGTGAGCCACACATAAACAGTACCGACATTGAGCTACTGTGTTAAGAGTATTTGAACGCGCAGAAGCCTGGGACCAAAATCAGATCTGTATGCATCTCTCTTCTTGTCAGAAGATGATAATTCAAAGTTTGCTGTTTAGATGCACAAAAAAATAGGTTGAAGGTCAGGGAAGACAGAATTTTTCCTGAAATTGGGGGCTTCATTGTAGCTGCCGTGTACCTGGTTCTACCTATAGAAGTCAGCCTAAATTTAGCAAATTACCTTTGTAGTTTTACCATATAAAAGGATGGCCTTATATTGAGGAACTTCCTAGTATAAAAGGAAAATAAAATGGCTGCCCTGTAGTTGGAGATTGAGGGTAGAAATATTTTTAATGCTTGTGTAAAAGTATATGCATTGCACTAAAGTCCATATGCTTACTCTGGATTTACACCCATGTGATGGAGATTATAATTTGGTTCATACTTTTTATAAAAAGAAATGCTCCGAGTGTGTTTATTGCTCTGTTGAGCAAGTAACTTCCTCACCTGAGATTAAGGTCTTTAGGACATAAACTGTGAAGGTGGCATAAGAGCTCATTGAGGACTATTTGAATCCTAAGGGAGTCATCCTGCTGGCTCTTTTTCCCCACTTGCATGAACCCTTTGTGCAGGGATTCTTCCAGGGACATTTTTGGGAGGAAAAACTTTGCAGGTAAGGGGTTTCTGCATTTTAGTTATTTGTTCTCAGGCTCACAAACTGTTCTAACTGGTGTTTAAGAGATCCTTGCTAATCTCATCACAAATGCAAGGTAGCATAAAAATACTTCCCGTCTTTTTCGCACTCCCCATTTGGTATAATGCTCTTCTAGCCAGCATATGGTCAGATTTCATGCTTTCCCCATCTGGGGATGGGTAAAGATCATAAGTCAGAGAGCAAGGTGACATGACAAAGGCCACCTGGTGGTCTTATCTAGGTTGAGTAGTTCCTATCTTTGGGTTGGGGCTCTGGTCACACATATACGCTGCCTCAATGCCGACTTGACAAGACAGTTTAACCGGCTTGCTCCTTTCTTATTTCTTCCAGTTGTGGCCTGTCACCTGATTCAGTATTGCTGACAGGTTGTACACAATGAAATTGGTTTTAGTTCCTGTATCCAAGACTGACCTTTCATGTCTAGGTTGACAGTGGGATTTCTGTTTTTCCTCACACTTCTGCAGCAGACTGTTTACAAGATGAGAAGAAACAACATTTTTTGTTGTTTTATTTTATATTATAGGATCAAAGTTGGCATTGCCTTTTGGTTTTAATTATGGTAGAGTCTGCAGTTTTATAAATTGTGGCAAAACCAATGATCAAGGTATCTTCAGTAACTTTCAGAGATACAACATTACATATGTATGTTTTTGCAAAGGTGACTTTTTATTTATTTTATTTTTGACTAATTTCACCTACTGGCAAAGGTAGTGTAAAGCTTTAAGGTAAATATTTTTCAAAGCTGTGTGCCTAATGTTAGATGCCTAAATCATTTGCAAAATTAAATGATCAGTCTAATTTTCAGAGTGTGACCATTTGCATCTACCATGAAGTTAGTCAGAGCTGCAGGTGCTCAGCACTGAAGTTCCAGCAACGATGCATAGATTTAGGTGATTAACTTGAGAGACTTCCATTTGAGAATGGTAGGTAGGATGCTATAACCTTCTGAGGCATATGTAGCTAACAGTGTGAAAGAGGAAATAAAAAATAACAAACAAACCCTTCAGCACATTTTAATCATGGTGCTTCTAACTCCTAGGATTTTATGAGAAGTCTCATAATATCTGGTGAATTCTTTTTAAAGCACCATCTTTGAGAATCCTATCTCTACCTTTCATTTTAGAAAGAAACATGTTTTTAAACCTTATGGCTGTGGAAAAAAAATCTTGAAAATGTGAACTGAGCATACCCTTAAAGCTCAAAAGCCAGAAGGCAAATAGAAAGAAACCCCAAATATATTCTTTTTAATCCTCTCATGGGCTTTAAGCTCTCTCGTAATTATGGGGGAGGGGAGGAGCAGCTGAGTCACAATTTTTGAATGCTTAGAGTTGGCAGTACTGTAACTGTTTTCAATATGTTCATATGTTGATTTTACAAGTATCTACTGGATAGACATTGTTTTCATATATAACTTCCAGCTCATTAAGAAGAGTTCAGGAAGGGCAGTGTGAAGCTTATCGGGAGTGAAGTAAAATGATATTTTTCATTTCCTAGTGAAGCAGTATTTTAAGAGTGTGACATTGAAAGGAATTATCCTACTAGATTACAAGCCTGGAACAACATGTTTTTATGACGTGAACCTCCTTATATTTAAAAAGGAAATGATTATAAGAGCATTGCATTTGGGACCCTGTATAGACACTATAGTGGTAATATCTTTTATATATTTTCTTAAAATGTTTTTGTATTTTTATTCTAATGTTGAGTGTGCGCGATTTTTATGTAGTGACTTGTCTTTAGCAAGTAAATTTTTCCTTTTAGGTTTTAAGCAATGACGTTGACAAAACTACCATTACCTAAGAAAGTAAATATAAGCATGCTTATCTAAGCCTGGAGGTAGCTTTGCTCTAAGAAGGTGAAAACCCCCTGAAGTGTTAGCAAATGCTATATCTGCTTATTGAAAAAATGCTAACATAAGGCTATATTTGCAAAGTGGCTTTTCATGCAGCTATTTTAAATTTGTTTTCTGTTTGTTGTTGTCACTGTAATAGAAACTTTGTATTGAATGTGTTATTGAGTAAATGTGTGGATAATTCCATCTCTCTGTATTTATATCCTGAATACTGAACTGAAATAGATATGGGATGTTAAAGATCCAAGAAAATACATTACTTTTGATCCTTAAAAGTATTAAGTGATACTAGTACAGCCAGCGGTTCATTTGCAGAGGGAGTACTCTACAGCAGAAGCAACTGTGTGAATATCTAGTTCTTTCCTAGGTTTATAATACAAGTATATTAAAAGCAATTCGTGATTATAAATGGGTGACAGAAAAGTGAAAGCAACTGGAAGCCATACGGCAAAAATTAATATGATGATGGCTTTTAAATATGCGGCAAAAATGACCTGCATTTGTTTGTTAGGAATAGAATTGCAAAACATCTCAATGAATCAGTCATGCAGTAATCCATGCTTATTTGTTGTGTAACAGGTTTAAGGATTTAGTAGAGTGTCTCAAATTGTACTTTCAGAATTAAAGAATCACAGTTATGCCATGCTTTCCAGGTGAGAAATTATATTAGTTTCAAGTATTTATACTTGCCTATATACGGCACACTTTGTTTCTGTATGTGGCTTTATCTGAGTAAAAGTTCAGCGTTGATAAGTTTTTAAATCAAAGTGGCAGTTGATAGGACTAGGAATAGTGGTCCAATTCTTGTAAAGACAGAACACATCAATTATTGGACATTCTTCTTGTATTTTGCGTGACCAGTTCTTTCTCAGTTCCTCATGTATTTTAAAAATGTATCAAAACATCAGTCTCTCTTGCTGGCATGTTGTTGTGTAAGACTTCTGATCTAGTGTGTTGTTTTTGCTGGCTTTCTTAATGGATAACCTAGGATCTGTGGTATAACAAAGTCAACTAAGTAGTAAAACTGCCTACAGACCTACTGTACAGAAAGAACTTTCTGTTACCTATCTGCTTGAGCAGCTTAAGCCTCCAAAGAAATCTCTTTAGTAGCCCGGTTTAAAGTGAACATTTGATTGTTTCACTTTAGCCAAGATTTCTCAGAGGAGCTGGGAGAGCAGCAATGTTATCTTTATCTGAAGTGACAAAGCTGATTCTTCAAGGAAGCAGCGAGTTTACTGACATTAAATTATTGCTTGTTCTGTTCCATGGACACCTGTCTGTTCTTTGAGATGAATTTTAGCTAGGCACAGGGGTTTAGGTTAATTTGTAGGGCCATTGGAAATGAACTGATGTTTTCCATACATGAGCCGTGTCTTCTGATGAAATGAACTTTTGATGATTGTTTGAGAAGATGAAACTCAAGTTTGTAATGATAGTTTATTCTTGGACATTACTGGAAGTCAGTACATTTAGCATTGTATAACAAATTGAAAGCCCCTGTCTTCAGAAATTTTCATCCCAGTTAGATTTTGGCAGTACAAAATGTACATATTACACATTGGAAGAAACACCATACCCAGTGTGGTGGATATGGTTTTGGAGCATCATTATTTGAAAGCATCATGGAATAGATATGTTTTTAATATGTATTTGAATAACCACGGGGGAAAAAAGGTGGTTGGAAATATAGCATGAAAAATGTGATGACACATATGGGAGATGCATATAAATGATGCATTGGGAAGGGGAACTTAGAGTGTACCACAGGCAACACAAAAGGGAGCAGGGTTTGAGAGATGCACGTATGTTGGGCCTAGGGAGGGATAGATAGGAAGTTAAAACCTTGTGGGAGACGTATTAAGGAGTGGGATGGCCAGAAAGACAAAAGTGTGGTGACTTTAGTTGCAGCATTTTGAGTAGATTAGAGGGGATCAGAATGAGGGAAAGGGGGTGTGTCTATATGAGACATTTACTGTGAAGTTGACTTGTTAAACATCTCTGTGTCTACTTGTGTGGCCCAATTAGGCCACAGGAAACTAATAAACTCGGCAGCAAGTACATACAAGTACTACTCTGCTACGGAGTTTTTTATTCTGTAGTAGTGCACGTGTAGATGCTGCCCTGGCTGACTGGGGCACAAGAGTGCTTCAGTGCAGGAGCTGCCTGCCTGCTAGTCCCACAGTGAAGTACCCCTGTGCCTCAGCCAGCCTCTCCACAGCACGTTGAGCTGGGTTGGAGCAGCCCCTGGCTGGTAGGCTGCCAACCCCACCGCTACCCTGGGCTCCCTGCCAGCTGGGGCTGTTCCAAGCTGGCTCAACATGTTATGGTCCCAGGTGCACCTTCAAATGGGTCATCTGGGAGCAATACATCGGCATGTATTACAACAGAGAGTTTATTGCTCTGTGTTAATTGCACTCATAGGCATGCATGCCCAGGGTGTCCCAGATGAGTCTTCAGTAATTGAAGAAGGAAATTTTCAATGGCTCAACAAGCCTCTTGGAGGTAGGGTGTATGACAGGATGGATTTTAGAGAAAGTGAAAAAGAGGGTGGAGAGCAGGGTCATATTTGATAATGAGTTTATGGAATGAAGAGGCTTTGAGGGTATGACACTTTTCAGCAATTATGGAAGAGATGCTAGGCGTGCAGAAGAGGTGAAAACTGCTATGAGAAGCAGTGTAGATTTAGATTTGTGGCTTGTGGCCCTGATTCAGGAAGAAGTCTCTGTGTAAGTGCTTTTTTGAATAGGGATGCATTTCTGGATTTGCACCAGGAAGCAGGAGCCATATGAGTGTTCTGAGGGCCATGAAATGGGAGAGGGGAGAAGGAGAAGCTGCTGATGAAATGGGGAGAGGAGATAAGAGTATTGAGAATGCTCATGTTTCACCTTCTGCTTTTGTGATTCTGCTAAGGGAGAGATCAACAGTGTCAGGAAAAGGGAAGAATGCAAAGAGGCCTTTGGACTGGGTCAGGAGAAGGGTATTAGTAATAGTTTCAGAAGGGCAGGAAGAACAGAAGCTAAAAGCAGACAATGCAAAGGAATTTAAATGACAAAAAGTTGAAGCAGCAGATATATTGGGCCTGGGCATGAAGCTTAGAGGCAGAGAAGTGGCAATGGGATTGGCATCTGGTTAAAAGGAGGGTTTCTTAGGGCTATAGGAGCCTGAAGTCTGAGGGAAACAAATGAGGTGTGCTGGTGTGAGAGCAGGAAGAAATGAAAGATCTGTACCGAAATGAAAGGTGTCCCTATGCCAGTGGTGCTCAGCCTTTTTAGACTCAAGGCACCCCTGGATAGACCACTTGGAAAACATCACTCTTTTTTGACCGCAGAAAAATAATAGTTTTTTGTTGTTGCAGAAAATTTTGAAAGATAACAACTGTGGATTTCTATTTGAAATTTATTGGTTTATCTTGTGAATCATGTTTGTAAACCCTAGAAGAAACACTGTGCGTCCCCCTTGAAAGGATCTCAGGACACTTTGTGGCACCCTGGTTGAGAATCACTGCTGTATGGAGTTGGTTTCTGAAGGGCAAATATTTTCTTAAAGTAAATAGAAATAACATTGTATTATTACATTTGTTTTTCTGTTGCTAAGAGCTTTGTGAATACAGTGACCACATTTCTATAAACAGATAATTTAAAATCTAACTGATGTTACTGCCTCCTGTGAAGGGATGCAAGCACACTTCCATTTTATGAGCCTTTTTGCAGGTATATGATACCATATACATCTATCAGCAAGTAAAGCAAATAGCTCATAGAGGCAGGTATGCTGTATGAAAAGCTGGACGGTGGATGTTATTTCTTAGTCTTAGCTGTTGTTTTGTGTTAGTGATAATTTCAAAAGGTTTCATAATAAATATTTAGCATTGGATTCCCTGATACACAATGTACAAGGTGCAGTTCAGAAAGTGTGCTTCTGTTCCTTTGTCTGGTCCTTATCTGGATGCAGTTTTCTGAACAGGTGTTCTCTTTTCTCTAATTGACAGTAATCTAATTTTCAATAGTCTGAGGAGACCTAAAATACAGATCATCAATAACTTTGTATACAGGTGTCTTGAACACTCCCTTTTCTTTATGCTGATACAGGAAAGGTATTTGGCACTGGGAGCCCTTTACTATTTCAGAATCACTGGGGCATTTAGGTAATTCTTCCTAGATTTTATTGGGTTCATGGGCAAATGATGTTTTGCTGCATGCAGGGAGCTGGCCTGTACATTTCCTGGTCTTTGAATAAACAATCTCCTGCACCACCTGTGCTGTGTACAATCTTTCAGAATCTTTGTCTGTCTCCTAGCAATATATTGCACATCTGTTCAGAACATTTGTAACGGGCAAATCGGAGAGAGAGAGAGAGAGGGATTGTAATTGTATATTGTGGCAGAATGGAAAGAAGGTTCAGGAAATAGTTATGAGGGGTTTATCAGTCGACATCTCTATCCTGACCCGCACAAATATTCCTAGTTTGAGTCAGTAGTGGGAGCAAAGTAACAGAATTGGTAAAATGTGGTTTGAACATTTTTATAAACAATGAATAGTATTCCTGTTTGTCCCTTCACTTGATATAGCTATGTTCTGCATAAACAGTTCTGCACTTTATAACAAACTAAGCCAGACTGGTCTGACAGCTGAAAGGTTTGATTTCAAGTTCAGTTTCTCGTCTCTTGGGATTAGTATGGTCAGGAGCTTTGAAATTCGTAAATTGCCATCCTGTGTTTCAAATTCATTTTATATGTTTCTCCTCTTTATCATAAGAAAAAGTGCTTCTCTCGGGTAAAGCAGCTCACACAATACAGTAACATCACTTTTCTTACACAGATTATATTTGTTTGCTTTTCTAGCAATGATAGAACAAGATTCAGTATGTTTCTTAATTTGATTTTAAACATGCATAATATTGGAAGTGCTAATGGGCTGTGATTGAAGCCTTTGAAAACCTTTAAAATGGATTTATTACATAAGGAAACAATGATCCTTGTGTCCTGAAAACTTCTCTTGAACCCAGGAATTTCCAATTACTGAACAAATCATTAACAATCATAGGTATCTTTATAAAAGATTGAAATAATGAAATAATTATACACTGATCATGCCAGGAATTGCTGTTTGTAAACATGCACCGATACTGCTGTCCCTTTAGGTAGGTGTCAATCTAGTAATCTGTGAATGAGCTATGTACCATAGTGATAAGTAGGTCAAGTTAGTGTTTTGAATGGGTATGACATGTACAAATTCACACTGTCTGGGGCTGCTTCATCACCTTTTGTTTTTTTGGCTTCATGCCAGAATAATTCAGCTGAAACTAAGATTGATGTATACGTGGGGTAAATAAATGAAGGGCCAAATTCTGTTTGTGTGAAGTGGTTGAACTATGTTGGCTTCAGCAGAGTGACGCCAGTTTGTGAGCTGGTTATATTATTTGCAAGGAATAAAATAAATGCCTTAGTTTTAACAGGGAAGCATACTAATCATTAAGTATTCATAACATTGTTAAAATTATATTTAAAACAACTGAAGATCTTAACCAAAAGCTCAGATACTTAAAAGTTTTAAGAAATCTTACTAACGTAGACGTAAACTGTTCTAGTTTGTACATTGCAAAAGCTTACACTTAAAAACCTAGTCAAGAAAACTGATATAGTGTTTTCAGTATTGCATATTCTGAGAGTAGATTTTATATTGACTTTCTGTGCTAAATAGTGCTACCTCAGAAGTAATGTTTAACAGAATGTTTTTATGGCTTACTGAACATAATTATCTCTCTTTGTATTCCTGGGCACAATTTCTGTGTCTCTCACTCCTGCAACCTTCTCCCCTCTTCCTTCCCCCCCTCCCACATGCTTACACACACTTTTTTTTTCCTGAGGACGGGAGTTTTTTGGGGCTCTCACAAAATGGAGCTTTGAAAGAGATGATACAGTCATCCAGGAATTTGCCTTTTTGCATTTCTTTTTATAATAACACTTGGGGAAAGAGTAAACCAACAACTTGTCTGTTGCTGCTGTGTGACTCAAAATCTTGCTTATTGCACCAAACCTTTTACAACATTATTATGTGATTAACTATTAAAGTTAAATCTGTTAACAAGTTACTGGCTGGCATCAACTTGATATGGTAGAATCATTACCACACATTTATTTGATTAATACAACATATCTAGTGTGAGGGTAACTGATTTCATACCTAGTTTTTTTTTCTTAATTCTCTGTGCACAGCTTATCTCATAGTAACTTATCTTAAAAATGACTTGTAGAGTCTATTAACATGCTGCAAACACAATTACAGTTATTATTAGTAAATTTGTAATATGTGGCTCCTGGCATTCAGGAATTCATTGTGCTTTTGTTGGGTAAGTCATAATAGTAATTTTATAAATAAAATACACAGATATAAAATATGTCCCCCACCACAGGTTATTGGAACCAGTTCTTCATTAGTGTAGTTGCAGTCTGGAGCAGGGAGGGATCAAGTCTATTATCACTTGCAGTAGCTTTATTGTAATTTATGCTAAGTTTAACTAAGCAGCCACAATATTTATCTGAAACTGATGCACACATTTCCCCTCTCAAAACCTTAATACTTGTAGGTTATAGCGGGTTTCCAGTATATGTCAGCTAGACAAAGGAGGTTGCTGTCTACAAAAGTGCATACTTTCTGAATGAATTGGTCTCTAAGGTGTCAGCCCACCCTGCCTTCTGCCTGGCTTCAGACTAACAGAGGCTAACTTGCTGCTTTATACCAGCTGAGAATCTGGCCTATACATGTGTATTTGCCACAACATTTATACTGGCCACATCAGAGCAGGCCTGTCAAGAAACTGTGTACATAAATGTTTGCTGTGTCAAGAGAGCTATAGCAGTTTCTACCAGTGGAGGATTTGCCCGTATTTTCTATAAGTGTGAAAATAATGAAGGTAAGTATTTTCCTTAATGATGAAACAACCCCTGCCCCCCTAACTGAGCAAATGCTATTTTTGTGCTAAAAAAAATACCAGCCAAACAAAATATAGCATGAAAAATAGCTCTCTTCATCAGCTTTTATTTCTGTACCCAACCTGACAGATTTTGGACCAATACAATTTAAAATGGCCAAGTTAAGCCCTTTGAAATTGGGTTTATAATGAAAGCCCTGAGAAAATCATCAACTATAAAAGCACTATTGGGTGCTGCAGAAATGCTGCATGCATACATCCACACACATGCATGGTTAGACAGAATCAATGTAATTGATTTGAATAAGGAAGTACTGTACAACATTTGGGTGGTATTTAGGCGTTATTGTTTGAAACTAAATGATGTTTGTGTGCTAATATTTTCAAATTTGGGAAGGTCCCCTTCCTTTTCAGTTTTAATACCGAAGAAAAATATTCAGTTAGTATAATTACCCTCTTAGATGGGTTTTAGGAAAAAAAGAAATGAGTCCCAAAATGAAGCAAAATATGTTCTATTTTTTAGGGGATTAAAAAAACTCAAGATGTTTATTTTCAGAGTAGCAATGATTTTTACAACATACCAAAATAACTGCTCTGCTTTTGACTTTATAATAATATATATTATTAATGACCCTAGGAAAAAAAAACCACATTTGCACTAGTTCAGTTCTTGGCCGTTCTGGGTCTGATCAATAATCACATTGTGTATTCATCTGTCTTTTTTTTTTTTTTTCTGCCTCCTGTGAGGTCAACTTTAACTACTGGTCTTTATTTCAGAAAAAAAGACATAGACTGCCTTATGCATTAATAATATTGGTCTCAGTGTTTCCTTCTGAGTCTAACTTGCCATATGACTAAAAATCAGTTACAGTTAACAAGTATCTATTAAAAGAATTTTATCTGAAATTTTACCCTGTTAGCTTTAAGTTTGTGTATAGAAATTTACAAATATTCTAGGTATGTATGTCAAGCACAGGTTTTGGAAAAGCATATATTCTATATTATTAATATACCCAAAAAGGATATTTAAACTAACCATTTCTGTTGTGTATTGTAGGATGTGACAACAGCAACAGGAGGTAAACAACTTCAGTATTTTTTGTTGGGGTGATAATATAGCTGTGGCAGTAAAGCCAGGTTACAGTAGGCTAGTCGCATCTGGGCAGTCACCTCTAATTAATTAGAAGTTCTTACTTGTTTTACATTAGAAAGTAGCTTAAAGAAAGGCATAGGCTTATACATATGTCTGGTTTTCTCCTCTTTACCTTGAAGATTCATGTCATTTTAATGTTGTGCTGTTGCCTGAGCAAGTAGTCTTGGAAGAGTAATGCCTTTAAAATAAGCTTCTTATTTTAGATTGTATAATATAGTGGTTTCTAGTAACTGCCTTTAAATAAGGGGTTATTGTAAGCAATTCTGTCAGCATTACACATCACCACTCGTTTGAGTCTTGTGATGATGGTGGTTTGTGACTTGTGTTGTTGGGTTTTTTTTCCCCATGAAAGTACTAATGATACTGGTTCGCTTTTATTCATTTCTTCATATTAGAGTGGAAATGTAGTTTGTTCATAATGGATTATTGATTGGTCAGAGAACAGCAGAAGCCCCAAGGCCTTGTCATCAATGGTACTTACTCTCCCAATAGTGAATGCATCACTTCATGCAGCTATTTGGGACCCAAGTCTGTAGAATATAAGCCTGTAATTGTTAATCTTGTACAGAACAGTTTTTTGGGAGAGGAACTCTTCATTGTCATGGTGGGATTCCCCACCCCCCTTTTCTCCCCTTTTTGTTCAAAGAATAGGTTCTTTGTCTTGATAGTAAGATAAAGCTTGTCCAGGATGTTAATGATGTATTTTGATTCATTGCTTATAATACTACAGTGCAACTAATAAAGTGCATTTCTTTGTGTTCTTGGAGACAAACATGCACAGTATACTAAAACACAAAATATGTACTGAGTGGGTGACAGCTCTGTTTCTCAACATACCCTGTAGCATTGTACAAGAATAACCTTTTTCATAGAAATGTTCTTTTACAAAGCACCAACAACTGGGTTAGGGACATTTCCATTGATTTGCTAGCTTTCTGTTTTGTATCACCTCTTTGTAGATACTTTCCCTCCCAGTGTTTTTGGTTTGAAGTGTTTTTACTCATACATATATAGATAGATAGATAGATATCTGTCTATATTCCTTTCTCATGGTAAGGGTGTGGTAGGGGTTTGACTGTGCTGTCTCAGCCTTGACTGTCTGAGGCTTGTTGTAGAATGTTATTAGATCAGTGAAAAAGAAAGATGTGGAAATGATTGACGTCACTGAAAGTAACATTTCAGTGGTGTAACTACAAACTTTTCAAAAGGCAACAGTCTCTTCAGCTGCAAAGGAAAAAAAAGGGCTATTTAAAAAATAAAGCGTGCTTCTGGTTGAAGATTTTTTAAAAAGCGTAAGTTGGAGTGATAGAAAAGCCTTGTTTATTTTTCCAACAGCCTCTTTTTCCTCTCTCTCCTTTCCAGTCTTCCATGCCAATTTTGGCAGGTTTAAACAGACTTCAAGATGTTTGTTGTTAAGATTACTGCTTAAATAATTGAGTAATTTGAGTTCTAATTTGAAAATTAGAATGTTGTCTTTATGACTAGTTAAGGTTTTGGGACATTTTTTTTGACCAAATTAGCTAAGGTGGTTCTCAGAAAATCAATGCAAAATCATGCTGTCTTTGCCTAATGCAAGTTTATTCTGTAGGCCGTGGAATGGCAGGAGTCCATTCAAGGAAGTATTTGTTATTTAAAGATGCATGGTTTTTTTGTTTTTTGTTTTTGTTTTTAGGCCTCCAATCTTGGATGAAAGAACGCTATCTCTTGAAGACTGTAAAAGGACTACAGACAAATTAAGTTGTCAATAAAGGAACTAAAGAGCATTTCAATAGGATTTTAGCCAAATGGAGGCTTTAGGATTAAATTTTTGTCAAAGCAATATAAAATTTCTTTGTAATGTAAGTACTAGTTGATACCCAACAAAAGACTACTTTCTGCCACAAAATCAGCAGGGATGCATGGGTTTGAGGCATGTACGCTGCGAGGAATTCCATTTTTTTGTATAGATGGGAAGTATTTGCAGAGGGCTGTGAAATCTTTCTTTTTGTAACTTTTCCCTGTAGCTAGCTTATCTACTCATTTTAGATGTTTAACTCTGTCTTCCCCTTAGAGAAAAAGTGGGTGTCTTTACATAGGGATGTGCTTTAATTAAAGTGACTCCTGGGAGCTTCCCTAATTAAGGCACCCACAGTGTCTTGTGTATTCATCATCCCACACTTTAAAATGCTAGTGGGGATGCTTTAACTTCAATAAGTTCAACAAGTTTTAGTTAAAACGCCTTGTCACCATTTTGAAGTGTGGAACACTGAATACAGTGATACTGAGGCTGCTGAAGCATGCGAATTGGCACGCTGCAGCAGACTTGATGAATTGAGTCTGCTCCAATGTATTTTAATTAGAACGTTTCACAGCAGGAGTCGGGCATGTGTATAGGTGGCCAGTTGGTTTAGCTGATTTTAAATCTTTGAAAACGAAGCAGGCCTGATTGCTGAGTTATTCTAATATATGACTTGCTGTCTCAACTTCATTTGGACTTATTTCTATTTGCTGGGTTTAATCATGCTTTCACTGGAGAAGACTTTCAAGAAAACCTCTTCTACACAACTCTGCACCAATATTTTGTGGGGAGGCAGTGGGAGGAGAAATTAGAGTGATGTTAATGAATTGTTATCAATTAACAGATATGAAGAACAACATTTCTGCAGTGTATTTACTCTCTTTTTAAACAGGGCTTAGAAATCACATAGTTGAAATGAAAGTGTCTTACTTTAAAACTTGTCTTTTTGCTTGAAAAGATCAACTGTAATTTCCCATATTCTATTTTTAAAAATTTTTCTTCCTCACAGAGGCCCTCTCTTCTTGTTGTGTGACCACCTCCTTCCATAAAATCTAGTTTAAATTTAGATGGGTATTTATAAATAGATAGTCACAGATTCTAGATGTTGAAAAAAGAAGAAAAGAATCCCCATGTATAAACTTTGGACAACATTTGCTTATATTACTGGCATTTTATAGCCAGGAGCTTGGAGTAGGTTTCATAATATAGTTGTAGTATCCTAGCTACTGCAGTTTTTCAATAGTTCTTTTCACATTTCTAATCTTATTCTTTAGATTTTTTCCTCCCTAATTCTTTTCTGAATGGCATAGTGGTGCTGTAAAGGTTGTTTAATTGGTGAGCTGAGAAATCCTCACAGCATAGTCTTTGCTCTTCAGCCTGCCAGATGCAAAACTGGCCTGGTGACCGAAGAGGGTGTGTCTGCAACACAGAGTTACTGTAAGCATATTGAAGACACTCATCTTGCAGATACTTAATTTTAAACATGTATAAGTAGTTGCACTGAAGTCAACAGGACCTCCCAGCTGCTTAGTTAAGCATATTCTTAAGTGTTTGCATGACTGGTGTCTTAGAACAGCCTTGAGGAAGCCCCAAGTTGAGTCAGTAAACAGCAACTTTATTTTAGATTATACACCAAGCACAGCTCAGCTAGACCCAGGGATCAGAGCTTTTAAATCTATTTTAAAACAGTAAACAGTAAGATGTTTCCATGTCTAAACAATTTAAGCTACAGTTGATTCTGGCAAATACTCTGTTTAAACTTTGGAAGAAGTTTGTAACCAGTTCTAGGGAAAATAAAAAAGACCCTTATTCATTATGGTCTTAATTCTGCTCCATTCAGGTCTGTAGAAAATACTGGCTTGAATGGTGCAGAATTAAGAACAAAAACTATTCAAATGAGCAATGCCATTTTTATTTTCTCTTTCACGTAGCTTTCTGAAACAGGCCTAACTTTAAAACGTTAATGCCTTAAATAGGTTAAAGGCCTGAAAATGCTGGACGTGCATAGATTGTCTAAGTCTGATAGCCGAGCATGAATGACTCAATGGTCGTAAAACTCATGTGAACAAATAGAGCAATGGTTACTCTGGCTTTGTGATTTTAAGCACTGCTCCCTTTAAAAAAACAAAAACCAAAACTCCAGCTGAGATCTGGGGTCAGGGATCAGGGTTATCTCACCTTCCCCTGAGTACAGAGCTGGCCTGCTAAAATTTAGTGCTGGCTGCAACTGTGAACTGCAAATCCCAGAGACATCTAGAAGCAGGAAGAGGAAGTGATGAGCAAACCTGAATCCTGCTGTTGTGATTGTGGACTGCAAATTTCAGAGACCTTGGAGGCAGCAGGAGGAAGTGAACACACAGGCTAGGCTGTGTTTATAGTTCTTCAGTTTATAGTTTTTCAGAGAAAAAAATATTCTTGCTAAAGCTTTTATGAATTCACTGGCACTACACCCCCACCCAGGCAGAACACAGGCTGGGGCCTGGCCACAACTTGTCTGTTCCAGCAGGGCTTTCTTTCTTCCTTTCCCTTTGGCAGTGCCTGGCAGGTGTGCTCTAGTGCCCCCCCAGCTTCTGGCTTGAACCACTGCTGGCATGTGCTTGCATTCCCTAAATCAAAAGTGAATGTGTGATGATTTACTTATCAGTTCAGTCCCTGCAGCTTAGACTAACCTGCAGTGAGTGAATCAATTCAGCCTCAGGCTTTTTGACTTTGTACTTAGCCCTAGACACAAAGGAGATTGAAAGTGAAGCTAGTGGAGACAAGTGGAACACTCATCCTATGGGAAATACTGAGATTCCAATGTTTCCTTGTCCTAGACTTTTTGTTTCAGTTTATCTCAGAATTTTTTCCAAAACGCATATTAGCTAATATTTTTAATGATATTTGAATATTTAAACTTCTATATTATAATATTGAACATAAGTCAAAATGATACGGGTGAGATTGTTTTGCATAGTTTCCTGTTGAAAATTTAAATGAAATTGGTACAATTGGTACATGAAATATTTTGATTTTCTTTCATCTGCATTTTCCAAAAGAAGTTTGTCCAGGAAAAATTGGAAATGTTGTACAGGAGATAGATACCTCTTGGGAAACTTGCTTTTGTTATCTCTCTCTCTCTCTCTTTTCCATTTATAACCATTTAAAAAAGAATGCTATAAAGACTTAGAATATATCAAGCTTAGGTGAAGCAGTGGGAAACTGACCTTTTCAGAGTGGAACTACTTGCATGCAATTTGAAGAAGGATTCTTTCTTTTCCAACTTCAGTGGGTTTTTTTGTGGCCCTTTTACTTGGGTTTTGCTTGCATGATGAAGTTTGGCCATTAAACATGTCTTAAACTCCCTCATAGACAGCAGAAATTATACTATAACATGGGGTTGTCCACCCCAAACATTTTTCAGAGGTATTTGGAAGTCAAAAAATAAATATAGATGTCTTAGGATTTTGGAAGTACCTGGATAAGCTAAAGTGTCCTAATTTTTATTGATTTCAGTGGGAGTTAAACCTAAGCTGTTGAAAATTACACCTATATGCATCTTATCATACCAAAATACTTGAAAAATCTGCTTATATGAAACTTTCATAGAATTTAATATAATTCAATAAAACCTGGGCTGAATATTTTTTTGAAAAACTATGTGCCCACTATTTGATTAGACCCAATTATAATGATACTTCCAGGCCTGGCAAAATAATAATAATAATAATAAAAAATTAGAGCAATGAGTCCTGAAGCTTAGATAAAACTTGTTTATGGTTCAAATTAGGTTTTCTTTTATTTGAATTTTTCCATTCATCAGTCTCTAGTATGAGGTTTGGTGTTTGTTTGCTTTCCTGTTTTTGACTTGTTTGTTGTACAGGTTTCCCTCTTTTATGCTGTATATGTGTTCCCAGAGAATGGCGCATAAATTGAATTCACATAAAGCGAGCTCACTTTACAATGTAACAAATAGGGATAGGTTCCCATGGTGGTGAGAGGGGGAGTGAGGCTGGAAGTAGGGAAGGGATGTGGGGAGGGGTGCAGCTGCTGGGGCTGCAGAAGGCAGCTAAACGGAACAGCACTCACCCCAGCCCCAGCTGCAGCAGCCATGGGAGTAGCCAGTGCCAGCTGCCTGCAGTCACTGAGCTGCATCATACTTAACCTGTCCCTTCGCACCTGAGCTCTACTTGTCCCCATTCACCTCTGCACCTGAGCTGCATTGTGCCCTGGTGCAGGCAGCTGGTGTCAGCTGCTCCTGGAGCCACTGCAGTATGGGCTGGGTTAGTGTGGACAAATGGGGCTCTGGGTGGTGTGGGGCATAGCACTCGCCCCAGCCCATGCTGCAGTGGCCCTGGGAGCAGCTGACACCAGCTGCCTGTACCAGGACACAGCACAGCTCAGAAGCAGTGGTGAGTGGGGCTAAGCAAGGCCCAGGTGTGGGGGGACAGGCAGAGCATGGTGTAGCCCAGTGGCTGCAGGCAGGTGGTGCTGGCTGCTTCTGGGGCCACTGCAGCTGGGGCTGGAGTGAGTGGGGCCACAGTCCTTCCCCCCCCCGACTTACCTGCTTAAGTGTGGGGGTGTCTGTGCTGAACATATGATACTGAATTTACCTCGCATGTAATGAGTTGTGGGTCTCAATATGCTTATTGCATAAGAGCAAATTTGCATATAAAGAATTTGCATAAATCAAGGGAAACCTATACTTTTGTTGCATCTTCCTATTTTTCTAGACAACTACCATAATTTAATTGAACATGTCTTTAGGGGCTTCCTTTAACTCAGTCCTAAGCCATTAATTTGGGGGATCAGGTGTTCAGATACTCTTCTTATAGCTTTGGTGCTTATATGGACATCTAAGCTGTTACTAGGATACAATTTTCCCAATACAAGGTAGTTGGTATCTTAGTTCCAAATTGTAAACTTCATAAAGCACGTTTTTCTATTTGAAAAACAAATGCATAACAGAAAAAGCTTCCATTGTTAAATTTGGGATGTACCTTTTGGAGATGTATGTAGTTGCATCGCTCCTTGAGGACATGGTAGATAATGTGATGCTTACCTCTTAAAATGCTAAACAGCAAGCTACCATAATTAATTAGGTAGAAGAGCAAAGCTGAATTGTTTCTTAGAAAATTAAAGGCTTAGATTAGTTTAAAACCAGTTAGTGTTGTTACATACACATCTAGATGAGTATCTGAGATCAGTAATGTAACTGTTTTATCCTGTGTTGTGTTGAGTTTATGAAGTTATCTGTGGTCAAACTACTTTTATTCACTTCCCTGTTGGATATAATCTGAGGCAAACAGAATGACTTTGCAGCTTTAAATTTCTTTTTCTTATTTTTGGGTCAGGAGTCTTTAGTAGCAGAAGCCTTTATATGTGGTTTTGATTTTGCTCTTGCTTTTTGTATTTGTTTATATCTTAAGAAATGGGTGTTTCTTCTCTTAATACTAAAGTAGTAGTGTAGACAAGGGGTCGGCAATATTTTTGAGCAGAATGGCAGAAACACCTGTAACCTCGACTTGAAAGATGTTGGTGTGCCATCTGCCCCTGGCACGGGAGCTGTGAGGGGCCTGATCCTCTTTGTAGCAGTGCAGCCCTGGGCATTTTTTGTAGCAGTGTACCTCAAGGTGCAAATGCCAAGCAAAATGCCTTCATGTGAGACACTCTGGTAGACATGCTGGGATTGCTTATCCCTGGTATAACTAATGCCTTGTTAATATCTACCTTATTAAATAGCTGCAAAATGGAGAAAATGCAATTTTCATTGATATAATCTCAAATACAAGATGAAGTTTTCCCCTTCATCAGCAAGGGAGAAAAAGCCTCTCATCTTATATGTATGTATTAGGAAACCTCATTAAATACCATGTCTATCATTATCATTATACTGCTTCCAAAAGCAGCATATGCTCAGTAATGGAAACCAACTATGAAGTTGATTAAATGCAGCAAACACTGGCTATGACTCTAAAACACATGGCCCGTATTGAGCAATCATGCTGATGATGAGAGTCTAGCATGAAGATGGGGTTGTGCAACCCATCTGAATAAGATGCATGTTAGAACCCATTGCTCTCTGTCCCCTTCAACATGGTCTCTTTTGGAATTCATGGTGAGCCACTATATTGCATACATTTTGATGTCCTCTTCGTTTCCACAGGGAGCTGCATCTTTCTTTGCCATTTTCAATGATTCCTGTTTCTTCACCAGCCTTAAATGTCTGGCAAACATAACCAAATGGGGCCCCAACAGTTTACTCAGAATCTCTCTCTCACATGATTAGAGTGGCCCTGCACTTGAAGAGGTGGCGTTGGATCAGGTTGCCCTTCACCTCATCTGCTTATGAATTCTTGTTGACTGCTAGTGCCCAGCCCAGTGAACTATATGATAAATCATGAGCCTTTTGATTCTTAACTGATGTCATGCACAGTTTGTACTACGTGTAAAATAGGGACCTACCAAAATTGCAGTTGTACAGAAATAGCAAAATCTGGCATTGCTTGTAAAATTGGAGAATGCCTGTGAAATCTGCAAAAAGCCAAAAGGACCCCCCCCCCACATAACTTACTGAAAATAAAATGCTGGCTCCACAGAGGGAACTAGCAATCCTCATGGTGCTGTAGCATGGCCATGCATCCCACTGGGGAGGGAGGTGCTGCTAGCATGAAGGGGAGCACAAGACGGCTACTGCCCCCATCCCTCTCTGGTGATTGGATTTGGGCGGCCTGTAAGGGATGTGACTGCATGACAGACAGCCTTTGTAATCAATGAGCAGTGAGGGACAAGGCTATTGGGGCCCTGTAATCAGTCAGAAGAATGGGGGAAACTTCCTCCAATCAGCCTGCAAAAATGGTGGCCAGTTCTGTGATCTCCCCATGAAATTGGCTGGCCACTTCCTTCACTTGAGTAGACTTCTGTGGATAAGTAGGTACAAAAGCTGTGCTTGGAAATATGTTTATGGAGTACTTGTGTTAAAACTTGCAGCAGTTTCAAGAAAGGTAAAATGTGTCAATTTGGGATGAGCTAAGTCTATGGGTACCTATACAGACTGTTTATTACCAAATCAGTGCTTTCAAGTTTGCTTCTCACTTCCATGCATTCAGGGTTTGACAGTAAGGGGGAAGGGGAAAAAGTTGGAGGCACACAGGGAAAGGGGAACACCTGATTCCCCCCCACCCCAAATATAATTCTTCTGGTGTAGCAGTGGGAGGGGGACAAATTTAAGGCAAACATCCAATAGTTAGATTCTATACCTGGAAAATTCTAACAGTGTTTTTCATATAAAGGATCTAATTATTTGGGGGTTGATCTTATATTCATCATCATCCTGTATTTGAGTAAATATAATCTATTACATTAATAATTTTAAAGAAAAATGTTTCTCTCATTTGTGTACAATGTCAAGAGTTTATTTTAAAATTCATATTGGGGTGCTGATCCAGATAATGGATCTAGTGCAGGGGTTGGCAGCATTTTTGGACAGAGTGCCAAAAACACCCCAACCTTGCTTTGGAAGATGTTGGAGTGCTGGTGAGGAAGCCATAGGGGAGCCAGTCTTTGTTGTAGCAGTGCAGCCACGATCCCTTTTCCAAGGTGTGAGTGCCAAGCAAAATGCCTTTGTTTGCCATGCTGTGGTACCCATTCTTGGTGTTCCCTCCCCTTGATTTAGTGTTTAAAAGTGCTTACTATTAAACATGCTGTTGTGCCTTGCTTTATACAGTTTTGTTCATCATTGACCAAAGTACCATTTATGACTAAGCACATACTCCCATATAAGCCCCATTGGCATAATAATGGTCTATGACCAGGTCACAAAATCCTTAGACGCAGGGGTGGCAGTGGACATAGTCTTTCTGGACTTTAGGAAGGCCTTCGCCACTGTCTCTCACCCCATTCTCATTTAAAAAACTAAGGGACTGTGGCATCGATACCTACACAGTCAAATGGATCACTAGTTCGCTGGAGGGCTGTACCCAGAGTCGTGGTGGATGGGTTATTGTTGACCTGGGGGGATGTGGGCAGTGGGGTTCCCAGGGCTTGGTCCTCGGGCCTGTGCTGTTCAACATCTTCATTGGTGACTTGGATGAGGGGGTAAAAAGCACCCAGTTCAAATTCACAGACAACACTAAGATGTGGGGAGAAGTGGGCATGCTAGAAGGGAGGAATAGGCTGCAATCAGACCTAGACTGGTTACAGGGGTGGGTGGATGAGAACAGGATGGGTTTCAACACTGACAAGTGCAAGGTGCTGCACCTGAGGACGAAGAACCAGTAGCATACCTACAGGCTGGGGAACTCCCTTCTGCAGAGGCAGAAAAGGATTTTGGAGTCATTACTGATGCCAAAATGAACATGGGCTGACAGTGTGGGGATGCGGTCAAGTAGGACAACTGTACCTTTCATGCATCCACAGATGCATCTCAAGCAGGTCCAAGGAGGTTATCCTCCCCCTCTGTGACACTGTTTAGGCCTCAGCTGAAGTACTGCGTCCAGTTCTGGGCACTGCATTTTAGGAGGGATGTGGACAACATGGAGAGGGTCCAGAAGAGGGCCACCCACATGATCAGGAGCCAGCAGGACAGGCCCTAAGAGGAAGGGATCTAGTGGCTGTTTACAAACTGGTCAGGGGGGACCAGTAGGCATTGGGGAGTCCCCGTTCCCCTGAGCACTACCAGGAGTGACAAGAAATAATGGTTACAAGCTGGCAGAGGGTAGATTTAGGCTAGATATCAGGAGGCGCTACTTCACTGTCAGAGCATCTAGGATCTGGAACCAACTTCCAAGGGAAGTGGTACTGGCTTCTACCCTGGGGGTCTTCAAAAGGAAGCTGACAGAACACCTTGCTGGAGTCATTTGACCCCAGTGCTCTTTCCTGCCATGGCAGGGGGTCAGACTTGATCTGCTCGGGTCCCTTCCAACCCTACCAACTATGAAATTATAACCATCAGCGATTGTCTAAGCATGCGTTTATTTGCTGTGCTGAATTGGGGCCTGCATCTTGAATTACCTTTTCTTATTTTCATTTTTTTCTTCCCCATTTTTGGTTGTCCATTGGGAAACCATTTCAAGATAAACTGAACACTTTGTTAATCTCCATATTATTGTTATCTTCTTTAATGAGCATGTGAAGTGTACTATAGTTTTCTTGCCTTTTCCATGGAATACAAGCCACATCAAACACAACAGAACTGCCTGAGACAGAAACTAATTCAATTTTAAGAGGAATTCTGTATTTTAGAAAGAATGTATTCAGGAAGAGCCTTTATCTCTGGGCAGGAAAATACCTTACATGAGATTATAAAGACGTAGACCTAAAATGTAACAACCATTTCAAGAAATTGTCTAATTTAAAGTGACAATGTGTGTGTGTGTGTGTGTGTGTGTGTGTGTGTGTGTCTCTTGATGTATATAGATACTTTAGCTTGGTTTTAACTAAAAAAGAAATTTTATTTTAAGCTTGTCTTTTTAAGATTTCTTCCCTAAAGCTTTTCTCCTTGGGTAGACATCCACTCTTTTTATCAAAAGTTCTTTTTATTATTGATGCCTTAACTGCTCATTGTGTGATTGAAGTAATGAGTGTTTCAGAGTATGAATGGAAGGTACTGCTCTTTTTTAATTGAATTAAAATAAATCTAAAGTATAATATGCATTTGAAATTGGGGTTAGTTATACAAATGGCCCAAGGGAAAGTAGAAATAGTCCTAAACATTTTAAGAATATACTCAAACAACTTTTTAAATTTTTTTGGGGGCTTTGTTTTCATTTTAGGTGCTCAGTGTTGTCTGCTTATGAAACACACACGTATCCATTGACAACTCAGTCTTTTTTGAGGCATCAGAAGGAGGACCTTTCAACTGAAAATGAAGAGAAAAACTCACTTGACAGAACTGTATGATTGAAAACGCTGTCCGGCTATCTGCTGTTGGACAAGTTTTGGTCCTTCTGCCCTGTCTGACTGATGTTGTGGCAGTAGTACAGATGGACTGCAACAGAGAAGCAGAAATGGAATTACGAAGATCCTCCAGTCCTGGCAAGATGAATAAGAGTGATGTTGATGGAGACAAGGCCATGTGCCACAGCTGCTGCATCTGTGGCAAAAGCTTTCCTTTTCAAAGCTCCCTGTCCCAACATATGAGGAAGCACACAGGAGAGAAGCCCTATAAATGTCCTTACTGTGACCACAGAGCCTCTCAAAAGGGCAACCTGAAGATACACATTCGGAGTCACAGAACAGGCACTTTAAGTCAGGGGCACGAGGTAGAGATGGGAGAGGCCCAGCTCGGAGAGATGGGAGTGTCAGAAGGCCTTGATGGGTGCACCAGCCCCACCAAAAGTACATCTGCTTGCAACAAGATTGTGAATGGTGCAACCCAGACAGACAATGGCAAGATCTTGTTGAGAAGCAGTAAGAAGGAGGTGGCAGATTCAACACCAGCAGAAGATGGTAAATTACCTATTTACCAGTGCACCTTCTGCAAAAACAAGTTTGAGAGAAAGAAAGATCTTGAACAGCACATACACCAAGTCCATAAGCCGTTCAAATGTAGGCTCTGTAACTACATGACATTGAGAGAAGAGACGCTGTTAAACCACATAGAGAAAGACCATATTATAGCTCAGGTTCCAAATGGGGAAGCTTACACTGAGAACTGCAAGAGTGAACTGAGTGCTGGCGAGTTCCCTTGTGAAGTCTGTGGTCAGGCTTTTAGTCAAACCTGGTTTCTCAAAGCTCACATGAAAAAACATAGGGGTTCATTTGATCATGGATGCCATATTTGTGGTAGAAGATTTAAAGAACCCTGGTTTCTCAAAAACCATATGAAAGCTCATGGCCCAAAGACAGGGAGCAAGAACAAACCAAAAAATGATTTGGAGCTTATAGCCACTATTAATGATGTGATTCAGGAGGAAACTATTGTGACTGGCTTGTCTTTGTATGAAGTTTGCACCAAGTGTGGGAATCTGTTTACAAATATGGAAAGCCTAAAAGCACACAATGCTGTTCACTACAAAGCTCAAAGAAGCAGCATTGAGGACAAAGCTGAGAGTTTAATTGATGGGAACCTAGATCCATCTGTAACAAAGCAGTTTTTCTTACAGTGCCTGAATCTGAGCCCATCTGTAGGAATAGATAGAGTTACAAGAGGGCAGCTTGGAAAAAGGGTAGCTGAGCTGGATCCAGTCAATAGCTACCAGGCTTGGCATTTGGCCACAAAAGGAAAAGTAGCTGAGCCTTCTGAGTACATAAAGTATGTGGGGTGGGATGAAGTCCTAGCTGATGCTGATGTAACTTATGACAAGGATAAAAGAGAATACATTCTTGTTAATCAGGAAAAGCGCAAGCGAGATCAGGATTCACCTAACTCATCTAGCAACCCCAAGAAGAAAAGCTGTGCTAGTGGACGTTTGGAGAAAAACAGTGGTGTGCAATCAGGTGAAAATTGTATCATTTCCCCGGGGGACCTGGACTACAGACCCTCCTCAAAGCAAAGCAGGAGAGCATCCCAAAACAAGTCCACCGAGTGCTTTGAATGTGGCAAGATTTTCCGCACCTACCACCAAATGGTGCTCCATTCTCGGGTGCACAGGAAAGAACGCAGGAGCTGCAGTGAGAGTGGGATGGCTACTCAGCCAGACCGATATGGGTCCAGCAGTGAGGAGGGGGACTCTGGTTCTGTCACTGGGCCAAGCACTCCAGGTTCAGCTTCAGCTCCAGAAGATTCAGTGACCTCTGGAATGGGTGAGGAAGGTGCTGAGGACAGCTCTGAGGAGGGACTACCTGAACCATCATTGGGTAAGCTCATACACAACCTTGTTCTCTCATCTCGCCTCCCCCCCCCCCCCCTTTCTTCCCATTTCATTAGATTTCTTAGTTGCAATGCCTCTCAGCCTCCTGGGTGCCAAATGTGGGACAAAAAAAGGAGTAAAGCCTCAAAGTAAGAAGCAACTAAAATAGCATTAAAAGCTTAAAATTCTTGTGGATCAGTTCTTTACCCTAATTAACATTGTTTATCATCTCAGCTTCATGAGTCAGCATTTTTGATGTAAATAAAAGTGAGATCACAGGAAGACTTCACAAGATACAGGTACATTTGGATTTCAAATGAAGGACAGTTGAGAGGCATTTTTGTCACCCTAGCCACACAGTTACCTCTGGCAGTACATTTCCTGGACATGTCTGCAGCCTGTTTTACCTTGATTTATATATACCCCGTGTAGCCTTCTGCATTCAGCATTTAGATGTAGTTGGATCACAATTTGCATAGCATAATCTTAAAGCACATAAACTTGCTAATTACCAATGTGACAGGCATTTCTTCCTCTCTTTTTTTTCCTTTTGGTGCTCTGCTTCCCAAACTTGTGTTTGTAACTACAAGGCTGTAATTAATCTCTCTGGATTAAAGTGGTCCTCTGAGTCCAACTTCAGTTAAATGGAAGAAATTATTCCCAAAATAGCAGCAAAGTAAATATTAAAAAAAAACACTATTAACTACTTTTGTATCATTTTAAAAATTTTTGTTGTTCATCCTTGTTTTTTATAATGCTTTCTTAAAAATGTGAGATTAGCATTTCCTTCCTTTCTAGGCTGGTGGCTTTACTGTTTGGCAAAACAGTGAAATTTCTCTTCTTTTTCTTTCTCCTTTTTTTCTCTCTTTCCTATCTTTTTCTCTCTTTCATGAAGAACTAAGTTTTTATAATGTTTAATTTGTTTTCAGGAGTATCATTGATGAAGACTTTGGCACAGTTCTGAGAATGGGCAGTGTCTTATCTCAGTTCTGAGAATGGGCAGTGTCTTATTTGGTTCACCTATGCTTTCTTGGCTTGCTAGTACCTCTTTAGCATCAAAACAACTTGTTGCCAGATGATGTGTTATTGGCTAAATATAGCTTTTTCTTATTGACTGAAATTATGATTTGATGTTGGATAGTTTTTGTCATTGGGCAACTCAAGATTTTGATAACTTTAAAAGAACCAACATTTGCGACAAAAAATACTTGGCAGTGCATCTTTCTAAAATTAATACTTACAACATTTCCCCCCCACCCAAATATTAAATACGCATTTTTATTCCTAAAATGTGCTTATTGGAAAAGAGCTACTCCCAAGGTTGATTTAATGGAAGCCGGATAAAGCTCCAAAATGAGCAGATCATGGGCACACTAAAAGGGAAGATAAACAAAATGCTAAAACCAGCTTTTTATGTGCTTCCTTGTTCTTCCTACAGACCACAAAAAAGCTCGTGACAAATGGTGTATGTTTTGCTAACATACGTTGTTATTAGGCTCAGAATTTGGCTTACACATTCACTGTTGCTTTTTATATAATTAAAAGAAAAGAAGTTTGAAAGTGTACTAGCTGAATTTGTGCAAGTCCGTTAGGTACCAACTCAACACTTCTTTGGACCTGAAACAATATTCACTGAATTGCAGCTTCATCTGGGGTAAAACAAGGCTTGCATGCTTTGCCAGTGTAGTACACACTGTCTTTATGGAAATAGTAGTAATGGAAAATCTGCCTGGACACAGACTGAAATTACAAAAAAACTTTTTTCAGACTGTGTTCAAATTGTGAACTATTCTTCTTCATTATTTGTTTCAAATTAAGCCCTTTGACTGCTGACAGAAGTGGGGAGAAAAAACCAAAAACAGATCTTTTCTAGAAGGGGAAGCACATTTGACTTGGGGGGCCAGCGTCTGTTTAGATCAGGCACTTCAGCAGGGCTTTTCAATGCTTTTATCTAATAGCTGATTCAATCAGCTATTGGATGAATGCGGCAAAAAGCCCCAGTGAAAGCATGTGATCTGTATAGATGTTGGGTGAGCCAGGTGAAACTAACACAATGCCTCTTCTGGTCATATGCTGTACTCAGCACAGGGACTCAGAGCTGGAAGTAAAGTGCTTTTTTTTTCTGCCCGTTTGTAAGCAGCCTATATTTTTAACAAGGGGAACTACCACATCTCTTTCTCTGTCCCAGTTCCTTCCTCAGTGGGAAGGTGAGCACTTTAAAGCTACACAATCAATTTCAAAGTGAAAGGTGAGCACTTTAAAGCTACACAATCAATTTCTTTTTCAATAATTACAATAAATAACTGGCACAACTCTTTGTTAATAAGCAGTGCCAGGAAATTCATTCTCTTGAATTACAAGTTTGTTATTGTCCTCTGTATTGAGCAGTGAGAAAGTAGCAAAGTGATCCTGTTAAATAAAGGTTAATCCTGAAAAATAGATTTATTTGCATTAATTGACCAGTTGCTTCACTTTGCATTCAGCAGGTTCACATTTGAAGAGGTACTGACAGTGATTTTTGTGTATTTAATAAGAAACTTCCTTCCTTTATGACATAGAGAAATATTATCTTTTGTTTTCAATGCAGTTTATTTAAGCTAATATTTACTGGCAATATCAATGAAATATATATTTTTCACAAATGTCAAAGTTCTCAGTTGTAGAGAATATAACGGAAGTGATATATAATCATGTTTTTAGGCCAAGAGCAGCAATTTATTTTTCTTTTTATATTTCTTTGATAAGATAGATGGTATTTCTGTTATATAGTTTCCCATTTGAAGATAAAGGAGTGAGTTACTGTCCATCAGACTCTGACTATGTATTTTAGCTGGCTGCAGGTTGCTTTTTCAATTCAGGAGCCTTTCTTTGCCTTCTTGTGAACCCAAACTTGGAGCCTATAGCGTAGGCCAAACTGTTTTCATTTACAATCAGAGAACCCCATTAAAATTGGAAACTTTATTATGGTCTTTAAGAATGTTATAGGTTTAAAATATTACTTTCTAAAATATTATAGTTTGCTTCTTGCTGCTAAAGCTTTTCTGGCTGATCTTACTGGTTCTTGTGGCCATTTCAGTCAGTAGCAGATCTACAACAGTATGTGCAGTGATCACTCAGTAAATACAAGTATGCAAACAGTGTTCTCAATTTTTAGTTTTCCTTTTGTTGTTTTTACTTGTTCCTTTGATGCTGTTTTTACTTGCAATGTGTTTGGGCCTACCTCGTGCTACTCAGGAGACTATTTAAAGTTACGTTGACTTTTTTCTATAAATGTTTTATTTTTGAATCTTACTTCCTTTCCCCAAAACTTTTGCAAGTTACCGTGTGACATAAGCTTGAGGAGCAGTAGGAGTGTGACCCTGCAGGCTACTGAGCATTCTGGCCCTGATCCAGCAGAGCACTTAAGCACGTGCTTATATTTAAACATGGGAATAGTCCTGTTGATTTAGTGAAGTGTGTGCTTTGCTGGAGAGGAGCCAGAATGTTCAGCACCTGTCTGAACTGAGTCTTGGAAGGGCATAAGATGCACATTAACGGTGGAATTGCTCTGAATGCCTCAAATACAGGGGGACTCTGTCTTTCATTTGTATGTAACTTACCCTCTTCTCTCTTAGGTCTCGAGTAACATGACCTCTGGTCATTTGGGCTATATTTGCAAGTCCTGGTTATCATCAGATTTGGTTTGGGGAGTACTTGTTGATGGTCTATGGCAGTGGTCAACCTTTTCTAGATTCAAGGCACCCCCCCATTAGATTAAAGACACCCCTCAGAAAATTCTAGGTCTTAGTTTTCATTTTTTTGACCATAGAAAAAATAATAGAGCAATTTTTCTGTTGCAGAGAATTCAGAAAACCCACAGCAGGTTAGAATGTTTTTAACATTATGGATTCCTATTTGAAATCTCTGGATTTATTTTGTGAATTTTGTATGTATATCTGGCAGTGCTGACATTGTGTTGACACCCCATGGCACCCTTGAAAGGATTTTGAGGCACCCAAAGGTACTATAGCATGCTGGCTGGGATTTGTTGAGAGCTGTCTGCTTTCATAGTATTGTGTCCCCACTGTATAGCTTGCTGTTAATCATTTTAAAGGGTGACTAAAAGCACTTTAAACACTTTCCTAGGATCTCTATTTCCATGTATGTAATCACTGCAGTTGCAGAACATTGTGTAAGTGAAAGTGAGGGAGTCCATGAGATGGGCAGTTGAGGAAGTGGTGGCCTGAGAATTTTTTTTTTTTTTTTGTATTGGGAAGGATCTGCTCTACAGATAGGTCTGAGGGTACCTGCCCTGGCTGTAATTTATTTGTGTTTATTGATGCCATTTATACCATCAGCAATAAGGTGGCCCCAGCATCTCTTATTTTATTCCTTTTTTTTGCACCAGATGCAAGCAGCTATGCTTAGCACTCATCTGGCATATTTATTAATTCTGGTTGGAAGTAAAATTGTTAGCTGAGGTGGGGTGGGAGAACATATTTTTAACTTTTTATCTTATTTGCTTCTCCCCAGAAAATATATTTGTGGGAAGCCAAATAGTGCTTTGAATGGTAAGTTGAAAGCAGAAGACCTAATTTAATCCCTATGTTGTCAGCATTTTAGTTGTGGAACCCCAAAATGGATAGGATTACTTCACTCCTGGCTAACTTGTTATTAAAATAAAACAGCATTTAAAGACTTTTCTTTCCAAATAACATGTTGTGATGTAGCCAGAACTCTAAATCTCTGTCTGTAGGCAACTGGTATTTAATTTTTTTTTAAGTGCGTCTTAATTACCGCAATTACCCACAATGCCTTGCATATACAAAATTGGTATCATGGTGTACTTTTCACTTGGAAAGTGCTAAGGCATCAGTTTATGCATGATAGACAACAGCTTAAACTGGAAGCCTAGAAGGAAGCAGAGATTGTGAGGACAGGACTGCCATCTGCATCAATTGGGAAAATGGGGGAAACAAATGAAAGTAGTTTTAATATTTTGGGTGCAACAAGCAAGCAGCTGAAGAACATATCTTAGGATATCTGCAGTTCAGGATTTAGATGAGTGAAGGAAATTTGATTTTCTTCCCACCCCCAATACATTCTTTCTCTCTCGCTGAAGGGAGCAGTAAAAAAAAAAATAAGCAAAGAACACAAACAGACACATCAGTTTATTATACATGGGAGAGGGAAATGGGGGGGATTGTTATTGTAAGTTGGTTTGATCAAAGAAATGAGGAATCAGAAGGAAGAGAACGTTGTGCCATAGTGGAAGAATTTTTTTCTCCATTTGCTTTTTTTCCCCACTTTCTTTTCTGTCTCTTACATTGTTCTTTTCTAAGCTGCTTCTGGCTTTCTCTTAAAAACGTAAGAGGTGGACTTGCTATCATTTTGCTGTTGGTGTTTGTTTTCTGTTTGTTATAATAATGGGCAAGAGCCAGCTGGGCTTGGGACTTCATTCTGTTGGGCAGTGTTATAAACATAGTGGACCCATCTACATGTTCATTAATGTACTTTTGCTAAGGCACATTAAATTTAGTACACCCATTTTGAGGTACTAGAAGAAGGTGTATTAGCCTATTTTAATACACATTAGTGAAAATGCACTTTTTTTTAGTGATGCTTTAATTTGCATTAAAATAGGCTAATGCACACTAAAGCACATGTGTAGATGCTCCTCGTAGCAGAGAGTCTCTGCCACAAATAGCTAATGGGGTAGTCAGAGAAAACAGATCCCAGGTGGAGAAAGGAGACGAGATGTACAAGCCAAACATTTTGCGGGTGACAGATTTTTGTTCATTGGGTGAAGCTTGCTGTGACAGGGATTAGCTAAATAAGGTGGCAAGGGAAGGGAAGAGGGAATAAAAGGGGTGAGTGAAATTAGGCAGGGGAGAGAGAAGGAAGAGAACAAATGTGAGAATGAGGTAATGGAGGCAGAGCAGACAGCTGATCAGCATTTGGTAGGGAAGATAATGTCCAGTCAAAACTAGAAAAGACTGGTACTCATGAGTGTTTGGAGGACTCTGCGTAAGTTCTATATACAGCTCATTTGCTAGCTTCTGTCTCTGGCTGACTCTTTTCCAGATTTTTTTCCATGAGGCTGCATGGCTGTGGGGAGGTAGGAGTAAGGCAAAGACTGGCACCACTGAGGACCTAGTCTCACCTTGGGGATCTTCCCTGAACATTTTTGGATCCATGGCTTGCACTGAATGACACACTGGAAGCTTGGAAAGAGCTGAAGTGGAACATGGGCTTCTAAGGGAGGTGGTGCTCTCCCCTGCCTTGGGGGTCTTTAAGAGAAGGCTGGATAGGCATCTGGCTGGGGTCATCTGACTCCAGCACTCTTTCCTGCCCAGGGCAAAGCGTTGGACTCAATGATTTGGTGAGGTCCTTTCTGACCCTGGCATCTATGAATCCATAGGAAAGACAGAAGAGTTTGGATCCTTCAAACCTATTCCCGAAGTACCAGGCAATTGAAGTTATGAGTAGGTAAAAAGTAGGTAAGGGACTAGAAGAGGTACATCACTTTTTTGCTTCACATTTGTCAGGGGTGAGAGAACTCAGGAATGGTATCTTCAAATAAATCAAAAACTTCTTAGTCCCACCACTAAGAAAAGAAGATGCGTCTCCTGGTCACATTGGAAGGGATACCTTAAAATGGTATTAAGTATGAGTAAGAGTGAGTCTTCTGAGATTTTGGCTGGTTTTTGGCTTCAGTTGAAACTTTAGGCACTCAGGAAATGCGTATTCTTTTGCAATGAGACTCGTTAGGAATCAGTAAGTAGGTCATCATTGATAATCCCTTGATTCAAGGACAATCTCTATCATGGCTTATTGATGGTGATTTAAGAGTCCAGTCTGTGAGCCACAGATTTGTCCACAGAAGTTACTGGCCTTTCTGCAGGGGAGAGTAGGCTGGGATTCCTCTTGTTTTCCTCCTTCTACTCTCTCTTCTTTGCTTTGAGTGCAAGACACTTTCCTGTGAAACAGGCTGCTTGGTTGAGGTTGTGGTAACTCTTGGAATCAGCATGTTTTCTTGAGGTGTGCTTTCAATGTATCCTTGTAACATTTACTGCAAGATCTTGGGCTATAGCTAACAAGTAGATACCAGTTATCATTATCATCAACCAGTGGTTGTTAACCTTGGCCTATAGGGTGGATCTGTCCCACAGAGCCTGTCAGTTCAGTGTGCAGACATAGGGCTTCACTAGCATTTGGCAGCAGGGGACTTCAACTGCAGTCACTTTCCCCATGTTGACATGTACTGTCCTTATGCTGACACAGGGAAGAATGTCAGCAGCAACTGAATATTAGCACCCACCTGCTCATCTGTTGGGCTGGTTGCCCCTGACCCTATATACAACGGCTCAGTCTGGCCCACAGCGTTAAACATTTGCTGACTGCTGCTTTAAAATATATTAGAATAGGAAATATTTTTAGAGGAACAGATCAAGAAATTGCTTATTCTTTTGCTAAAATATAAGGATTCTCAAGCAATCGGTTAATCCCAGGGCCTGTGATTTTTAAGAAGCAACACCCAGTATCTTGAGACTTTTAACAGAATTTTCTGAGTTGATGGTACCTCTTAAATTTCGTAGTACATGGCAAAATTAGAATTTTTGAAGTTTTGAGGGTTTGTCATGAAAGGGCAAAACATATTGAAGTCAATCAGTAAAAACCTGTAGTAGCTCTACAGTGAAACAGAAAACAGTTAAAAGAAATTTGCTCTTGTAACAATCTCAGTGGAAAAAGCAAATGATTATGCAGTATAATATTGCACAACTGTGAAAACTCCATCCTGCCTTCTGTTATGAAGTAATGCTTCACACATAAAAAGAGATTTTCTCTTCTTCCCATATTTAGAAAAAATTAACTTCTAATACCCACCTTTTTAAAAAAGAAACTTCATAAAATACTTCATTACCCAGTAGCCAATTGCTCATATGGTACAAGTTGGTACAAATTGGTGCAAGTGCTGTTGCCTTTAGTGGAACTATGTTGATTTATAGTGGCTGAGATTAGGCTCAATGTGTACTGTCTAATGGTAGTTTAAAAATTTATGGTGCATTTAATTTGGAGAAGCACACGAATATGTATAGAGAAATGACTGACTGCGTACATAGTGTGCACACTAAAATACCTTAAGCAACCACCTAGTGAGAGACTTAAAAAATAAAGGCCATCCTAGTTACTTGAGATAAGTCATAGAGAAGTAGGGCTGGAAGAGACCTTTAGAGGTCATCTAGTCCAGCCTTCTGCTTGAGGCAGGATCATCCCTATCCAAACCATCCCATACAACCATAATGCAAAATGGAGAATAAAGCATAATAACATGCTTGCATAACACACTGGCTAATTCTGACAATACCTATGACTAGTGGTCTGACTACAGCAGTATACCCAGTTTTATTAGTGAAACTCATTCCAAATGTCACAAAACAAAACACTGATGTAACTAACAGTAGCACTTTGATATACCACCAAAGCTAAAGACTTGAATGTGTGCCTAAGCAAGAGCTTAGTACTTTAGAGTCAAACATTTGATAAATTGCGCAAGGTTTAGGATCACCAGAGTCACTTCTGGCATATTCATGGAACTTGGATCATGTCAGTACATGCAACTTGTAAAAGCAACAGTTTTTCATGTTTTAAGTACCACCACATACCAGTCTCTTTCTGGTACACTTTTTATAACTCTGGGTACATTCTAATACATGTGTGAAGACAGAGGGACATGTGGAATTACTTCATTGCTTGGAGCTGTGTGTAAAACAGAGATGGTGCTACTGAGAAACAAGCCCTATATATATCTTCTCAGGAGAACTTTACAGTCTCTTTAACATCCTGGGACACTGTTCAGTTGTATAATGGGAATTCTCCTGCACGATTATTTTTCTGTAATCTTTACCATTCATTTCTATTTATCTTTATTTTACCATGAGTTGATATGAATGGGGAAGGAGGCTGAGAAGACTGAACAAAACAGAAATGAGGGAAGGGATGACTAGAAGCATAGAAGTGCATCAGGGAGATGGGAGCAATCGGCAGGTAAGACCAGGGTTAAAGCTTGTCATCATGATAAACTCTCTTAATTTCTGAAAATAAGGCCTTACTTTTAAGGGTTTATTTTAAGATGAAAGAAGAAGCGATGCTGCAAAAATCTTTTACAAGAAGTAATTGATTGGCATTGAACAGATATACTTTCATAGTATCATAGTATCATAGTAGTAGTATCATAGTATCATAGAGTCGGAAGGGACCTGGGCAGATCATCTAGTCCGACCCCCCGCCTTGGCAGGAAAGAGCACCGGGGTCAGATGA
>JAGPOW010000261.1:100562847-100591752 GCA_030014935.1 Caiman crocodilus | reverse complement strand
TGGCTGTCGCAAGGCCTGGCAGTTCAAGGTCTCCTCCGCCCTCATCTTCCCCCTCCCCCGGCGAGCCTAGTTTAAAGCCCGCCGAAGGAGGTTCACCACTTTGACTAAGCCTGCTGGCTGTACTCTGTTTAGTGTTATGTGGTACTGACATTACACTAAATAAAGACCAATTAATGATTACCCTGTAGGTCTGTAGGCATTTGCAGTGATTTCCACTGTTCCTGATTTCCAGAGTCCTTATTTCTTGCTTCCAGTTTAATCTGAGTCATTGTGAGGAGCTGACTTAGAAGTGTTAAGTGCAGTCACTTAAGTTCCTGTCACTGAGACATGCTAGTATGGGCCTGCGGGTCCGTAGTTGCATAACTTTACATAGAAGGGATTAAGAGTGTGTGAAGCTTTGGTCACTGATTTGATTCAGTGGAGATTCAGCCTGATTCGGCAGCTGACTCTCCAAATCTAGGTTGAATCAGGACACCCTTTGATCTCTCTGAATTGAATTGGAACCCTCTGAATCAATTTAGAGAGATCTGATGATTCGGACATACAGCTTTAAATATTTTTTCTATGTACCTTGAGGTGCCAGGTAGTTGTGAACTCTGAGATGGTGGGGCAGATGGTGTGGCCAGAAGTACTTCTGGTTCACTTCCGGGTCCACTGCGGAGTGTGTGAGGGACTCTCTCCCTACCCCCTGGCTCGGTGACTGGTACCTCCTGGGTCTGGGGGGTACCCAGGGTTGTTCCCTTGTGGCTGATTGCTGAGCCATCGTGGGAATGGAGAGAGGGTTCCACCACACACTTCTTTGCGACACTGCATCCACTCCACCATCTCAATGTTCACAAGCCACGCTTGGTACCTTGAGGTACGTAGAAAAAACATTTTAAAGGTGTCTGTGGCCAAATCTCTGATTCTCCAAATCAGCATTGAATCTTCAGATTCAGCCAAATCGAATCAGGACAGTGACCCTAATCAACAAATCAAATCTCTGCCCCCCCAAATCAGGCCGAATCTGAATTGAATACAGCCCGCTTCACACATCCCATAAGAGTTCCTTGCTTGTTTCTTGCTACGTGAAAATTCATTGGCACCATTTAGAGCAAAGGTGTCAACCGCTAGTCCACAAGCTGGATCTGACCCATGGAGTTGTCATCTGGCTCCCCAGGCTCCCCACAGGTCTGAAAACTTGCTGGTGGGGGAGTGTTTGCAGCATTAATTTCCAGTCCCCTGCTGCTAAATTTCTAGGCTTGTGGGAAATTTGACAGGCTGGTTAGCTAAACTGGATTTTAAACCCTACACACTAGGCTAGATGGTTCAGGGCCTGATCCATGCGCTGACTCCACAAGGGATCTGCCCTGCGGACCAGCCCTACACTACTTAATCTGGCCGGCAGAACTAAAAGGTTGATCACCTCTCATTCAGAGGTTCTGACTTGCTACTGATAAGCTGTTTTATCTTACAGAGGTTGGAGTGGAAAATCGGATGTGTTTTGCCATTTCTTGTACATTATCAAAATGGTTAGATGCTTGCACTTTGAACATTTAGTTTTAATTGGTATGAATTCCTTGTTGAGGTTACAATAAAGCTGGTGTACAAAAGGTTACAATTGGACCTAATTATTTCTTTAGTCCTACACTTTTCTGAAGTACTGATAATGTATGACACCAGCATGTGACAGCATATATTAAATTGTTAGTTATTAGTGACTACGCAACCAGCTTCTAAACCACTCATTAGGAAAAAAATGTCAAACATATTAAGTGAAAAATTGGTTAAAAAGTTCTCTGTTTCATTGTTTGAAAAGAAGATGAGAAAAGTGAAGACGGTGGTCTAAAATTACAGAGTTGGAGGAAGCTCTGATTGTCTTGAAGTTTATATTAAGTCTGGTGATGGATTGATGAAGACTAATTTTGTGTATTACTCCAGTAGTTTCTGGAGAGCATGCTCAGGACTCATTTGCTTTTCAAAATTACTCAAGTCTACAGTTTGTTACCTGGATTTGTTACCAAGCAATAGGATGACATTTAATATCTATGCTTAAGAAGTAGTATAATATATTAGGATGAACACTGGAAAGGCACAGATGATAAATAACTACCTAACTCTTCACTGTGCCTTCAGAAATCTCCCCATTTATGCTAAATCAGCTTGATGGATCCACTTTGATCAGGGCTCTTGTAGCTCTTCTTCAGTAAGTGCACCTTTCAATATGTGAGTTTAGCTGGAAAATAATGTATTTGACTTCCTTAGGAACTGCAGCTCTTGGTGCTTAGTCTACTTTGCTTGTAGAAGCCTGCATGGCAACTCTGGTGTTGCTTATGAATGTTTCTACCACGTCACATCAAATGTTACTGTGTGACATTTTATACTCGTAAAATCATTATGTGCCTTGGAGTAAAATCAGATTATGATTACTCTTTCTTGTAATTCTTTTTAGCATAGGGAAAAACCCAGCTGGTGAAACATATATCAGACAATGAAAATGCCAATGGTAATGTTTTAAATCTGATTTTCAAATATTTCTATAGCACTGCAGCTGTGTTTAGTGGGTTTCTACTGATCTGTAAATGATTGCTGACAAGGGATTTGTATAGATGTCTTTGATGTTGGATCTTTTTGCTGCTCTTAACATTATAGTTCACAGTTTGCCCCTGATCCATCTTAAATCATGGGTCAGGGTTTCTTTGTTATCACTTTGGGTTCAAGAGCATATGTAATGGGCTAAATATGAATGGACTAAAACCCTATGAAGTCAGTCAGTTTGTAGAGGATATCAAGTTCATGCAGAATTTGGCCCACTATACTAGTTATAGTGTCTGCAAAGTGTCCATTCATGGTCTTATTTCTAATTTAACCTCCTCTTTCTTGGCATTATTTGTTATCTGCCAAATGGTAGTAGGCTTAGGTGGACATTTGCTCAGGCAACATATTGGGCCTGGCTGTATTCTATTAATAGCAGGGTAAGTCAGAAACATGTCTGTTTCAGTGAATGGAATAGTGAATGTTGCTTCACTGACAGATACAGTTGAATGATAACAAGAAATAATACTTTATATACGTAAAACACAAAATTTCCAATTCTGTTGAAAGTAAAAATAATCACCATTATAGCTGGTGCTCATTGGAAACTGTATAGGCTACAAGTTCATTAAGTTGTGGAGAACAAAGAGTTTTCTCCTAGAGATGATATGTCCACTAAGTCATGGTGGAAACGCACTAACTAGACATTTTTTGAGAATTTTGTACTTCTATACAGATCAACAGAGGATCTTACTTTGCAAATCACTACTATGCAAAACCAACTACTGACAGTAGTAGTAGTAATAATAATACATTTTTAATATTTCTTTTTATTCTACCAGTAAAAAATGGGAAGCATTATGCCCCATTTCTGTAAACAAAAAAAAAACAACAAAAAACCAAACAAAAAACCAACAACAAAAAACCAAACAAACAAAAAACCCAACAACAACCCCCCCAACCCCCCCCAAAAAAACACACTAATGTGTTTTGTTGCCAATTTAGTATTGTATTTTTAAGATACATTAGTGGTGACACAATACAAAGTTTGTGGTAGTCCCAACAGTCTAGCAGAATGTACCACAAAAACATTTTTTCCCTGAAGGGAGAAACATTGATTTGAAATTAAATTAAATTTGGGGTAGATTTATAATTGTAAAATAAGACACTCCCAAACCTTATGTTTTTTGAAATAACAAGTTCCTCAGATTGTTGGAGGCACCCGTTCTATCTGACAGCAGTTCAGAGGTGTTTGTTATCTCAAAATAGCATATGTCTGTGATGCCTTCTTGCTTAAATAGCATTTGAGGTAAGCTGCTGCCAGCAAAATTAAATAAATAATAATAGGGAGAGAGTGGGACCTGGAATTTCAAAATGTGCAAGGTTTTCCAAAAATGTGAACCTAAACTTTAAATAGCAAAGCTGTATTTCTCGCTCTCTCTCCTGCTGAACCAGTTTCTCTGTATTTGCCAAGTGTACAATGCTGAAAGACCGAGTGTTTAATCTGTTATGGGAGTCAGGGTCATAGTGGGATGTGTCCGGCTTCATCTCTTTCGCATCCCTAACATATGTTAAGGCACTGCATTTGGGAGCTGATTTTATTTTTTCCTTCAGACCTTAACCTTCTGCACATATTTTGCTGAGTGCACAGCCTGAATAAACCAGCTGCGTACTGGTTTTTATGATTTATCCTCTGTTCAATAGGTGGTAAAGCCTTTTTAAGCAGTTAATTAAACAAATAGATCCTTCTCTTTTCTCAAAAGAGAATTCAGGAAGTACAGCTTTCATGGCACACAGTGCACATGGAATACATTAATTCTGCAAAACTTTCATTCATAATGCTTTGCAGGAGTTTCTTTTTCTGAGTTTGTATCTTATATATGTATGTGCACATACACACTGATTTCCCATAAATGTCTTAAGTATTGAGAAGCTCTGAAAAAAATAGTTGAGAGCTCAATTCCATATTACATTTTAGGAGAGGAAATTTAAATTTTAGTTGCCAGAAAAAAAATACCTGGCTTGGTTTGAGTCAGAAAAAATGTTCAAACCTTTAGGTAAATTAGAGTTAAAAAGTATGTGTTTACCGTAAGTTATCTTTCCCAAAGAATGGTAAACATATTTGAAGAGAAGCCTCAGTCTCAAGACAAGAATCTGAATCTCAAACAGAGATTTTCATTTCCATTAGGTCATTTATTTACCATATTTGCTCAAATACAAGAAGGCTTTGGACTAACATCATGTATAGTTTGTACTATATATAAGTAGGTACAGAAGTGCTTCATAAAAGCCTGCCTGTGGTATATCTGTGCTAAAACTTACAGCAGTTCCAAAAAAGGAAAATGCATCAATTATGGATGAATTAAGTCTATCATACTATATGCCAATTACTACAAGTATGTTTATTTCAGGGGTAGTGTTTTCAAATGTTCCTCTCACTTCTATGTACTCAAGGAGAGCAGGGTCTGACAGTAAAGAGGGGGTCAGGTTCTGCAGGGTGAAAAAGATGGGGGAGGCAGAGGGTAAGGGGCCTCCTGACAGCCTCCCCCACCCCCAGATTTATTTCCCCTGCTGTAACAGTGGGAGTGGGACAAATTCAAAGCAAACCTCTAATAATTAGATTCTATACCTGGAAAATTATGAAAAATATATACAGTCTTGCATATATAGAATCAAATTATTGGGGAGTTGTCTTATATTCAGGTTCATCTTATATTCTAGTAAATATAGAGAGATACTGATAGTTTTTCTGCCATAGTGACTTTATTTTACAAACAAATTACTTGTTTTAATTTCCAGCACTATCAGGGTTGATGTGTCTAGTCAAAGGGGATATTTATGGCAATAGTACATTACTAATGCTTAACAAAATTGTTTATGTACTAGCACAAAATATAGTTTGCATAATCTTTCTTGGTTAGCTCTAGTAGACCATGCGCTCTTAAAAATAAATCTCTTTTAAGAGATAGTCATATGCTGGAATGTTTAATTCACTAGGTTCATCCTTAGATATTTTATTCATTGAGATTGACACAATGCAGAAAATGTTGACCATTAAGCATTTATTTGGTTGAAATCCATTTTCACTGTTTTTGAGACTTCCAGAAGAGGACAGAAATAGCGTGCTAGTATGATATGCAAGTGGTTCAGGCTGGCTTAGACCAAAAATAATAAGCATGATAAAAACTCTATCAGATGTGCCAAGATTTAAGGTAAAGAAGAAGAAAATGTACACGTGAGGGGGGGAAGTAGTGTGTGGATATATATATTTTTTTATACGTTAGGGTTTCATCCAAATGTTAGAGTAAAGAATAAACAAACAATGTATATCTTGCAAGCTCATTAATATTTCCAAATAGACCTCACATGTAGATATTCTTCCAGGGGAGGAATAGAAATTTTGCAAAATATGAGCTGAAAAATTCCTTCATGAGCAATATGACCTTATCTAAGAATTTATTGTCTAAAGTGAATACAAGTATATTCTGATTTATAGTATCGGAACTGGCATTCAACATCTACAACATAAGATAACTAATCTAGTAATTCCTGTATTGGCAGTTGAAGTATGAATGATCCAACAGTGGTTCTTGTACCAGCATTTTTCCCTAGGAATCATGAAATTTCTGTTGAAATTATTGGACATTTAGAGCAAGCATTGCAGAGTTGAGTCCCTACAAGCAAAAGATTGTCTATTTACATGACATCCATGACATGTTCAAGTCTAGAGAGTTTTCATCACTGACTTCTGTAAGGCAAGGTTTTCGCATATGTCTTGATTCATATATACTTCAAGTACCACAGTAATTCTGTGTATGTATGTGTGATGCATATTAATAGGAATATGAATGTGTCTACATAGAGTGTGCATAGCAACTCTATTTGTTTATATCCCTGTCTTCATAAATAATGAGATATTAGTTGCCAGCAGTAAGGATTGATATAACTTATAATAAATTACTGTAAGCATCACAACAAAAATGGGTGTTGAGGAGGATTTGAAGGTGGACAGATTAGTGGCTTTTGGCCCAGCTTGAAGAGGTTATATGCATGCATAAGTGAATTAATGGAAGATGTGACAGAAGGACAACCAAGCTGTTACCAGTGTATGCTAGAGAGGACAGGCAGTAGGAGCGAGTAGTATGGTGTCTGTGGATCACAGTCACTAGGAGAGAGATGGAAGAAGTTTCTGAATGGTGCTCTGAAGAAGCACAAATTCAGAACAAGTGGAGAGACCATTTGTCCTGTATAAGCATCACTATGTTTTTGTGAAGTCTCAGGGGAAGTAGATAAGGGGAGGGTCAGAAAGTGCAACTGCCAAAGTTGTGCGAGAGGAGAACCAGCATTTGGCTAATACAAAGGAGGTGGAGAAAATGAGAGATGAAGGGGTCATGTGTTTTCTTACAGAAATAGGGAATACAGAAGACTCAGGGGGGATGGAAGAGGGATGTTCCATGCTAACTGAAGGAATAATAATAAATTAAGTGTTTAAATAAAAACTCCTTTTAAAAACATTGATGTTGCTGCAAGAAAACCCCGCACTGATAGGTGTATTCTTTGAGATATATATTTGTATGCTGTTCTTTTGCTAAAGGCAAGGTTTGCTTTGTTTATCATTTAATAGTGTGAGTGCCTTGAGGTAGTCTTGAGGTACTTGTTAAACTTTAAAAAATAATTGATATTTGTATTTTTTTTTTTTTTTTTTTTGCAGTTTATTTCATTTTATGTAGTGTTGGGATACAAACTGCTTATTTACCATTTAAAAAATGTCATCGGATAGAGACATGAAAATGTTAGCTGAATGTTTCCCGGATTGCAAACCTAGTAAATTATACATGCTCAGCTGGTCCTGTGTGTTCCTTACCAGAGCACTACGCACCTTGACAAAAGTGGATGTGTGGAATTGTTAACTAAACAAATTCCACCTGATTGTCATTTAATCCAGTGGACTTTGAAAATATAGCCATTTCATAAGAGGTGTGGCTAGACCTGTTGATTTAGTTTTAGGATGACATTTCAAAGGCATCACTAATTCCAGATACATAACTTGCTGCCAGATGTTTAGATTTATTGGAAGAGTTATAAATGGTGTATTGAACAGAGTAATCTTTGCCCTAGTATTGAGTAATTTATATCCTAATAAACTGATTCTCCATACTTACTATAGTTTACCATGAAAAAATGCACATAGTACTTATCATCGCTAATGAAACACTCTGCCCTACTGACAGTAATACTTTTTCTGTTATGTATACTATAAATTGTTGTCTTGTGCTTTTTTTGAGGGGGTTAACTAACTCAACAGCTTGAGAACTAATTTTGAAGACTGTGGTGTTTTCTATTCCTCTTTATATCAAATACATTTTGGGGGCATTTTACTGTGCTAAAAGAACTTCAGTTGACCTCTGTAGCTTATTTTCTTTTCTGAAGTTCTAATCATTGGTTGTGGTCTCACTACTGTTTACTGTGGAATCAATTATTATATATCACAGCTGTCAGATTATGGGGTTCATTCTCCTGTCAGTGCACATCTGTATTTCCTATTACCATTGATGTACTGGAGAGGTCTGAAATGATAGTGTGGTTTATCTAAGCATTTTTTCACATTACCTATCTTTTAGAAAACCCTTAAAAGTAAAATGGTAGAGACTTGAGATTCTCTGTCCATCCCCTTGTTCTGTTTTCAGATCCCTAAAGAACAGGATTGGGTAGGCTGGTAAGAGTTCCTTTTCTCAGGGCACATGGACTGCTCTCTATTAGTTTTGAAGTTCATGTCTTCACTGAAAGTGTGTGTACATAGGCTAATGTTATATGGATGCTGCATGACACCTATGCTGTCTCTTTTTTCTACATTTGTTATACCATTTTGTTTTTTCAGTAGCCCTCCATGAGAATAGGAAGGAAAATTATTTCCCATTATTTCTGTATTCTGAGGCATTAATTAAATATTGCAGTATGATTGGAACTCAGCAGAAGATGAACAGAAAGAAAAAATTATCTTGGTGAAAGGAATCAGTGTTTGTGTAGTCTGGATGTTTTTGGTCGTCTTTAAAGATGGCAATTCCTACCTGATTATATCAGTGACATCAGTAATAATCTAGTGTCACATCTGTACAGATTTATTCTTAAAGAGGGACTAACTCTATTTGCTGATTCCTAACAGGAGACTGCTTGGTTTAGCTGTGGCTAAATAAAATAGTCATAGGTGCAACAGTAATCAGTTCGGGGACACTGAAGAAACATGGGTAATTCCATATAGGTGAACCCCCTTAGAAGCTTGAGTTTGCTTCAAGTAGAAGACCAGAGTTACTGAGGCTGTAGAAATGCCCATATGTTTAAATGAAGGGACTAATCTTATACAGGTTTCCCTTGCCAACCGCAGTTTTGCTAACCATGATTTTGAGTATCCACACTTCAGAGCAGGGGGAGTACAGTACTCTCCATGAATTGTATTAGTCATGAAGATTTCTTTTGATTGTGATATTGGAAATCCAGGAACAGGGACATGCAATTAATGCAACTAAATATACCTTGGCTTTATTTGAACAGAAATACAAAATTCTCTGAGTGAAAGGAATCAGTGTTAATGTAGTTTGGGTGTTTCTGATCTTTTTTTAAGATAGCAGTTCTTACCTGATTATAACAACAACAGCAGCAAATTAGTCTGCTGCATGGTAAAGCACCTTCTGTAGATGTGGCTGCTGATAGCAGTTTAAGGGAGGAGGCAAATTTCTGTTCTCTTGGCCCTGAAGTAAGTTCTCCTCAGTTAGGTCCCTTTGACTTTGTCTTTTTTGTGAAATAAGCACTTATCCCAACATTAAAAAGAATAGAGCCTGCTACATAATTGAAAATATATATTTAGTCTTATCTGATTTCTAGGAAATTCTGTGATATTTAATGATGAGCTAGGCTCAACATAATCACTCCCCTGTGTTTTCCCAAGGCTGTGCCATCTGTAGAATCCCAGGTTTTGCAAATCATTTGTTAGTCTTACGGCTGTGAAAAATGTGCATCGAGTTGGTTTGAGACATTGGCATTTTCTAATACTTGCAAATAAACATCTCTGAGACATTTTTGGACAAAGTATCAGCTTTTATAAAGTCTAAATAGCTGAATATAAATGGTTATTTTTTGTAAGTCTCCATTATGAAAGAGGTTGCATCTTTTACAAAAATATCTATAATTTTGAAAGAGAGAGAAAAAGATTAGTGACAGTCACAGAATTAGTTTGGAACTAAATGTCAAGAGCTCCTCATGAAATTTTACAGGGGTAGGTTTTATCTGCGTTGGTCTAAGGACATAGGCAGACAAGGTTCCTTGGGTGAATCTGGTATTTTTTATTAGACCAACCCAAATAGTTGGAAAATAATTATTAAGCAAGCTTTCAGGTTCAAAAACCCTTCACCAGGCTAAGGAAGTTTCAGCAGTTAGTATGTTCTTCCTGGATGGAATGAAAAGTAAAGAAGCCAGCAGCTGGGCTGGCATGCATACAAGACAGGTAGTCAGTGAAAATGTAGATTGAGGAGTCAGTGGGCGAGAGACAGGCTGGGGCGGGGGTGTGGAAGAGAGAGAAGGGGGATGAAAGTGGAGAGATACCTGGGGAGTCAGATGTCAGGCAGGTTATAATGTGTCATAAATCCAATGTCTATATTTGGTCCATGATTTTTCATGAAACTTTAGGTGTTCTTTAAACATAGCTTGAAACCAGGAAGACTGAGTGATACATGGAAAAATGTAGAGAACTACATATGAATATGTATGACTAAGATCTACAAACAAGATTTTCAAATCCATGCTTCCCATTTATAGCCACATATTTGTGGGTATTTATTTAAAGCTGTTGGGCACATGTGCACAAATGGTTCTGAGCACATGAACAGATAACTGGATAGGTAGGGTGCAAGTACAAAAGTGTGTGTGTGTGGATGAATGGAAATTGCATATATGCAAATACATCCCTCCCTTTAAAAATGGAGCTTTGCAGGCTAGTACTATTTTACTGTACTCAACAGGTGCCAGATAACACAAAAAGGATAGTGAGAAGGCAGCACTGGGTGAGATATTTAGTTATGAGCCTAAAATTTAAAGCTCAGTGGTATCCTAGAGCAAGATGTTTCCAAGTTCCAATTTAAGCCACAAATAAAGCCCAGCAAATAGTTGCTGCAAACCGAGAAGCATTGTAAAAATCATGTTTATTTGTATATATTCTGCATCATGACCTTGTTATTTATAGAAATATATTACTTGCCAGACTGTAATAGTGGCTGCCTATATGTATATACATTAATTTTTGGTTTTCCTGTTGGTCAGCAGCTGTAAATTTAGCGTGTAGCCTAGTAAAAATAGCAAAGATGGAAAAGACAGCATCTTTATATTAATACCTAGATGTGAGATTCTTGAAATGTTTTCAATGTTTAAATAAAGTGTGCAAAATAATAAATGGCTGGGAAAGCTTTCACAAATAAGTGACCATCTTCAAAGGTTCTTTCCTTTATAAGGTTCATATTTCATCTCTAAGCACAGTTAAAAGGAGCTGAAATATATGATCATTATATATTAATAATGACAGCCTTCTGACTGTAGTAACTTTACATTGAGGTTTAAGCTTCCTTTTAAGTTCAGTTAGAATTTGTGTTGTGCCTTATGGCAGACAGATGAGTTTTAAATCTTAGACTTTGCTCAAATATTTTAAGGAAAAACTAATCTGCATAATTAACTTACTAAAATATTCCTGTATATATTTGCCGATGTGCACCAAATACTTTTTTTGTCCTTTTTTTGACTTTGATAACTAGCTGGGAATTGTGGAGAGATTGTAGTTCCTCTAGAGAGTTCCATTAGGATACTTTTCTTGTCTCTCTACCCTCCTCCTTCCTCTCCCCCTGCCAACCTCCAACTCAACTTTGACAAAGCTCAGCCATTTCACCTGCAATTTCCCCATGTGTAAAGTGTCTCATTCTTTCCAATGACCTGTCACCAAAATGATTTGAAAGTGATTACTCGTATTATTCATCTTACTGTAGTGCGGGGTAGACAGTTATTTCAGTTGGAGTGCTGTTTAATGAATTTTGGTGAGTTGTCCACAGCTGCAGTGGTAGCCCCTGCTCCTTGATAAATGCCCCGCTTCCTGGTCGCCCACTTGGGATTGGAAGTCTTGCCCCCCAAGCCCCTTGCCTTTGCCACTGGAAGTCCCTCCCTTGGCCCTGGAAGTACTCTTTTTGTGGGGGGAAGGGGAGATTGATTTTTAGTGTTTATATAAAGTATTAGAGAGATGAAGTATTGCTGTTTTGTCAGGGAAGGATATTAATTATTTTCTGGTTGAGTAAGTGACACTATAGAGACACTTGTGGGCAGTCAAATATTGGGACCAAGAGTCTCAGAAGTCTGAAGGACCAAAATAATGAGGCTTTAAAGCTCAGTCATGCAAATGAAGTTTAAATCTTTCTCAGGAGTTTATCTGAAAGTTTAAAAGCTTCCTTCAGTCAAGTTTTTTAGTAACTTTAAAAGGAAAGGACAGTTTTTGTCAACCAGAAGTTGAGTTCATTAAGAAACCATTTTTCCCCACCAGTGTTTCTTTTTTCATCAAGTAGAAGTCTATTAACACCAGCCATAGTGATATAATTCGATTCCCTGGCAGATATGCTGTGGTCTTTTTTGTATACAAGATAGTCTTACTGCCAGCCCCTAGGCAAGGTCCCTGTAGCCACACATTTCAGTGACAGTGAGTTAATGCCTTGGTATTCAGAGGTTCACAAGACAGACTTGCTTTTTACTATTTTCCTCACACTATTTCCAAAACGACATTTCTGCTTTGTCCTGGACCATATGAAACCATGGAAGAGCTCTTGAAATTTCTCTCTCAGAAAGCATGTACTTACCATAGGGCTTGCCTAAACATCATGGGTGAAGATTAGTTTCTCCTACAAGAAATAGATAGGTAATACTTAATTTTATTTGACAATCCCATTCTGCTGAGAACACCCTTCAGCATGTCTTTCACTGAGGGATTATTTTGACATCATAAACCACATGAGGGAAACTCAGGGAGCTTGGCCTTAGTGAATCCAAGATGAAATTACACCCCTTTGTAATTTCTTTATGCATGTACTTTTACATAGAGCTCAAGATGGCTGCGTCCTTTAGTTCAGTGACTGTCAACTGTAAAAATGTATTGCCTTGTATTATAAGACCTCATAGGATTCTTAGTGGTTAGAAGATTGGTACAGTACCTTTGTACAGTATTTGGTACAGTACCTTTGATGCCAGTTTCAGCCATGCTACCAATTGCCATTATTAGAATTAAAAGATTATTGGTCGAATAAATTATCAGTGGTGGTAGTTGCATTTAGAATGAATATAATGTAGGCCATTTGCAAATTTCAGTTCTTCAGAAGTCTTGTAGAGCTGATAAATATAGGGCTTCCTCTTTTTATTGTTAAGTAAATTGTAATGGTGTAGCCTTGGTCTGTTTCTGGCAAGGTTCTTCATTTCTTGTTTGTAAGCTAAAGGCACTTTGTCAAAGAAGTAACATACTAGATGCTGAATGCAAAATACATAGCAGGAACATGAGACAAATACATTTCTCAGCCATGCAACTCATAAACAACCATGCTTTTAAGAGTTTTAAGACTGAAACATCAAGTTCAGATATAACCAGTGTATTTCATTTTTGCAAGTAAATTGTGCAAACTAAGCAGAGTCAGTGAAATGAAATGCCCTTTAGACAGCTTTGCTGCTTCACAAGAGGTGGTCCTTTGGGTTTTCAGTAAAGTTCAGGTTTTGTTTTAAGATAATGTTCATTCCCTCATGACCCTTTGCAGCATTGAAGAAGTCTTACATGGTAATATTTCCATCCTTCATCAACAGTGCTCTTTACTGTTGACTAACAGCAGATTTACAGATTTGAATAATAGGCTAGAACTCAAATGCATTACCCCTATCATTTATTCATGATGGAGCTGAGTAGTCAAAGTGTATAAACAGTAATATTCATACCATTCTACCATAATTTGAAATGTAAGTGATTTAGAGACAATAGATGACTTTATGGGCATTTCATTAATTTCTTTATCTGAATGATATAACTTATTAGCCTTCATGCCATACAGTCACTGGGTTTTCAAAACCTTGGCTTTCTATAGTTGAGGAAAGGCATTGAATTTATTATACGTTATGTATTCATATTCTTGGGGTAGTTTTCTTTCCAGTGATGTCTGTTTTAGTTTTATCAGTGACCTCTGAGAAACCCAATACAATATGATCTATGAATACAGTACTCAGTAATTTAAAGTAAATTGGGACAGGATAGAGGTGCTGTCACAGCACCAGGCACGTAGAAGTTGGTAGGAAAATGGCTCTTCATCACCAGGTCAAGGACAGCTTTCCATTTTCTTTGAGCCCTATTCATATTTTCCTGTTTTTTTCCCAATGGAAAAATGAAGCTAGTATAATGTTAAGGTTGAGAGATGTTAGTTATCAAATCTAAGCTACTCCCTTAACTACAGTGGAACCTCGGTACTTGTCCTTAATTGGTTCCGGGAGGCGCGACGAGTACCAAACAAACAGCCCTCTCCACGCCAGGGGAGGGCGAGAGGAGCGTGGGGCCGGGCAGCGATGGTGGCGGTGCCTTGCCAGAGCAGAGGAGAGCAGAGCGAGCAGCGAACTTCAGGAGGGAGCAGGCGCCGCTGCCGCCTCCGGCGAGTACCAAGCAAATGACGAGTACCGGGACAAAGATTTCCAGTCAAGATGTGTCGCGTACCAAATTCGACAAGTTGCAAGGCAGTCGAGTACCGAGGTTCCACTGTATATGCTTACAAATCTTTCATTGTACAGTCACACCTCATATGTTGTGATAAAAATCTGAAGGGAGTCTGACCATGTTTCAGCAAAAACCCTTACCATGTGTACAGTTCTAATAGAACTGCACTTTTACTCCAATGCTTGTTTTGCATGGGGAGAGGTAATTTAAATATACCAGTGTAAACTTTATCCTTCCTGGGACAGCTGTGTCCACAGGAGAAATGTTTTCCTGGCAAAGCTTTCCTGAAGTAGACATTCCTTGGAAACATGGCCTATAGTTCCCAGTTTTGAGGTGGTCGCTACTATTTGCGTCAAGTCTTCATCCATCCCACTACATGCCAGAATATTGCCATTACTGTTAAGTTTTGTACAGAAAAGGCACCTAGGTTACCAAATTATCAGTCAGGAAGCCTTAGTGATAGGTATTGTACAAGCAGAATAAAAAGACAGTCCCTACTTCAGATATTTTCAAAGCCATTTCATCTGTGCCTATTTATCAGGAAACCTGTTTCTTCACTTACTGTTTGAGTCGAGGGGAAAAACTATGACATGTTTTGAAAATATGAAGAGTAGTAATCAAGAACTTCAGGATACGTAAAAGAAGGAACTTTCTTTTCCAACACTCTACCTTAATATTTACACAGAAAAAACATCTTAAACCAAATTATTGTGTGAGACATGGTAAGCTCAAAGCCTTGATAAGCATTGACCAGATGGGGAAATCTCACCTTTCACAATAGTAAAATTAATTAAAGTAATTGACAAAAGATGACCCAAGTGCAATAAAAAGTTTATCTTAAGTCAGTAAGAAAAGTGTTCTGTATTTGTGCCTGGTCAATACACAGGTTACTGACCCCTCGTTATAAACTATACATACAATTAGACTGAAGCAAAACAAAACAAAGTTCATAATGAGTTATCTGATGAAATAAAGGGACAGATTCTGCTCTAGTTGAAGTCAAAAGCAAAATTTATACTAAATTTATGATACTAGATGCAGTATCTCTGAAAAACAAATTTTGTTGTATGTATTGTGTGTTGGTGGGGAGGGAGGTATAAAAGAACGCAAAACTGGATTTTTCACTTAACAATATATATTTTTTCTCTATGTTGAAACCAATTATGGGGAATTCCAAGTCCAAAAGTAATTCCTTAGAAACTTGTAATAAACAACTGAAGAAAACATTCAAAATGCAGCGCCATCTCCCTTTTAACTATGTCATTGCCACAGAAACGTTCTGACATACAGTAGAACCTGGTTCCTTTAGATCAGTGACTAATGTCCTGTACTTTGCAAATTAATAAGAACAGCCAAAAAATATCATCACAAAAATACTTTTGTTCACTGATTTTTGAAAATCATAGTTAAGTTTGCTCTTTCATAGTATACTAGTAACTGCTGTTTAGTATATTTTTAATGACGTCTCAGTAATGTGATCTCACCAGACTCCTGCTGTTAAATGGTTGTTAAGAAGTGTGGTACTACCAACAGCTCTAGCCTACATGTGAATTATTAGGTGTTTCCACTAGCAAAATGTGCATTAGAAAAGTTCTTCTTCACTAGTAGTACATATAGCAGACACTTAAGCCATTGTTGGCTTTATCAAAATAGTGCCTGTTAGTGCCTTTGTAACAAGGTGTCAGCCTCTTCTCCGAGAACTGTGTTTTGTATGTAAAAGCAAAATCTCTTAACCATTTTAGAGGGCAGAAATCTCACATGAAAAGCCTATTTCTTCTTTCATGCTGATGTAAATCAGGAATAGCTGGATCAAATTCTGTGGCGTGCCTGTGGTGCAGAACTGGTGTAAGCAGAGCGGACCTCAGATTTACAGCAGGAACAGACGGGGGTTAATTAGCGTTTCTTAAAAATTGAAGCAACAGGGACATTAAGGTTTAAGACTCATGGCTTCAGATGAGATAAATTAACTAACAGTTTTAGTGCATTAATTCTACCTAAAACTTATACAGTTTACTGCTTATTATTATTAAAAATTATTCCAAGCTCTCCTTTAGGAGCTACTGCTGTTTGTTATCATTAAATGCTTTCTGATTAAGGCTCCCTAAATAGCTGTTGACATCATGTACCAAGAAAGAACAGGTCTCTTTTCTCCATGCTAGGCTGATAATGGGGTCACTAGGAGAATTCTTCACTATACATTTTAATCCAAGCTACAGTGCTTCAGGGATGCTTCACTGCTCAATATAGTTTGATGCACCTCAAAGTCTCTTCAGAGTACTGGGGGTAGTGTCTGGTACATTTTATATTCCTGACTTGTTAGGCTCACGGGGAAGCACTGTAACTATTTTAGTTATTTTTTTTGTAATCGGTTCTAAAATATCATCATATATTTTTAGATGGAAAGCAGCCAAGAAATCCTTCAAAATACAGCTCTTTCAATGAGTATCAGCATTTTTCCTTTAAAAAATTTGTCATCTTATTTTTTAGACCTATTTATATCATTCGATTCCTATCAGAAAGTTCCTATCTTCAAGTCAAAATATAGAATGCCATGCAAATCTTGAGAACTAAAAGGGATCTGAAGTGGAAATGTCATCTATAGGACTGTGAAAGTTCTGGCTTAAGTGTCTGTGTCCTCCAGGAAATGTCTTGTATTGATGTTTTAAAAGCAATTATCATTGTTTCCAAGAGTGGACCATAAAGCAAGCTGGAAATAATAGGTGGGTGTTTTGGGAGGGGGGTTTGCCTCTGAGTACAAGAGGAAACCAGAAGTGGACAACTTGATGCATTCTGAACTCGGTTTAAGTGGTGGCATACTCCATTTGGTTTCTTTTTTGAATTCTGGGTCTACATAGAGACATTACGCTTTTACCAGTATAAGCTATCAGAAACTGGTCTATACCCATGATAGAACAGAAGTTAAGCACATGTAGACTGATTTAAAAATGGCAAAACCCAGTTTAATATTTCTGCCGCCTTCTCTCCCCACAGGGCGAATGCGTGTTCTGTTAGCTACATTTTATTTTGTGACTACTCCAGGTTTGGTGCCTTCTTCGCCTTTGCCAACAAAGATAAGTCTTCCAGATAAGCATAAATTTCCTGGATAGCCCATTTTGAAGGATGAAAGCAGCACTCCATTCATTTTTAAGGCTTCTTAATGCCTCACTGATGCTCCGCTATATCTTTTTTTTGGCTAATGCTTGATAAGTGCATTCATAAGGAATAGATACAAATGAGAATAGTCTCTACTGAATTGATGGTCCCATGCTGAAGGAAATGTTGGAAATGAAAAGAAACATGTAGCACGAAGATTGCTCCGCATCCTGAAAAAGTAATGATCAGGAAACTTGTGAGGAAGTAGAGCCCAATTTCAGTCTTGCCCCTCTCCCATCAGTGACTTAGGGGGAAAAGAAGAGGCTTCTGTCTATTTCAGGGGTGGGCAATTATTTTGGGCTGCTTATCAAGATTTGGCAAAGTGTCGAGGGCGGCATGGGTAGCCTCACCCCTTGACAGATGCCCTTTCCCTTGGGATCTGAAGTCCCGTACCAACCTCTGACCTTTGCCAGGGGTTGTGGTGAAGTGGCTGCACCACACCTCCAGGTGGGCAGCCGGAGCAAACACTGCCCAGTGGTAGCGAGCAGCTGGGGGGCTGCTTTCCTCGTGTTGAGCAAAATACAGCCTGTGGGCTGCGTCCAGCCTGCCAGGCCATTCTGTCCAGCCTGTGGGGCCCCTAAAATTTTTTAAAATTAATATTTATCTGCCCCTGGCTCCTGTTAAAGATGAAGGGAGCCAGGGAAAGTAGGACCCAGGGAGAGCCGTGGCAGGCTTCTGCCCCCCTGTGGGTGGGCAGGGATCTGTGGAGCCAAGCTGAGGTGCACCAGTAGGGAGAGCTGGCCTGGTTCCATAGAGCCCCTGCTGGCCGGGACCCCATTCTTCTACTGCCCTGCTCTGGGTTCTGCTGGCTCTGGCCCCAAGGCACCAGCATAGGCCCTGTGCTCCTGCCCAGCTTGCACTGGTTCCTGCTCACTCCCAGTACCCCCGCCCCAGCCCCACGGTACAGGCAGGGAGCAGCACGCAGCCCCAGCCTCACTTGCTTGTGGGGAACAAGTTGGTACTCAGCACGGGGGGGAAAGCAGCCCCTCCCCTCTCCGTGGCTGGTGCCCCATGCTGCAGCCCATGTGGGCCTTTCCACAGGCAGCACTGCCAGGCAGTGTTTGCTGCAACTGCCCACCCAGAGCTCACGCCATGGTAGTCTGTGGTGCAGCTGCTTCACTGCCGCATCTGGGCCGCCTAACATGCATCTTGCCCTCCCTTGGTCTGTTCCATCTCCAATCCCCAGTTCCCCGGTAAATGAGAAGATTCACTGTTAACCACACAAAGGTTAACATGACTTCATAAGCTATGCATTGGAGTTAATTTAGCATCAAGGTGTTAAATAAAAGAAAGAAGGGTTTCTGGAGTCCAAACTAGGAAGTTATGGGCAGTGATAAGGCAAAGTGGAAATAGGACGCCAAGAGTTGGTTCATTTGTTGTTTTCCTTAGCCAAATTCTTAACACCATTATATTGTACATTATACATTATGCAGCATGCTGAGCTGTCTCTGTAATAGGTTGTCCCCCCACATTATCCACAAGTTCCATGTTTCTGTACATAAAAACCATTCAAAGTTGTAAAGTGTACCCTTCAAAAGAACTCATCCCATTTACACCATGAGGGAACTTGAGAAATGCTTAGAGTAGAATCCATTCTCAAGATAATGACATTATTGATGACTGAGAGATGAAAGACCACTACAGAGGATACTCAAGAGGTTGAGAGATTTTTGTAGGTGTTTTCGGTTTTGGACAGTTGGCACTGCCAAATCCCTACAGAGAGTTTATGGCATATGATTCATTGGATTCAAATTTTGTAAGGTTCACCAAGTCCTGAGGATTTTCATCTTCATGATGTGTCTGGTTAGAGGCATCCAATCATTTGTGAGCAGTTTTAGGTTAAGTGGGATGGAAAAGTAAGAGAAATACCCTTTGCTTGTATTGGACCCTTTAACTTGAATTGTAGAAACCATTGACCTAGATTTGGAAACAATAGAGATTGTGTTTCTCTGCTTACAGAAATCTTTGAAATTTCTATTTAAATGTAAAAAAACCCCCAATTTTTCTAAAAGTTTTATTAAAATGTTTCCAATATGCAAAATGTATAAAATCCATTATTTATTGCTACAAGCTGAGTATGATTAAATTTGGAAATCACCACTGCTCACAAAAAAATAATTCGTATTATTGGTGGTGTTACACAAAGTATTGCTTTGTTTTTATATTCTTCAGCCTAGTAACAAGATGACTCGGATAATAATCTGGATAATTAGGTTATATAAAAACAGTCTTTAAAAAATGCAGTTCGTGACTCAACCTTATAGCTAGAAGGTTGCCACCAGTAACAATGGTTCAATTTCAGACACATACAGTGTGTGCATATGTAAAAAGTTGCCTGCATTTTAGGGAAACTGGTGATTGTAAATATGGAAAACAGTATCCCAGTAACCTCATAAAGGTGTTTTTAGGTAAACAGAAATTAAAGACTTTTGTATAAGAGCCAAACCAGTACTTGTGCCTCAGATTTTTACATGCTGGAAAATATAGCATTTTGCATTACCACAGTGCTAAAAGTAGTGCAGAGCCTATAAATATTTAGTTTTTTCTATTGAAAAGTTTGTCAGCTTAAACTTCATTTTTATTTCACATTGAAGTCCAACAAGGAGTTGCTAGCTATCTTTTAGTATAGTGCAAGTGATAATGAGATCTAGAATTTGAACGCCTAATAGTATAATGAAGCCTTCATTTTCTATTTAGCTTGGCAGGGGGATAAATCTTTTAGTCAGCAGCTATTGTCTGAAGCAAGTGCTTCCACACATATCCAAGGAAAGTTTGAAAGTGTTTTTTTTGGTTTTTTTTTAATTTATTTTTTTACGTAAGTCATGAATAACTAAGAACGAGGGTAAGTAAAGGAAGAATAAAAACTTTTTTTTATTTCACAGTAATATCAGTTTTACAATTGGAGGTTCATTATGCAAAATACTTTTGATAGCTTGTCTTCATTGCAATAGGTTAGCGTGCTCACATTATTTAAGTTAATCTAGCGTGATTGAATGTGCAGCAACCCTATTCCAAAACAGTTGAGCTACACAGGTATATTGAACAATCAGTTGATGAGGAATTGTAACATGAGCTGCTGCCTCCCACCACATAGTTAGTTCAAACATCAGGAGTTCTTAACATAAGGAGTACTTAAATCTGAATAAGCTTCCCAGGAAATGCCAGCTAGGCTTGTGTTAAAGCACCACTTACAAAAGAGATTTGTGTGGTGACTGGAATTAGGTTAGGGGCAAAACTCAAGTTATAGTTTGAACCAACACTGTTGTGAAATAGAGCTAAGAGGAAGTTCCTGAAATTATACAACCTAAATAGACAAGACAAGTGGGGGCTGGGAGAAAGGAAGTAGTGGTACATAACTTTTATATACTGACAACAGAGATAGATTAGGTGACTTGCCTAAGATCATGCTGAAGCTTAGGGCACGAGTCAGGCTTTGAACTCAGATCTCTTTACTTCCTGTTAAGCACAAAACCATCCTTCCTTTTACAGTATTTTCTACCTAATGTACAGTTTGTTGAGAAGAGAGTAAGGAAAGGTTATTGGTGAATAGAAAGTAGTATTCTGATTTTTGAGATATAAAAAGGAAAAGTAGGGAACAGTTAGGTACAGTGTGGGGGGAGGGGAAGGGAAGAAAGTGACTTGAAAGAAAGAAGTCTTGATAAAGGATAAGCACGTGCCTAAAGGACAAGACCAGGATATGAATCATCTGTTGGTTATTACAAGCCCTGTCATAGATGTTTCATGCCTATTTGGGAATGCAGATGTCGCCCTAGGAAGGAACATAGAAAGATGGGGAAAAGTGGCATGAAAGGCAGAACAGGAAAACATCAATTCAAGAGCCATTTTTAGGAGCTCAGAAGAGATTTGCTCAACAAAATTGGCTTTGTAGAAGTTTGCTATTCATCTAATGTGCTAGAATAAACTCAGCTTTTCAGTTCTGAACTGATTCTTTGAAGGGCTGTTTGTATCCTGAAAATTACTCTCAAAAGAAACTAGAATCTTCACCTGTAAAAACATATCATGTTGAAATCTAGAAGTTTTCATTTAGACATATAAACTTTTCCTTGTGAATGAGAATCTGCTTGGACTCCCAGTGGCAAGTGAAAACTCTACAAGAAACATTGCTTTCAGCTGTGTGAAATTCTATAATCCTAGACAAAAGACAGTTCTAAAGATACTAGGAGGATAAGAAAAAACTATAGGCAGTGAGTTTGGGAATACCGGGATTTGAACAACAAATTACCAAAAATAAGATATCACTTTGGGAAGTCCCAAGAAAGCTCTGGCCTCCAGTATGCTGTAATTTTTCCTGCCAAATTCTGTATCTTTAGAACAATGAAAGCATTATCTTTAATTCCCCTGAGTAAGCTGCTGACTCTATTAAGTTTAAAGACTTAAAACCCAATGCTGAGTCTCCAGGGAATTTAAAAGCACTTGCTACTAGTAAATGAGGCATCCTCTCATCTATTCTAATGCCAAGACTTCCAACCTGGTCTGCCGGAGAAGATCTTAAATTTCCTTAAAGAGGTTAGCCATTGCTTGCTATTTTATTTCCTTAATGTATTGGGCATCTAATGAAATTCACATCTTCCTTAATTGTCTTTTGTTTATTGCCGTTTGAACTGGGACAGATCAAAATAGGTCTACTGAATTTTTTTAGGTGCCCAGCATATTTAAAGAAATCTGATTGATCAGATAGTGTTGCATATCTACCCCCTGAAATTGGGACCCTTTAAAGTGTATCTAGGTGAGTACCCCAGATCATTAATCACTTTTGAAAATGTAGGCTCTTGAGTTCAAAGCTCTGCACTCTGGCCCTTTGAATTTTTGTTGGGGACAAGGGTCAGTGCTAGATTCAGATTTCATAAGATAGGCTAAGATCCGCACTTTTTGATTTCAGGGTAAATCCCCTGCATAAACTTGTCTTTTTTTTTTTATTCCATTTTGATTGCAGCCAAAATCTTTCAGATCCACTGAATTCACAGGACTCCTGTGTTTGGGGCTGACATTTCCTGTGAACTGTTCACAGTGGTTTGACACCTCGGAACCTCTGCCCACATGGGGCTATGAAACTACATGCCACATGCTAGCCAAAAGATGATTTTGAGGCAGACATCATATTCTGTACTCGGAGGTCTTTGTTCTCCTATTTGGTTGCTTTTCCTATTCATTAGTTATGTGCATCTGAAGTTTTGCTGTCTGCTGAGACATTTTTTACTTTGCTATTTCTAAATAATGTTCTTGCATTTAGTACTGTGGAGGCATTAATAATTTAATTTTGAAAATGCTACAGTTTTTTCCTATATCCTCCCAATTTTAGAGTGGTTTGCTGTGTTTATTTCTAGTGTCTAGCTTAGAAGAGTTTAAATGATATTTTCATGCATTTAAATGTGCGTGGGCTAAATGATTACCTTATGTGTGTAAGAAATGGCTCTGTTAAAGGATGGAGACGAGTTGGCATTACCTCATTCTCCTGCTAGCAGTACAAACTAAAACCCTATGTAATTTATATCATTCTAAAGCACATCAGCAATGAACTGAAATTGAAATCTCCTTAGTATCTCAGTTTTCCTTAAAATAACCCCTTTTGTATACTCTGCAAAAGTGTTCCTTGCTACAAAGTAGGCAACCCATTTACCTATTATTCTTTTATTAGGCCACTGACTTCAATAGGGAGTTTTGATTAAAAATCAATGGTAGAATATGGCCTGTTATGTGGCAAAGAATATCTAAAATTCTCTGATCCTTATTTTTATGCGTCTCTAATTACATCCAGGAATTGTCCCTTCTCCAGACCAGACTCAGCCTCAATAATAAGCAGACTTGATTTTTTCCCTTGTCTGTTGAGAATTGCATATATCACTACACAAATGGGTTTGGTTGTGTTTGTTAAATATACCATGTTACCTTAGATTTTGGTAGTAACTCGATGTAATCAATTATTTTATTTAATAGAATGAAGGCCACTCCTTCCCATCAGAATAATTTATATACTTTTGATAAACTTTTCTGGTCCCAGTAAAACAGAAATACATATTTAATTACAGAATGCATGGAAACTGCTCAAATCCTTCTCTGAACTCAAGAACAGTGTAACTAAGTCCTCACTAGGTAAAGGTGGAACATGAAGTTCTGTAGGATATTTGTTACCCTTTCTCTGTCTGGCTGATAAATCTCATATTTCAGCATGTCAAAAGTACTTTAATCTCTCCCATTCTGAAGTGTAATGTAATAATAATCACAAGTATGCCAGTAATTCTATTAGCTCAGTCCACTTAATAGTCTCAAATTCTCTATAAGATCTTTTGCTACTCAAATAAGTACTGAAACATGCACCACTCTCAAGAATTTATCCTAGAGAATGTGTGAAACTGTTGGCAAACTTAATCAAATCTGGTTGTGTTATTCTGCCATTAAACTGTTCTGGAGACAAGTTTCTTTACATTGGATATTAAATGCAGGTTTTATTCTCTCCAGTCAGCCCATCCAAAGGGAAAGTTTTCTGCATGGGAAAGAATTTCACTGTTTAGGTTGTGTAATCTGTTATATCTTGCATTTACTCTATTCAGAATTGATAATCTTTCGAGTTGGATTCATACCATTTGCTCTCCTCTGCTTCCTATATCATGATTGGACCTCACTGGAACACTTGGATTACTCATTGAGTAATCCAAGCCTTAGTTTAAATGATTCCCTTCCTCCCCCCCTGCAGCTAAGGAATATCTCATATTTTGAAAGACCTTGATTATGTCTATATTGCAGTCAGATATGTAATTGCAGCATGTGTAGGCATATCCAGACTAGCTTTTATATAAAATATATGAGAAAGAACAGCTCTGAAGATGCAGAGGTTAACTGCCTGAATTAAATGCCAAGGTTTGTATTTGCACTGCTGTAACTAAGCTGCTAAATTAGATATAGTTTGAGTTTGCCTTTCCCATCTCCTAATTGCAATGTGGACATATCTTTAGAAGGTTCCTATCCCCTAGCCATATCTATTCATAGGTCACAAAGAATAAGGTAATTGTCACAGACCTAGAAGTTGCTCTTTGCAACTTTCCTCTGCACAGAGCTGGTTGGCTAGATTTGCATCATCTGCATATATGTGGTGTAATCATGCCTGCATTTTGAGCATTTACTTCAGCAATTTGTCACAGTGCTTTCCATTTATTATCTGAAATAAAAAGATTAATACAGAACAGAAAGTAATGGCAGAAGTTAAATTTTCCGTTGTCCAGATACCAACAACATCTGAAATTGTATTTATAACATCACTGTAATCATTTATTTTCCGTGACAAAGAATAACACCTAAGGCCAGATTTTGAAAGAGATACAGGTGCCTAAACAGCGGGTAGGTATGAAGTGTAATTTTCAGCAGTGCCTATGAAAATACATGAGACTGTAGCCCCTGTCTCTCTCATAGGTTTATCATATGCAGTTACCAGGGTTTTGTGTTGATGGTAGTTTTATAATTGACTCATTACTGCGTATAGATGGACATTAAAGTTCTGTTGTGTATTTTGTATAAAGTTTTAAAACTGTTAGATCCACATTGCTAGGACACCAGAATGAAGGGGGTGGGGAAAAAGGGGTCCAGGAAGCGATACAGAGGCAGTGAACTATTGTATGAATGGCTGTGACTTCTGAAAGAAACTTTTAAAATGAACATATATTGAACATTCTAAAATATTTTCTTTGGATACAAAACAGCAGCACATTTTTAAAAAGCTTTTGGAAGTCTGAAATTCTTCTATAAGCGTTGCACCTGGGAGACAGCATTTCCTTCCCAAACTCAGTGGAATAGTTACTGAAAAAGTCAGCAATATTTCCATTAGGAGCCTTCCTATTCTCTGACCTCTACTATGAGGTCTTCCAAGGAGATGTTGCTTCCAACATATAATCTAATTATAAAAATAATCTTTATTTACTGGATGTTAGTCATTCACTCCTAGTAAGTAAGCCTCTTCACCAGATAATGATGTTTAAATTTAAAAATAACTAAATGCTAAAAATAACTTTTGATTGGAAGTTGCAAAAAAGGTATAAAAGCTGCAGTTGACAAGCTTGGTGTAGAAGAAAGCCAGGATTGTGGTTTGGTTTCACAATATTTCTACAAGCAGGGATGTTAAATCCTTGATTGCTCAGGGGTGTTGTGTTTTTACTTTTTCACGAGTAGAATTAATAGAGGCAAAAAAGATTGTGAAAATATTCCTCTCCCCCAATTACTTCTAAAATGTCAAGAAGATCTTGATTAAGTAATCTGCAACTGGCACAACAAAAGTGAAGACAAAATGTATATTAAAGAAAAATAAATGATCAGCTTCAAGTGCAGTTCAATTCAATTAAATTCTATGCTTAGAGAGGTGCATACAGTTGCCACTGACTTGAACCCTTGTATCTGCGGGCAGGATATGTTAGGAGGAATCTGGCAGATATTGTGTAGCACTCCTTATGTTCACCTGTTGGTCAGAGTTTGACATTCTGTCAATTACATTTCTAAAGAAACTTGGACCACACACAAAGCAAACAGAAAGATGGTTGGGTTTATAACTTGTGAAGAGGTGCCATCTAGTGGAGTTATAGGTACAATGCACTACATAGCACATGTGCTAGAGACAGCTGTTCCCTGAATGAATACCAGCGTCTCACTGTATTTCATTCTAAACAAAGGCCATTTATATTATGAAGTGTCTCCTGTTTAGAATGTTATCAACATTTTCTAATTTTAAAAAGTTTATGCACAGTTAAAAATAGCTCTGCCTTTAAAAATAAGGGCATTTTAAATTTATATGGAGAAGATTTTAAACCAAGTTCAAGTATTTGAATATAAATTTAAAAACTAATTAAGTTATCAGAAAGTTCTTGAGAGGTCACTTATCACAGCTGTCTTTCAAGAATTTCATTATTCCCTAGAGCTCTATGAAGAACTGATAAATCTGATCTTAAATTACACAAGCCTAGTCGCATATGGTATTATAGTAATGTTTGTAAATTATTAAATTACTTCCCTCATCCTTTATTGTTTAGGTAGCACAGTAATTAACAAGAACAATAGATAATTTTACATTTATGCTGTGATGCTCTTACAATGTAGAAAATCCAGATTGGGAAATATATGGGTGGGTGGTACCTGAACCTGAACGTTTTGTTTCACTTCACTTTCAGGAAGTAAATTCCACAATCATTTTGCCCAAGTCAGGATGACATGAGTAGGCTAAAGTTACCAGTGACTTTTTACTCTTCTTCATGTATTTATTTAATTAAATTGTTTTTATTCATGCCAAAGGCAAGAGTTATCCCCAAAAATCAGTGGAGGGCCATTTGTAAAGATTTTAGGAGAGAAGTCCATGAAGTATAATTTTCTGCCAGTGAAAAATGTCTGTAGTTTCTCTCTTACTCATGTATAGGATTCCTTTTGGAAGTGCAGGAATCTATCCAAAAACTGGGCTGGGGAAGGAAGTATGGTTAAACCATCTGGGTGTTTGACCATATACCTTCAGCAGTCTTCATCCGTGGAACCTGAGGCTGCTTCTTGCCTGTATTATCTCCCACATGGAAGGGAACCATCTAAAAACTCAGTTAAAAAGAAACCCCTCTGAATCATTGGTGTCATCTATGAATTTATAATTGTAATGTTAATGCACTTCATTTCCTTTATAATTTTGTTAGGCATATCTTTTCTTTTTATGGCTGTGTACAAATATTGCACTACAGCTTCTTCACCTTTAGTAGGCGGACAGTTTGTTTTAGGAGGACAGTGTATGTAGTTTTTATGAGTGTATTTCAGAAATTGGGTGGAGCATAGATTTATTGAAATGTTGGGGATCCAAATTTAAGTAAAAATACTAAATCATCATTTCTGTTTCTTTGTTTCAAAGCACAAGAGACTGTATAAGTGGATATTATTGATATATGTTGGTACTTTTGAAATATATAATGGTAAAAAAAGCTTCTATTTTTAGCCAACGTAGTCATGATATCAACATGTGTAATAAGTAACTTCTAAGTTTGCTGTTTGGGAAACAAGCAGGGACTTCCTGACTTCTCAAACATATTTGGCAGGACAAAGTCAAATGTGTTGCAAATGGACTGATTGATTTGGAAAGCAAAACATGGAGCCTTTTATTTACATGTTAAAGCGTAAGTTTATGCCGTAGAAGTACAGTAGAATTGATTACATTGCTGTGAAATACATAACTTACCATATTCTCTTGCATAAAACATGCACATTTCCTCCCCAGCCTGGGGCCAGGGAGAGAGAATTTGAGGTGTGAATTACATGCGAGAAATATAGATCCCCAGCAGTTCAGAAATTTGGTGGCAGGGAGCTTGTGATAGTGTTACTTGCCATGGCTATGGGAGCCACAGTAGTTAATGCTACCGCTGCTCCCCCGCTGCCAAGTTTCCAGGCCCCTGGGTGGCCCCTCTTTTGTACAACATGATCCCACATTCTGGATTGCATCAGCGCCATGGGGTCAGTCCACAACCAGACCCAGTGCATAGCCCCAGGTCCAGCATATGGGGTCAGACTCGGCGGTCGGCACCAGACTTGGCACGTGGCCCCAGACCTCAGTTGCTTCCCCTACTACAAGGTAAGGCTTTTTTTCCTTTTTGCTGCCTAAAAACTGGGTGTGTGCTGTATTCCAAGGCATGCTGTATTCAAGAAAATACAGTAATTCATGGAGAAGTTATGGTAGTTTGTACTCTACACTGGAACCTACGTAAAGTCAGGCCCGTTTGATTTTTGTCATTTTGGAAGTTCCATTTTTATTTTGATTGAAGGAGGAAAAAATCCTATTACTATATCAGTTTTATATAAAGTACATGCTAGAAGGATTAGTTACCACCTAAACCTTGTGCATAGCTAGATATTTATATAAACAAGTGCAGATTAAATGTGTCTGACTGAGTACACTTAATATGTATCTTTCTGTGTGTGTATTTGAATGGATTTAACACACATTTTGATACTCCTACTGCTCCATCTAACTCCTTGTCCTGGTGGTTATGTCCTCTCTTCATGATATCAAGCACTGAATGATGGGACAAAAGCTATCTGCTTACCCTTTCACTTCTAAAAGACTTATTTATTTTGTAAATTGTAGCATTGATTTTTCTCCCCTATGGGAGTAATATTTGAGTATCGATAACAGGGGCAGGCGAAATACAGCCCGCCAGGCTGGCCCACAGAGCCCCTAAAAAATTTAAACTAATATTTGTTTGCCCTGACTCCCTGTCAATGCTGGCTAGAGCCAGGGGCAGTAAGACCCCAATGAAGCCCTCAGCAGGCTTGCAGGCTGAGCAGCCCAGCCCTGCCTACACCCAGCCAGTTCCAGGCTTTCCTGTCTCTGCCCTGCTCCAGCACCAGGTGACTGTGGCTCCCAGCTGCAACCCCAGACCTCAGAGCATAGGTAAGGGTGTATATGTGTCCACGTCTGCAAGCATGGGGCAGTGTGTGTGTGTGTGTGTGTGTGTGTG
>JAGPOW010000261.1:100539873-100555826 GCA_030014935.1 Caiman crocodilus | reverse complement strand
AGTTCTGTTTTCCTGACCTCTGATCATGTGTGTGGCTCTCCTCTGGACTCTCTCAAGCTTCTCCACATCCTTTTTGAATTGTGGAGCCCAAAACTGGACTCAGTACTCCAGCTGCAGCCTCACCAAATCCGAGTACAGTGGGAGAATGACATCCTGGGATTTGCTTGAGAAGCATCTGTGGATGCAAGCCAGCATTTTGCTTGCTTTTACTAGCCACAGCATCACATTGAAGGCTCATGTTCATCCTGTAGTCATTCATGACCCCCACATGTCCCTTTCGTCCATAGTGCTAGCCAGCGTAGCACTGCTGAGCCTATAAGCATGCTGTGGGTTTTTCTTCCTGAGGTGGAGAACCCTGCATTTTTAAGTGTGCATTTCTCCTGTGAAGGAGACCTGGAAGATCTTTCTTCCGAATGGAGCACGTTTCCCCTGGGAGAAATTGAGTGAACACTTGTGTGCTTCTAGTTTCTTGCTGGGAGGGGTAGGGCTTTTGTCAGTAGAAATGTAATGTCTGTTAGACTGTGAGCATGAGACTTTGAGCTGCTCAGGGGTATATGAGGTATTTGAAGGGTATATTCAGCTTCCTACTGTGCATGGTATATATAGCATTAAGCGAACTATTGGTGCCTAATGAAAAATTAGCAAGAATAAGGCACTGGACAATGGATCCAGTTTTTCTGTGAGATGCATGGTGAAAATGTGTATCTAATTTTAGTGTGGAAGCCTTATAGAGTTAATACAATTTAAGGAAGGTGAATAGGTTTGATGAAAATAATACTATAGAGCAGACATCATGGCATGTCTGACTCCTGAAACCAAAGAGAAAATGTTTGGTCCTCTTTTAGTAGGAGTAGCTAGCTACATAGACAGGCTGCTGCTGCTTCCTAAAAATAAAAAAACATTGAGTCCTAATTTTCCATCCACCATTGCAAACATTTTTCCTGTATTTATACCAGCTGTACTTTTTTTTTCCATGCCTCAGGGGAAAAACAACCCCAAAACCCTATCAAACCCTTCTCCCTCAAACTTAATGTATGTATCTTGCTGTGTTATTGATTCTCTGCCACTTCTATCTCCTCCCTCACTACCTGCACTGAAGTTAACAAGCAGGACCACACACAAAGGCATGCCTAGCAGCTGCAGGATGTGGCAGAATTATTTTGCATAGGTTTTGAAACACTTCATATAGCACTGCTGGTAGCTTTGGAATTGCCAGTGTGCTATCTAAGGTCAAATGACTATGGTTTGGGTTATCACGCTTTTTTATTTTTAGGGGACATTAATTTTAGTGGACATTTAACTTATTTGGCTGATCACATGGTATTTTATGTCCAGCCCAATTTCATGTTATATTTGTGATGAGACAAATTATCACAAGTTTTATTTTATTTTTCTGTTTAGCAACCTTTACAAATATATTATTTTATTTTTAGTGATGTGTATGTAGATCCACATTATTTGATATGTTGCCTGATGATTATTAAGTGGCTACAGTGTGCTCACCACTGTACATTACACAAAAGATGACATGGCCTGTGTTGATGGGAGTGTATATATTAAATTACAGTAATACTATGCTATAGCTGTGACCTAGGATACATCTAGGGGTGAGATTGTGCTGTAAATTCCATACATATACAGTCCTGCCTCTGTCTCTCTATGGCTAGTTGTCCACTGAGAACTGCACTCAGTTTTCTCCAGAAAGGAAAGAAGACTAATTAAGGCAGAAGACTAAGAATCAGGAGTCTTGGTGTAAAATTGAATGATTCACTTGACCTGTCTGTGCCTGACCTTCCCCCTTCTATAACCTCACCAAGGATATTCTGACTCTTATTTAATTAGGGTGCTTGCAGACGTGCTTTACCAGAAGCAGCAGCACATTACTTGGACCTGGCTTGCCCAACATCTGTATAGATCAGGCACTTCAGTGGGGCTATTTGGCACTTTTAGCTAGAGCTGATTCAATCAACTATTAGATATAAGTGCCAAAAAAGTCCCACCGAAGTGCTGAATCTAGACAGACACAGCAGAACTGGGTTCAGCTAAGGCACTGCCTCTTCTGGGCATATGCTGGGCTTGTTGCAGGAACATGCAGAGTTTAAAGTAGTGCCATTTTTTATTGTTAAAAAAAAAAAAAAAAAAGGCTGCAAGCAGCCAAAGTGACAGGAGTAAATTGTGAACAATCTCATTGTAACTGACAGAACTCTACTGTCAAACTAGTGTAATTGAGGGATGAATCAGGACATCATTGTTTTTAAACAATGCTGAGGATCCTGAGGTACTGGGAGCTAAATCAATATAAGTGGTTTCACTCAGATCACCTAGCTGCTGCCTCGTGACATCTGTCATGACCAGAAATCTGGGTTTTCCATTTGCCACAGAAAAACGTGATAAACCTGGATTTTCTCATTTTGAGAGAGACCTGGATTTTCTTATTTTGAAGGAGAAAAATATGGGAAATAGTGGGTTTCCCCTTGCAGGCTGGTAGAGTTCAAGCCTGGAAGGGGCTGGCGGGGAGTGGGAGTGTGGTCAGGCAGGGGGTACCATGTGCATGTGTGTGCTTATACATGTGTATGGATGCCAGGCAGCCTGGACAACAGCTCTCCACAGATAAGTTTGGCTGGGGGGGTGTGGATTGAGGCCCCCAAAAGGAGGGATGGAGGGAGGGTGGGAGTTGGGCAGGACTGGGGCTGCTGCCCAGCTGGGGTGGTGTATGGGATTTGGGGCCCAGAGCCAGACTGCAGCTACGGGGCCCTGGTGGGGAGCAGGATGGAGATGTGGGCAGCTCATCCAGGGGGCCACAGGGGCAGGGGGTGCTGGCTCCCTGCTGCTATATGCACTCTGGGGGGGGGTATGGGGACATGTGCCCCCCAGAACTGTTTGTGGGGGAGGAGTGAATCTGGGCTGTGGGCTTGGGCTTCCTGCCCTCCCCCCTAAGTCTCTGCAGCCTGGTGGCTGGGACCTGATATGGCAGGACAGGGAAGCTCCTTGCTGCTGTGAGCCCTATGCCAACATGGCGAAGTTTCCCCTGCCTACACAGCAGCAGCAGGGGTGTTGGCATTGAGTTCTGCCCCTTGCTATTGCTGGGCAGGCAGGGGGGGGGCCTTCCCATGGTGGTGCAGACTTACTGCAACAGCATCGAGTTTCCGCAGCCAATCCCACCCTGCCCTGCTGCACAAGGTCCTACCTGTGGGTAATAAAAAGTGACCAAATGCCAGCAGAACTGTGCTCACTGCAAGGGGAAGCAGCAGGTGCATCCTAATCAGCCGCGTGAAGCATGCATGCTGCAAAATCCCTGGCTCATGCTGCTCAGAAAGCGTGCGAATGAAAGACCCGATCTGATTGGCTGCTGGGGCAGTATAAAGGGCAAAGCCTGGGAAAGCAAAGGTGGGACCACACACAGCATCGGGAGGACTGATCACCCTCACCGAGCTCCTGCACCCACGGTTTCCCTTTTCCCCTGGGCGCTCCCATCGGATAGTCTGCAAGCAACTGCAGTTAAAGAGCTCTCGAGTTCCCACGGTTAAAGTCTTTTGGTTGCAGCGTTGGCTGCGAAGTTTAAGGAAACTGCTGGCATGGAGTGAGGTATGCAGCACTGAAGTACCTCACAGTGGAGCGAGGCATTTAGGTGTCTCGTGGTATGATTTCACACAGCTTGTCTACGGTCTATTTAGTTGTAAGTAAAATATTTCTTTTCTCTGTCGGCTCGGCGTCTCTCATGTGGGACGGGAAAGGATAGAAGACAGGTCACCGTTCCTGAACCCTTTCATCCCCGGCCTGTCCGGTTGGGGGTCAAGCCCCCTCCCAATTCTTCCTTACACCACCTTCTGGGCTGCAGAGGCCATGGGGGGAGGGCAGCAGGGTGGAGAGCCCTCAGCTCACAGTGGGCAACCTGCATCTGCCTGCCCCCGATGTTCTCTGCTCCAGTCATGGTGGAGGGGGAACTGGGCTTCACACTCCTCTCCAGCACCACAGATGTTGCCTCCTACAGGTAGCAGCCCGGGCTCAGGTGTTGCTGCGGGGTTGGGGGGGGGTGCAGAGGCCTGTGGACCTGGGTCCTATGGCCCCGTATTCCTGGCATCTGGGGGCCCCCTCGGGCAGGGCTGGTTGGGGCAGGGGGCTGTGCGTGGAGAGTGCAAGGCATCAGCAGGTGGGGGGGGGGGCTGTGAGAGTGTGGAGAAATGAGTACAAGCAGGAATGGGGGAGGCTGTGGGTGGGAAGTGAGGGGCACTGATATATATGATAGACTTTAGGTTTGTGATATAAAGGTGAGAGGGTTACTGTCAAAGTACTAGTTCCCTAACTCTGGATTCAGATGTAATGTTCCCTGAATTCCAGGAGGGGAGTGTAGGCAGTAGCAGCCACTTTGCCTACACCATTCATCATAAGTAATGCTATAAAGCAGCAGTTCCCAATCTGTGGCGCAGGTACCACCAGTGGTATGCGTTAACAGATTATTTATAATTACTTTCTGTGACACAAATTTGCTGGTGGTACTTAAGGTTGTGTTGTTTTAAATTGGTGGTGTGCAATCTGTTAGAGTTTGGGAACAAGTGCTCTAAAGTAAACTTGTTAAAATAGAATTGTACATGGCTTTTCTGCTGAACCCAACAAGTGCAACAACTGGAACCCAGAGCACTTACCCCGTGAAAACAGAAAACACTTGAGCCTTAGCCCAGAAACTGACCTTTTTACATGGCTCTTTAAAGAGGAGGGTAAGAAAGAGCTGTTATCCAGGGTTAGTGTGGAAATTCCCACTATATATATTTGCTCCTGAAATCAACCAGTGTTTCACCTCTTGAAAAAGACTTGTATAGACAGCTGAGCAAAACAAAATGTAACATTTATGCAAGTTACATACAACTTCTATGTAACAATATATACAAGTATGCCCACCATGATCAGTACACTATGCACATTTCCTTAAACCTCTTGATGCTTGAGAACCTGTACAGAAGGTTTTTTTTTCACCATTTAAAGTGTTTTATAGCCATGACTTAACAGAAACGCACATCATTACAGTACTTGGGTACAGCACTTTAAGTTAACCCTTGTTAAATGAAGTAATAAATTTGAAATGCTGTGCTTTACAACACTGTAGCAACCTACAGCACTTTAAATAACTTCTGTACTCTGGTCAAATATGGAGAAGTCCCATCAGGCTGCAGAGCACTTCCTGTCTCCTAACCTGGAAAGTATAGGGAGGCTTAGAGACACCCCCACCTTGCCCTCCCATCACCAAACACTGCACTTCTGTCATGTTTAAGAGCACTGTGACTTTTTATAAAAAGTGCTCTAAATTACAGCGTTGTAAATTATGCACTTCTGTACAAACATATTTGCACTATAAAACCAGAAGATGATTTCATGACCCGTTATAAACTGATCCATAGGTCTAAAGCATTTTGATTATGCAAAGGAATATGTCATTTTACTGGACTAGAGAATATCTAATGGAAGGGGGAGCAAGTATACTAGTTGCATACCATAACGTGATCTCATTTTTTATCTTAAAATATTAAAATTTACTGTAATAAAAATTTTCCTGATCAGTTCTGTGTTCTTGCAAATGTTTGCCAAAAAAGCAAACCTAGTTTATGCAGTATCTTTAAAAAAAAATCCATACACACCACACTACATGTACCGAACTGAACAAACGTTATTGAATTAGTCTGCTGGTTGCCTATTCATGTTTCTGCTGGCCAGATTGTAGGAGCTCAGTGGTTTTGTTTTCACAAGCAGCAGGTGTCCTCTCAGACAGTGCAAGAGAGATTAGTCAAATTCAGAATCAAGAATGTTATGAGTAGTGAATTCTGTTGGCATTTTTCTCATTCATCTTGTGGAATGTTTCACAGTTCTGTTGAGAGAATGAAGTGAACAATATAATGGGTCATTTAGCCATCTGTGCACTCAGGGTATGGTTACTGCAAACCTCAGGTAATGCAATATTTAAAGTGTTTGACAGAATGAAAAGTAACTTGTGGATACAGTAGGAAGTTGCAGAGTATACAATTATAAAATAAAATGAATTGTCTTTTGGAATAATCCTTGAGTTATCCTTCAGAGAGACTGGGGAGGAGAAAGCATGAAAATAAGTGTGCAAGAAATGCAACTAAAAAATAATATGATTGTAATAAAAATAGAATGCAGAGCTCAAAGCATTAGTCATTTAATCATCATGACAACTGTGATAATACTATGTGGAAATGGGAAAAGAAGAAAGGAAGAAGGTAAATTGTGTTACCAAAGGGGTCCAAAAAGGCTTTAAATTGCATTGGTCAGACCATTTTTCCCCAAGGAATGGTGATGCAAAAACTGTATTTTATATTTTTGTGCACCTATAGGTGCATTGGCTTTCTTAGTCTAGATCTTTCATAAAAAGTCTTCAGTCTTAAGTGACCAGTCATTGTCACATCTGCTGCATTGAGTTTTGTAATCATAAGAATAAAATGTAAATAAGAAGCCATTTTAGCAAACCTAATGAGTGAACTCAACAGGATATGAAACCATAACCAATAAAACAAAATGAATAAAAAATGTGAGTTTGGTGTAATAGATTCAGAATTAATGTGTATTTCTTAAGAGAAACAATACGAACATATATAACCCAATTTTTTGGGTGCATTTTGTTATAAATAAAAGTATACTTGCATTGCAAATATTAGAATCCCAAAAATTGGAGGTTAAAAGGCCATTCCCTAAATTCTCAACTTCAGTAAAGCATAAAAATTCTAAGCTAGTGTCTCTAAGCAGATGCCTGAAAGACATGTAATAAGGAAAAGCAATGTGGTGTGAAACAAACACTCACAGCTATAGGTGACTAGGGAGCACAAGTGAGTAGAACTCTTGGGACATGTTCTCTGAAGGTTTGCGGGCTCTGGTTGCCTACTGCAAGACTCAGGGCTGTGTTTCTTTTTTTTTGTTTGTTTTTTTGCTGGCCTAACTCCAATAAAATGAATGCCTGGGTGAGTTTAGTCTGCTGAGTCAAAGTGTTTATCAGGCAAGGCCTGACTTTCCAGGATCGTGGTTGGTTTGTTCAGTATAAAGACTTTGAACTGCAGCCAGCAAACACAGTGAAAAAGTTAACTGCAGTGTGTTACTTCCAAAATTAGTGCAGGAGGAAGTCAAACCCTATGTTTTGTAGAATCAAATACAATTCTACTATATGTTAGCAATCTTGGTTCAGCAATATTTGAAAGACCAGAGTTTAGACCATATCAGGGCAGCCTTGTCTAACTGACAGTTGTATGAATAGCTTTCTAGGAGTTTGGGCTGCACCAGGTTTTGTGAAATTGATCAAAACATGTACAAATTCATATTTAATGACAGGGGCTACATGTTTTAGCTTTAAATAAATCTGTCAGAATCCAGTTAATCTCTCTCTAAGATAATGTCCTCAGGTGTGCAGCAGAACTCTAGCTATGGAGATTTTTCCATTGGCTGGATTTTGGCAACTCTAGACTAGATGCTTGCATTCTGACAACTGTGACAAGAAATTTACTCTAAAACTCCACATCCTCAGTAACCAGAATTTTTTTTTTTTTTGTTGGCAGCAACTGGGCAGTCTTAAGTTTTCCTTTAACAGGAGATCTAATGATCGGTAATTAAAGAGAATTCCAAGAAGTAAAAAGCAGTTCAGGAAGAAGGTTGAAAAGAATTTATAAAAAAACTTTGAAGTCTAGCAGCATCTCAAGAGAGAAGGGAATGATGAAATTGGGGGTCTCTGTCTCTTTTAAAATAAATGTGCTGATTCTAAGGAGGTAGTGTGTGAAGTTACCACTCTACCAAGCGCAGTTTCTTACATTTTGATTTGGAATGAGGGGCCATTACTCATTGAGTAGATGGTGCCTTTTCTTCCATATCCCTGAATTGCTCAACTTTTCTTTCTTTAGTAGTTTTTTCTCTCTTCTTCTTTCCCTCCATCCTCTCTGGTCCAGAGAGATAAATGGATAAGAAAGAAGCCAGGATTCTCAGTCTGTGTCTCTGTCCCAACTCCTTCTATCTAATAGGCAAAGGAAGAATAATGTTTTAGGTAACTCACTCAAATTCCTTACTAAGAACTGTCCCTCTCCTTGTTCTAGCTGTATTGGCTATTGCAGTCAGGGTGAGAAAACAAATTCCTGGTGTCCTGGTCTACACCAAGAGAACAAAAACACTGGAAAGAAAGGTCATGGGTCCAGTGTTGAATTCTTTGAGTACTGTAAGATAGAAATTCAGCATATGTACTTGATGAAGAACTGGACAGAAGGCTCAAATTAGTATGTACTAGGGGTGCTCCAATATATCGGTCCAATATCAAGCTGGCACCAAAGTAAAGAAAATGGATTGTATAGGAAATCGTCCTGATGTTGTTGATAAATGCCCTTGCATGTGTGCACCTGCGATGCAGCACACAGGCAGCAAAGCCCTGGCAGCTTGGAGAGCTGCATGTAGCTGGTAAATCTTTTGTAGTCAAAGGGGAAGGGGCTTGTGGGGCAGATCAATGCCATTTGTGGTGAGGGAGGTGACTGGTTCAGGGGCTGGGGCAGGCACGGCTGCAGCTCATCTGGGGGAAGAGGGCATGGGATGGGGAGGGACAGGTCCCACAGCTGTGTGCACCCTGGGAAGTTATGGGCCCATGTCCCCAGATCTGCATGGGGGGTCTGTAGCCATGCGCTAGAGCTACAGGCTGCGCTGGACTCTTCCTGGCATGTAGCAGGAGTGGGTTGGGCCAGGGCTGTGCTCCGGGTGGGTGGCAGTGGCACTGGGAGAGGGGCTACGGTGAAATTTGGGGTGGCTGCAGCCTCCCCTCCCCTCCCCCCGTAGCCCCCTACCAGTGCCACCACCTGCCCTAAGTGAAGCCCAGCCCAGCCCAGTCCCCTCCAGGAAGAGCCCCAGCCCACAGGTGCAGCCTTCTCTGCCCCATGCAAATCTGGGGGGCACACACCATGCCCCCCCCATGCCTTCCGGGGTGTGCACAGTGGGGGAAACTGAGGATAGAATATGAAAGTGAGAAAGACTATAGTAATACATCATTCATTCTTTTTCTCTGCTAGTTATAGGATCTGAGGTTTTATTTATTTATCTTATTGGACATATTCTCTTGTTTTTGTCCAGTTGCATTTTAAACAAAACAAGCAGCTGAGTTCTGTGCTTTTCTTTTTGTAAAATTTACACTACCAGTTGATCATATTTGCATCTTTTTTGATCATCTTAGGCTTTCCTTTTTTGTAATTATATCTCATTGCTCCAAGTTAAATTTCTGTGCTCCAAACTAAATAAGTCTTCTCCCTCCTTGATGTAATACCATTTTGAAATTTGCAGACTCTTGGCATGTCCTCCTTCAGTCATGATGAATTAGCTAGGCTATATATACTTAACTATTTCAATAATTTCCTCTTTAGTCAGTTCCTCTAACCCACTGTTTTGTTGCAGTTCTTTGAACTCCCTCCAATCCATCAATATTTTCCTTCAAGGGAGCTGTAGTGCACAAAATATCCCATGTGCAGTAAGTGGAGTGATATAAGGATTATTGTTCTAGTTCCCTGTTACTTGAGATGTCTGTGTATGCAGCCCAAAACTGGGTAGTGTTTGCTGTCACTGGTTCTTATCAGATGTTAATAAGGAGGCTTTTAAAATAATACACATGGTGACATAACTGTCCCCCTAATGTTATGTGCTGCCCCAGATTTTTTGTTTTTGCTGTGGTGTACTTTTATTTGTGAAGCACAGTTGAAGGAGCAGGTATTGCACCCATGTGTAATCTGATGTCTACTCCAATATCTGACAGTTTCATCATAGCTGCTTTCCAGATTCCTCATATTTGACTGAATATCTGGATTTTGGATCACTTTCCTCTTACTAGTTCACTTTTTTGCAGAATGAGTCTTTTTTTTTTTCAGTCTACAGTATTCTAAGTCATTTTGCATCATTTTCCTGCCCCTATTACAGTGGTTCTCAACTTTTATAGTCTCGGGGCATCCCTGGATAACCCCAGAACACTCCTCAGAAAATGCCAGCACTTAGTTGTCACTCATTTTTCACTACAGAAAAATAATGAAACAATTCTTCTGTTGCAAATAACTGTCCACAAAAGGGCAGAATGTTTTTGGAGCTGGATTCCCATTTTAAATTTCTGTGTTTATCACATGGATCAAGCTTGAACATCTAATGATACTAACACTACTTGGGTGCCATAGAGTGCCTTGAGAGGATCTCAAGGCACCCCCCAGGGTGTTGTGACCTTGGTTGAGAATCACTGTCCTATTAGTTCTTGCAGCACTTCATAAGTGACAGTTTCTGAAGACTTATTCTAACATCCTGCTCAGTCTCTTTTGGGTCTTTAATGAAAATATCTAAATTGGACCCTTCAGTAACAGTTTCTCACAATTTGATACTATAATGTTTGTCGTAATCATTACTTTTCAGATTTTTTTGAGGTTTTTAAGTCAATAGTTTTAAAATCCAGTGCAAGTGGATTGTATGCTTTTAATAACATTTAAATCTATCATCAGTACCCCTTTTCCTTCATCAAGCATATTTTGTAATGTATTACAATGTTTCCAGCACATTCTCTTCTTCTGCATATTGCCCATAGTTTCATTGATCTCTTGGGGTTTTTGTTTGGTTTAAAGACTTGGTTTTTATTTTACAAGATACCTCATACATTAAAACCAGTGTGCAACCCGTTGTAAGTTTTGGTTTGAAGAAGAGCAGAGCTGGGGTAGGAATAAAGGAAGAGACAGAAAGTGAGATGCTTTCTGTGTGCTTGTGTAAGCTGTATAACTAAAAAGAAGAAATGGTAAATACAAATTTATATATTTTTGGAGAACAAGTCAAATCCCAGAATGCTCTTATACTGCTAGATCTCGAATTCCCATAAATGTTTTGTGCACTTCTTTGCTCTCCTGTTGTTTGCAATGTTATCAATATTTAAAATTATCTACCCTGGAAGCATGCTATAGCAACAGCAGCTACTTGCCACCTGCTTCTAACAGAATTTTTCCGCTCTGGTTGCTGTCCAGATATCAATGACAAACAAACCTTTAGCATTGCTATGATGCTTTATAGTGCAAAAGGCCATTTTAAGCACAGCAGATGAAATTGTTTGGCTAACAAAGAAAAGAATTAAGGAAAAAAAATGAAAAGAAGATGGCGATAAAATGTGGGACTGCTTAGCCAAAAAATGTTTCAACAGGGAATATGAATTAGTGTTCCTTGGGATCATCCAAAGGACATCTCATTCATGGCTTTTTGCTTTGATCTAGCCATAATAAAATCTCAAAAATTTCTGGTGATGGTAATGCCAGCATTGCACTGTTTAGAGTGATGTTTTATACCAATCATGTAAGAGGACTGTTAGTACTCCTTTTGAGGTGGGCTAAGCATCTGAATGTATGCAGAAATAAATGAAATCATTTTAATCATTTTTAAGGCTTTGTTACTAACTTTGTTATATATATATTTGTATCTTTTCCTTGTCGGCCTCTTACTTATCTGCTCACTGGGTGCATCTACACCTGCACTTTACTGTAGAGTTGACTGAAAACCCTCGCAGTAAAGCGTCACCATCTACATGTCGGCCTCTATTAGGGTGCAGTAAACTTAATTCTGCCGTAAGATAGTATTGTTGAGGACAGTACTATCTTACGGTGGAGTCATTAAGTGAGATCAAATGCACATGTAGATGGTGATTGCTGGAAACCAAATTGCACCTAGTTATCTGTCAGCCAGGGCCAGACCCCCAGCTCCTGCGAACCCCTCTACCATCCAGTGCCACCACCCAGAACCCAGGTCTTACACCTGTGCCTCCTGCCAGCCCGGGGCTCAAAGTTCTGCTGTCTGGGGTGCATGTGTAGACACTGAGTTGTGTCTTTTTCATGTTTTTTTCCTTAATTCTTTTCTTAGCCAAACAATTTAATTTGCTGTGCTTAAAATACCAGGGAACAGTTGACTCCTCCTAACTTCTCCCGAGTTTGTCGTGTTAATTTTGTGTGTAGATGCACCCACAAAGGTATAAGTTGTGATATATATTTCAAATAGGAATTTTATCTGGATCTTGGTTGCTGAAGAGCCATTGTCAAGATGAGACGTATTCTAGAGGACAGTACCTCCTACTTTCCCAAAGAGTAATTTGGACTGGTTTTAAATAGTGACAGGATATTGTATTTGGGGGTTTTTTTTGTTAAAAATGGGGTACCGAGCTGGCTCTTTCTTAAGGAATTCCTTTACTTAAGGAACATTAATGCTCCTAGCAAGCATATTTGAACTAAGCAATTAAAGCTGCTGCCAACATCTGTTTACACTAGTGGTTTTCAACCTTTTTCCATCTGTGGGCCTTTTGGAAAGTTTGAATGGAGGTACAGACCCCTTTGACTTGTAACTATGAGTATTCACATACTTTTGCTTGATTATAGTAATCTTTCATGGACCCCTTAGACATGGTCTACAGACCCCAAGTTGAAAACTACTAGTTTAACCTCTTTGTATGTTGCACATTGAGGACAGTTTCTTATTTGATGCCAGGACATTAGTTATCTAGTAAGTAGCTACTAAAATAAATTCATAGGCTAATAAGAAAGCAGGGCTGGAAGGGAATTCATCAGGTTATCTAGTCTAGTTCCCTGCTTAGGGCAGAGTCATCCCTGACTAAATTATCCCAGCCAAGTGTCTGTCTAGCCTGTGCTTAAAAATTCCTGGGAACAGAGATTTTAGATAGCCTGTTCCAATGCTTGACCATCCTCATAGTCAGAAAGTTCTTCCTAACTCCAGCCTAAACTTCCTCTGCTGCAGTTTGAGGCTATTGTTCTTAATCCTGTCCCCTAAAGCTACAGAGAAAAGTCTGTCTCCATCCTCTTTATCCTTTAGGTATTATCACATCCCCCTTCAGTCTTCTCTTCTCCAGATTAAGTAACCCTATATCTTTAAGTTTAAACTGAAGAATATGCTTTGCAATAATTTTCAAATAAGCATAGTTTTATTTGTAATATAAAAATAATATATTTTGTTTTCAAATCATAGAGTCAGAGAAGTAGGGCTGGAAGGGACCTCCAGAAGTCATCTAGTCTAAACCCCTGCCTGAGGCAGGATCATCTCTATCCAGGCCATCCCATACAGCCACAATCTAAACTCTACATAAGACTGCCCTCAACTCTGACCCATCATAGACCCAGCCTTCTAACCTGACACAAGTAAAGCAGGGGAACCATGGGAGCCAATGTCCTGCTTCTATAAAATGTTGTCAATATATGCTCAAGAGGTCCCAGGTAGAGGGGCATGCCGCCTGCTAAAGAGGAAGGCAAAAATCTGTCCCCCCCTGTCTCCCCTCACCCCACAATCTATACCAATATGATCATGGGTTAAAATTCTTTCCTGACCCCAAATATGGCAATTGGTCTGACTGCACAGAGGGAAAAGACCCTTTAGTCAGGAACCCCTCTGGCTTTGCTCCCAGCAGGAGCATTGGCACAACACAGTCAAAGTCCCCAGTGCCTCTAGAGAGGCTTAAAAACATCATGGTATATATAGCAAAAAAGGAGGGAGGCTGAGGGGAGCAGGAGCAACCAGGAAAGCCCAGAAACATGGAAAATACTGATGGTATGGGCATAGCTACACCTAGCTCATCCCTGAGCAAATAGTGTTAAACACGCTCAGTGATGGAGTCCACAGCTTTCCTAGGCAGTCTGTTTCAGTTCTTCAGTATTCTAAGAGTGAGAGAGTTTTTCCAGATATTCAAATGTAAATTTACTTTGCTGCAGCTTCAAGCCATTGATCCACATCTTCCTCTCTGCAGCAGGAGAGAAAAGGTGCTTTCCCTCTTTTTATGTACACCCTTCAAGTATTTGAAGATGGTTATCACCTGTTTTCTTCAAGATGAGCATGCCTAGCTCCTTTGTCCTCTCCTCACATGACTTGCCTTCCAAACCCTTGATCTTTGTGTTGCCTACCTCTGGACCCTATTTAACTTTGCTTGTCTTTTTTAAAATGTGGAGTTCAGAACTAAACAGAGTACCCCAGATGAGGCCTAACCAATGCTGAGAACAGAGGTGCTATGTATGCTATCACTTCATGTGTCTTGCTTGCACCTAATGCTTCTATTGATGAAGCCTAAAAGCACATTCATCTTCTGTGTGATTGCATCACACTGCAGATTCATATGGAGTTTGTGGTCTACCAAGACTTCCAAGTACTTTTCAGTTAGCATTGCTTTTATTTTTTCATGGTGCATAATATGCTTGTAGAACTCATTGTCACAAGATGTTAGCTATTTATTTAAGCTAAAATTGAGCAACATTTAGAAAAGATTTAGACAATAGTGTTAATAACTGCACTTACCATTTTATTAAGTAAACTGTGAATGATCTAAATCCACCTGCTTGAGGGGCATAAAGCAACCAGTTTTCTTCTGGAATCAAAAAAGAAAATTCCCCAGTGGTAGGTTATTCCTAAATTACCTGCTACATTTTTTTTTTTTACTTTCTTCTGAAGCATTTTTTTACTAGCCAGTGCCAGAGATGGGATATTAGTGAGATGGACAGCTAATTTTATCTGATAAGGTGGTTTGTGTTGTCCCAACAAGTAGCTTTGTCCTGACTTTTTCCAATTTCTCTATTTGTTTCAGGTTAAAAAAAACAAGTCTTCTTTCCATTTCTCTTTCTTCCCTCTTTCCTTGCATGTGTGTGATTCCCTTTTCCATCTCAGTGCTGAATAAGCAGCTCTGAGATCTACTTTGGTTACTAGTGATTATTGCAAGACTGCTGACATTGTCATGTCAAGCAAAATGCCTTTTTCTGAATGGGTTATATATATTCAAAAGATGGCAAGTGCTAACCTCTAGTTCCAATTCAACCTAGTTTGTTAGAGGCATCTTGTTGATTGGTGTTGTGTGCATGTATAAACATAAGTTATTTTGAATTACAACTGGGGACAGTTGGTAAATTGGGGTAGCTCCAGTGATTTCTTTAAAGCTATGATAACTTATTGGGACTGAGCTGGCCTGTTTTCATCTGCTAGAACTGCAGTATGCCAAGCAACACTTTCTGTCAGAGGTCCTGATGTCAAACTTATGTACAAATGTAGTGCATAATAGCTTTTATACATTTCCTTTATTTGTTATGCAGTTCCCATCCAAACACTTCTTGTTTCCTTGGCAGCTGCACTAAGCTAGTGTAGACCAATAGCATTCTCCATGGCTGTGAACCCTGTTCCCTCCATTCCTTATTAGCAGGGATCCTGGTTTTCTCCAATTTAAAAAATTGCAAATTCTCTGATTTTTAAAAACCCAAAATCTGTGATAAAAATTAAAGGCCCCCAACAGCACCCCCCAGTGCTGCTGGTGCTCTGTACTCCCTCCCTTCCCCCTCACCCCCCCAGCCTCAGCAGCCCTCCGGATGCCCCTCACAACAGCCCCACAGACACAGGCACAGACATGCACACACACAGACACCCATCCCAGCAGGTAAGTGTTGGGGGGGGTGGGGGAAGGGACTGCTGTGCCAGAAGCCTTGTTCTGGCAGGCCCAGTACGCGAATCGGGTTAGACGCTAGCTTATCCCGTGCTAGCTTCGGGTTTCCCCTTCTCTGGCTGCTAGATCAATCAGATTTTGCGAGATCTCTTGAACAAAGGTACTTACGAATTGTGCTGTTAGTGGTTGTTTTTATTGAGATCGCGTTACAGCAGACAGTTAGTCACCGAAGGGAGGGGGAAGGTTCGGGGGGTGGCAGGTGTTGCTGTGACCTCTCACTATAGCTTAGTGAGTGATTTCTAGCAAAACTCCCGTGTCCGTGTCCGGCCTCTGCAAACGGCCTCCATCCGTGGACCGTGAGAGGGAGAGCTCCACCCAGGGTGAGCATGGGCAGGGTTTTATAGCTGGCTTCAACCTATGGGATCTAATTTCCCGTTCCATTCCTTTTTTGGTATAGAGCTGGCTTGGGACACTACGAGGGGTTTGGCTTGTTAGGTGGTGTCATGGGTCA